>CALNXK010000003.1:7625000-7945000 GCA_942486035.1 Porites lobata
GGAATTTCCTCGCTCGTTTCTCAGACTTCATTTCGCGAGGAAACCAGTGTTGGCGTCGCGAAATTTCGGCTCTGTTCTCAGTCTATATAGTGTCATCGACAACTCTCCTAAAACAAGGGTGAGACGTCAGGCCTCTCCGATCATGTCTTCCCTTCTGGTCAGTGGGAAGCGTGGTGAACTCTTACGTAACTTTTCGAATTTTCACCATTTTCTTGAAATTGCCGATTTCTCTACTTCGCTTTCGAGTAGATTACACCCTGAACATCGTCTGGTTAGCCCCGTTGAAGTAAAAATAGCAAATAAAGTATCTCAACTACTACCAGAAACCGAACGCGTAACTGAAATGAAGCTATGACAAAATTAAGGGAAACCTAATATTGTCATAATAGAAATGATAGACAAGGATGCGTTGCGTGGCGGATAGCAATTTACCTCTTTGCTCAATTGCGCCCAAAGAGAGGACATTATCACTGTTATAAATATGTGTTACTTTTACGGACAGGTGTTGTGCGAGCTGTCTGCTCATGCGCAGATCCCGCCAGTAAACTGGGAAAATGTAAACACTCAGTTGGACTATTACTGTGGTGCAAGGAAGAGAAAAATGTAAGCTCTTTCCTGTCAATACCTTTATTTATTTCCCTTCCAAAGACGTTTTTGAAGTAACCGTGATAAACAAGCACTTAAAGCAGTGTTTTCATCGGATTTTAAGGGGCGAAGTAGTGGATTAAAAAATTCCGCGTTTTCTCTAAGATCGACCTTCGAGGTTTTGGAAAATGTGCCCATTGTTTGATATGGCCTCTCGAACAAACAGTTATTTTTTTCAAAGAAATTGAAAGCTATGAAATGAAAGAGTTCCAGTTATCAGTCCTGCCACATGGTATTTGGGCTAGTGATAGAGCCCGAGTAGAAAATACCTCAACTTTTGTCTCGATTCGAAGTCGCTACTGAGCAAATTACCCCGGATGGTTCTAATGGAAACAAGAACGAGAAGTCCGAAGACTACAGCAAAGCTGATTTAAAACAACGTGTATTGTTTTTTATAACAATATTTCGGCTGGCCATACCAGCCTTCTTCAGGTTTACAGATGTTGCTGAACTTATGTAGCAATCACAATATTATATAGATGGAGAATGTGGCAATAAAAGGGAGAGGCGGAAATGACGTACAACATAAAAACTGGAAAGGAAAAATACTAAGGACATGGATTACAATAATTCGTCACGGCGGTTTAGGCCATGAGGTTCAAGAGTCATGGCCTTATCTATCAAATGCGACTCCCTGGCCTTACGAACTGAGTCACGTGAAGAATGAATTTTCTCTAGTGGGATTAACTGCATGTCAGTATGAGAATGGTTAGAGTGAGAGAGAAAAACAATGTAAACTGGAAACAATGTAAACAGGCAGATGAAATACCACAGAACAGGAGAGTCGGACATGGAAGACGAGACGTTCTAGAAGCTCACGTTCTCTCCTATTCTAATTCTTAATGAATTATTAACAAAATGAATACGCTGTAGGGCTCACAACGGTCTTTTCTTCTTAGGTGAACAAAATTATCAACCCTCGTTCATGTAGTCCGCGTAGTACAAGCAAGCTGGAACCCGTGACAGGATCAGTGGTCAAACAAAAGGTAAAGATAGTGCCAAGCTCGCAGGTCCCATGTTATAATGTTTAAAATTGTTTGAATCATAAATTATTGTACGTTTTGTCTACCCTTGGTGCCAGAGGGTTTTTTCTCTTTGAGGGCGACGGAATTTAGTGGCGAAACCGCGAAGGTGCGTTGAGAAGCGGCGAGAGAGAAAAAAAGTCTCCCGCCAATCAGCACTTCAGCACTTCTAAGACCCTTAGCATGCGGGATACGTTTTGTCAGTTACTGCCTTCTAAAAGATACAGTTGTAAACTAATCGGGACACATAGGTGTTCTTACATCCTGGGTTTCTTACATTTAGACGTTTATAAATCCAGGGATTCTTAATTACGCTCAGGGGTTCTTACGTCCATGGGAGAAACATGTGTGCCACAAAAGTGCTTCACTACACTGACATTTGTAAACTAATCGGGACACATAGATGTTCTTACATCCTGGGTTTCTTACATTCAGACGTTTATAAATCCAGGGATTCTTAATTACGCTCAGGGGTTCTTACGTCCATGGGAGAAACATGGGTGCCACAAAAGTGCTTCACTACACTGACATTTTGAAAATAGATCAGTGTGTAATGCCTTATTCCAACAAATTATTGAAGCAAGGTTAAGTGATATTTCGTCCGCTAAACCAACCTCGTTTCCAGCCTTGCCAGCGAGCACTTTCATGGTGCTTGTGATTATTCGAGGACTGTGTTTAGTAATGTAAATGCCCTTTGAGAAGTCGGTAGTTCTAGTTCTCACGGTTTTAGTAACCCACTCATATTTCGAGTTTTTCCAGTTTCATTTACCCTCGCTTTAAGGCAGGAAAAAACTATTGCTATTTATGTTTTTCAGTTTTACTTGTGCCCGTGGTCATTTGTAACAATGCCCTTTTCGTTTTTTCTTTTTCTGTTTGACACTTTCAAGAAAACTGCGTGCGACGAGTCTGCTGAACGCAGTCAAGGAGATGAACCCACACGACGCGAAAAGAATAAATCACTTCCAAATTGGATATCTTCTTTCACCAAGGTATGTATTTTTTCGTACTTACTTTGTGGCGAGTCTCCAGACTTGCTGGCCCTGAATGCGAAGCCGTACCTGCCCTGTTTGCATCTTTTGATTACCCGAAATATATTTTTAAGTGGTTTAAACTTCGGAAGCCGCAGCATTGAAAATTCTGGTAACGTAATTTATTCTACGACTGAAATGCGGGTATTATTCGTTTTTCCTAGACTAGTAGTGACGATGGAGGAAAGCGAACCGCAGATGAAGGTTCAAATGCCAAGTTGTCTCACAAAAGGTATCGTATTATCTCAGGGGCTAGCCTGTACACAGGCGTTGCTTTATTTTTCTTTTCGTTCTTCTGGGAAACATCGGCGAGCGCGCGAGCAACCCCCTTACACTGGCGGTCAATAACTACCCCGCGGTTTTTTTTATCACGCGCGCTCGACGGACTTTGAAGAGAAAATAGAGGGTCTGTGAACAGGACATGGAGGTTTGGGACCCCAACTAGGTGAGGTAACCCGTCTGTCTACTATATATAAATCTCACATTTTAATTTGACCACGATTACACGATAAGTGGGGTAACCCGCCGAGTCGGGTTGCCCGGTCTCCCAGACCGGGTACCTCTCTTAGCCGGGGTCAGATTTTGTCATATAAACGTTGCTAGGTGGGTTATCCCGCCTAGCCGGGGTCGTATTTGTGTTGCATTAAGTTCGCGCCAACTGCCTTTGGTGGAGGCTTTGAATCATTCAAAGTGACAACGGAAGGAAAGCCACAGCATTGAGAAATTGCAGCCAAGACAGTAAGTGAAAGTAGAAGACCATTAACCGCCAAAACACGTCGTTTGCCCGCCATTTTTTGTTTACGTGATTAGCGACCATTCAATTATCTTGAGAAAGTGCCCCCGGGATAGCGGGGTTGTAAGATTGCGTTGCATTTTATGGAAACAAGACCTCAGATTTAAGTAACCTGCGTAGCAGTATTTTTTGTTGGGATGCAGGGATGAAAAATTGCGGTCAAGCCTCGGGAGGGAAATTGGTTCTTCACCCTTCCCTAATCATCATCGCGCTGCACTGATGTTGCCAATTACAAAGGCTAACTTGAGGACAGACCTTCCTTGATCTCAGCAATTTCGTTTATTGTAGGATGAAAACGAAAAAAAGCGAGAATACGTTTTACTGCTTGAGTCCCGAGGAGCTGCTTCAAACTGCTGAAGAAATACTGCAAGAGGTAAGAACGTGACGGTGATGTCGGTTTCGCCTGGTCTTATGTTAATACTAACTATTCTTTTTTCGTAACATTGACTTTTGGCGTTAGTACCATGTCTCTTACAATAAACAGCATGGAAATAAGCCGTTCAATGCCAAGGACCGCAGAAAACATTCAACAGCCGACAGGGAGTCCCGTGCGAAACTAAAAAATCTTTCAGCACCACAGTCTCAAGGAAACACTGAAAGGTAAAAGGAAAGAGACGCCGTCTTTTCTTCTGTTTGTTCTTATTATTTTTATAAAGCAAAGCTATGTTCCTAAGGGACGGACCACTAGAAATAACCAAAGGGGGGTGAAAATTTTTTGGTGCATGAATTTTTTTTAAAAGCCCGCTTGTCTGCAGGAATTTTTTTCTAGAGCACATGACTTATTGTTTTTAGGTATCACCGCTTGCAGGATTCTTTCTTTAGACAAGTTTCACTTGCAGGAATTTTGTTTGGGGAGTTGTCACCCCACCTCCGGTTATTTCCAATGGTCCGTCCTTATTTAGATGTGTCGCTCAAAATCCTCAAACTGAAACTTTAATGGCAACGAAGAGAAAATTCCTCTCAAAATTCTTTGCGGTAGTGATGCCAGTAAGAGCAACCCAAGGTAAAGTTGATAGACTTGTGTAGATTCATCTATTCAGTAAATTTAAATTATGTGCAGAATTTTCAACTTAAAATCCATATAAAATTGAAAACTAATGAACTTAAACTGAACGCATAACCACCGGGGAGGGGGGAGGGGAGGGGATGGTAGGCTCCAGGATCTCTCGACAGTAGGGACCATAAGCAACGACGACAACGACGGCAGTGTAAACGTCGCTAAAAAAATGAATTTGCGTTCTTTCAAACTTAATCTCGTCTATTTGGACCCGCTCAATATGTCAAATGCAGGCGACTTTTCCTGGAGTTGAATTCTTAAGGATTTTATTCAGGTTCAAAAAGGGGAAGGAAAATTCGTCGTCGTATGTCGGCGTCCTCAATTAAACGTCCAGTTAGGAGGTTTCACGTCGTAGTCGTGCAGTGAACTTTCAAGAAGTGTACTAAAAAGCGTGATGCACGTGCAGAGCTGTTGTTTTGATTATTAAACCCATTGTTTTATTTAAGTTGTCGTCGTCTTCGTAGTTGCTTAAGCTCCCTTATGAGCAAGACTTCAGTTGGGGTCGAAAGCCGTTATTAGTTTTCACTCTCATCTGGATTTTAAGTTCAAAATTTTGCTACTCAAAATACCAATCGAAAGAGAAAAAACGGTAGATAAGAAGGGCAAGGAGGTCTTTATTGGCTTTAGTTTTATATGTACTTTATTGACTGGTCATGAAAATTTTGCGAGACCCCGTTAAGACCTTCATTTATGCAAATACCAGCTCTGATGCGACTTCGTTCCCAGGGTTCTCTACGCTACTCGTCCCCTAGACGAGAGAAGACAAGTAGGGGAGAACCCTCAAAAAGGAGAATGCTTTTTACAGGGAGAAATGTAGACGATAATCTTTACGAATAAAACCTTAGGAACATTTCGTTAATAAAAACCCAGTCACAGCTCAGCGGTAGAACGACTTGAGCGGGTTTTTGGGAGGTCATGGGTTCAGATACCATCTTGGACTCTTCGTCCCACGTCACGTGACGTAATCGAACGTGCTGGGCGTGACCATACCTCCTCGTTCTTTGGTGTTGCAATGATTCCATTTTCGTTTCTTGTTTGCAGAACAAATATCGCTTCCTCTGTGGACGGCGATTTATTGATTAAAGAGACGTTTACAGAAAAAAGCCTACCAGATGCTCGCTCAAGTGATTTGACTGGTGGTTTTGTTGTTCCCGAAACTGTTACAACTATTGAGACACAATCACATTGTAAAAAGGACGATAGTATGGGCTCAAATGTATCGTCTTTAATCGCGGCAGAAAATGGTAGTTGTGAGCAAGAAAAATACCCGGACTTAAAAGACAACAAAAAGCGTGGCAAACAAGTTAGGACATCAATACTGGATGACTTTATCTGATAGAAATTTATAAAGTAACGACTACGTGATTGCACGAAAACTTCAGTACAACCAATGTACTCCCAGACTGGACTTATCAGGCTTATTGTCAAGGAGTTGATTTATTAGATAGATACGACACTTAGTGGAAACCAGAGGCGGCGGAGCTTTTTGAAACGTACGGGAGGCTCATCTTCCACCGAGCCATGCGCATACCCCTACACAAATTTTCCAAAATGTCCTTTGCGTTTTTTCTTGGCACCAGCAAAACTCTTTACAATCTTCACAGTGTTTAGTGTTTCCGTAATCAATTTGTGACAATGCATCAGTAGTCAGTTGTTCAAGCGGTCCTGCTTCATGGTGTTTCTTATGTAGTTCATGATTCGTCTCAGGGCAGAAGCGCTCTGAAGTCGCCGATTTCACGGGTAATGCCAAATACATTCCGTAAAAGTGTTTTTCAGCATTAAAAACGTAGGGGGGGGGGGGGGGGGCTCCGCTTCCCCCTCCCGCCGCTTATGGTGGAAACAGTTTTTATCTTAAAATTAGAAAGATGGGCCATTTTCACGATGATGTCATGTTTCTCTAGCTTCCAACGTTCACTTTGTATTTGCTGGCCTTTCAGGAACATTTATCTGAATCCCCTCGAAGTTTTCGGCAACAACAGTCCAAAAAGGCCTTTTCCGACTTCCAACAAATTCGCATTTTCAAAACGCGGCTAAGTGCAAAACCGTTCTTGGGAAAATGAGTTATTTGCACGAGAATAAAAGAATCATTTTCCTATCAATGGCTTCACAATTTGCAACTCGGAAATGGCCTATTTATTTGCACAAGAAAACGAACGGAAGGAATTCGGGTAGATGTATAAAAACAGTCGTCATCGGCAAATTAAAAGAGGATTTGTGTTGGAGTGCTTGTTAGTGCAGGTTCCCGTACAATCTAAACACACAACGCACTGAGAGGCATGTAATTTTAAATAACTGGCATCCTTAATCCTGTATTATATATTCTTTATTTCTATTGTGCCATATAAGTTCGAACTGAGCTATCTAAGACAGTTTTGATTCGCAAATGATTGAAATTGTGCAAACCGAGATTAAAAAGCCATTAAAGCGAAAAACACCTTTTTTCAATTAATTAGTAGCACAAGCGTGGATAATTATGACCTTCGAACAGTTCTTCTGATTTTGCGAGAAGGTCATTGAAGTGCGCAGAAATAAGATCGCGTCATCGCAGTTTAGAATAGTTACGATAATGGTTAAATGCATGAAAACAGCAAGGGTATTTACACGTTACCTAGAATGTGACATGGTATGACGGAAAGCTCGAGAACTTATCCGAGGAAGTGTCAGTGATGGAATGGGGATCAGAGTAAAACTGCATCATTTTCTGTGGTTTTTGTTTTTCTTATTACAAATGCTTTGATGATAATGGACGTGTGTTATAACTGGCATTTTTGTAATATGTTTGCACTAAGAGTAAGGTCCGGCGATCAAAGTTGTTGTGGTTGTTTTCCTGTCTTGTGGCTTGCACATCTTTGGGTTATGTTTTACCGAAATTGTCTTTTTTATCACCCTTTGGTTTAAAAATCTTTTCCTTTATTGTTGCGTACACATCTTGCTGTTGCCCGGCCTTTTGAACATTGTCTCTCAAGCGGTGACTGTCATTTCCCAGGGGACGGTACAGTGCCACCACAATGACGTACTTACCGCTGGGGCTTGGCGCTGCCCCCATGCCTAGCTGATTGGTGTCTTTCCATATCATCTGTGTGAAGTGCTTTACTTTGTCATTGAGAACTGGATAGGAGAAGCTGTACGCCTTCTTCTCACCGTACCATATAGTAGTGGCCTTGAGAGGTGCCCTCTGCAGATCGTGCCATATCTGTGCGATGTTTTCACCCGCTGGCTCGCCTTGGAAAGTGGATGGGTCACTGGCTACAGACTCTGCTATATTCTGCGCTTGTTCTGCTAGCGTGGCATTCCACTGTAAAGGGAGGACGTGATGAAGTGATCTGAATTTGTTGTGAGCTGTGAGTGCCTCTTGAAATATTGCATCTGTTTTGGAAAGAAAAGGACCAGCCATCATACATACAACAAGGGCCCTATCTGTTGATGAAATCCTGAATACATGTAGGTATCAGTTAAATTCGGGAGATCATCATTACGAGTTTCATTTGTCGAGATCCGAAACTAAATATGACAACGTGTGAAATGAACGGGCCCAGCTCTTTGAATAAATTTGACTCACGTTTAAGAAACGTATGGTCTTTGATGCCTTTGGATGTGGTAAGAAATAATGTGCAAACAAGAAGTATCGTTGGTGATGTCCAAGTGACGAATAAGGTTATTGGCAACCGTAGATAGATTTAATAGCTCCTTGTAATACCAAAAGAGGATTACGGGCAAAGCATTAGTTTTTTAAGCCACCTTTCCTGACCGCCCCCCGTTGTATGCTGTCCAATACTTACTCCTTTCGGGAGTGTTACTGCGGTAAATTCCAGTCCCATTGTCGTTACTATCGTTCTTTTTTGCCGTTGCATTGTTAGTTTTGTAACTAGCTTGCGTATTTCTGTTATCTTTATGTCTCTTCTGTTGATCCGCTGGTTCCTCAGCTATGTAAATCTCAAGAGATTTTCGTGAGCCATCTTTGGTTAATAACATGCACATGCAGGGAAAACAAATGTCTCAAGCTACAGTCAAATGGGCAACAAAAAACATGCAACTTGGATTGCAACATTGCTGCAAAACGAGCTGAATAGCGATGTGGTGCGTCTCACCACCAACGTTCGAACCTGTCTAGCAAAAAGTAACATTGCAAGCTTTTTTTCTTGGGTGGTAAGACGCGCAAAATCGCTTTTCAACTAGTTATGCAGGAATAATGTTGCAAAACAAGTTGGACAATTGTTTGAACCGGGCAACCCTTTCCACGGCACCGCTGAAATTCTGTTACATATTGCAGCGTGACTGTACGTAACCTGAGATCAGGCTCTATTTTTGTTTCTCTTTATGCGGGATAGTTTGCGTCTTATTTAGGACGCGTCTAAGGAAAGACGCGTCTTATTTTGTGTGAACGGCTTGTTACCGTTCATACCGTCCCGGAACTCTTTTCATGTCGGCACGATAAGCTATCCGGTACGGCATGGACACAACCTTTAAAGACAGCTATAAGGGGCCAAGTGGGTTTTGATTTTTTTTATCGCTCTATTAGATTTATCTGTAGACTAACAGACTTTCATCGTTCAGTCTGTTTCCCTCGTTCCCGTACCCGTAATCTTTCTACCCGATAGCTAGTGGCCCATCGCGGGGGGTTATGCTGATATTTGTTGTCGTCTCATTTTGTCAGCCCAATTATCATCATTTGGACTTTTTGAAGGCTGTGTGTCATGTGTCGGTTTGGAAAGAGATTTATAAAAGTTATACAGTCTTTCGTCATACTGCGTGTAACTATGCCGAGAGTCTTAGTGCGTTTGCTTAGTTACTGTTGAAGGAAACTCACCTTCTGCAACGGAGTCATCAGAGGGGTATTCCGTTTTTTTGTCGTCCTCACTCTGTACAGCGGCTGCTAGTAATCCTTTATTCTTTTGTTTGTTTATCTCTTTTCCTATAAACGTCGTAGCAGCTGGTTGGGTATTTAAACGAGAACGACATCAAGAAATATGAATTAACTATTAGTAACTACACTGGTGTAGAGGAAAACATTGGTTGCCCTGTGGTCTGTAGAATGAAACAGGCGCATGGGCAATAGAGAAAAGAAGTGATGACGTCACAAATAACTTTCTGAAATTATGGGGTTGGTTAGAATATCCAGGAAGAAAACGGTTCTATCTGGAGTGGCATCACGTCAAGGCGGTCGTATTGGTGTACAAAATAATAAAACTGCGGCCATGTTGGTGAACAGGAAAGTCCTGTGCGAATCGAACTTTTTCTCATGTAAAAACTTTTTTGTTTTATGAAATTTACCAAGCTGCCGACCACGTGAGGCAAAATTATCTATTCTTGGTTTGCATCTACGTGACAAGGCGGATATATTGGTGCTCAATAGAATGGAATTTTTCTCAAAGAATTCACGTGAAAATGGAGTTTAATTCTCAGAGGGAAGAAACGTTTTTGTTCTTGAGTACCAAAATAGCCGCCGTGACGTCAAGTGCAAACCAACAATTTGCCAGGAATTACTGTTGGATACTTTAGTCACCTGGTCGTCTTTCCTCCCTGTCATCTTTATCCCTATAGGGTCGCATAGTGTCGAACATTTCTTCCTTGTTACTGTCTCTGCTTGTTACTTCACTTAGCACATCAGTGACGGGAGATTCATCACTCACTTCAAATTCGCGTGATTCTTCTGTTCCATCTGCAAGGACAAAGAATTACCGTATTTATTCGAATAGGCGCCCAAACTCGAATTAGCGCCCACCTCGAATAAGCAAACACCCCAACCCTACCCCACCCCACCCCTCCTCCCACTCCTACTCAAACTCAAATAAGCACCCACCTGCTTCCCCCTACCACCCAAAAAAATGAATAAGTACTAATAAGAGACTTCCCCGACGACGGAGTTTTTTTCAGAGTGTTTTGCAGAAACGTTGCTTTGTTACATTCACGCGTTTTGTTATTACCATTTACTGTTTTGTTGCAAAGTATACATACTACACTTGTTGAAAAGGGTGAAAATTTTATAAGCGCCCAGCCTCGAATAAGCGCCCACCTCGAATAAGCGCCCACTCTCAAGGTCCAAAAATTTAATAAGCGCCCAGGGCGGTTAATCGAATAAATACGGTAAGTCAGCGGGGACTTTTTGTGGCTGATTCAATACAGCTGATTCTGATCATGGGGCCCAAATCTTCCATGGGATTCATTTAAGTGCTCAACATCTGGTTTACTGTATACTATAATTCCCGCCGCTGCTGCGGCTGCCTTAATAAATCGGCCAAACTGGACCCACTTGTGAAATAACACTTCATAAGCGTTACCAAGAGTGCGCAACTCTTTCCCGTAGTAGTGCTGGATGATGCCCTGATGATGCCGTAGATCGGCGCAAGCTTGGATTTCATTTTTATGGTAAAAAAAAAAACAGTTTAAGACCTCATTAGATCAATATTGTTATTTCTATCATGCTGCTGAAGGGTAACATAAACGGATTAATCTTTTAAGAGTTTAAAAGTGCTTCGTGGGTAAACAAATCAGTAACAATTGAAATTATGCATAATTTAAAGCTTTTGGTCTAAACGTTACTCTGTACCTTCTTCAACTGGTCTTTGAACCTCAATTCTTCTGTTACCCTGGATTTCTGGATGGTTGGGTGATTGCGTCTTTTGTTTGAAGACCCCTCCGGTATTTACCGGAACGCCAGAGCTCTTTTTTCCGGTATTTATGTCGCCGGGTGAATGGTTTGGTTGGGTGATATTTGTGCCAAGAGCTAGTTGTAATAAACCAGGGAATAAACAGGAAGTTTGAATGGTACAAAATGCAGTTTTGAAGATTTTAAAAGGACAGACAATTGTATAACAATGTTAATGGCGGTACAAACAAAATCTTGCAGACTATGTTTCACCAAGCTCAGTTTATTGCGAAAAGAGCTAATTAACCCTCAAATCTGTTAGGTGTACAACAATGTTTCTAACGTAAAGGATTACAAATTGCAAAAAAGAAACGACTCAGAGGACGGATACTCAGTGTCTCCTGGAAGAAAGTCAGACGAACTGTTGACGTTTGGTGTTAAATAGCTACTTTGACTGGGCTACTACTTAACTTCCGGCAAGTTGCTACAAGTGATACAAGCCATGCGTATGAAATGTTTGGTCGATTACTCTCTGTAAATTTCATGGTGTAGTATTAGTTGGTTACCTTAAAAAGTAAACATTCTCTAAAAGAATTTTAACGTTTCTCTAAAATTTCCGAGTTTCTTAAGTTTGTCATTTTATGAAAGTGTCAAAATTGCTTAAGATTTCTGAGGAAGAAAAACAAAAATTCGTTTATGGGGGCTGCGTCACCGATGTCTAGTTCATTATGTCAATATTGCAAATTGCCTGTCCTTATTATAGCAAAGAAATTACTAATAAAAGAAAAAATTACAGCTTCTTGTCCAGTACATTTACCAGCCTGACAAAGCGGGCCAGCCCGGCTAACTGGGATGGCTCACCCCATATAAACCGGCCCTAAAAATACGAGATGGTCATGTTTATAATTTTGTGGTGCACTACTTACCTTTTTGTTAACGTGATTTTAGTCCGCGGGTGGGGTCAGTGGGTAGTCCGCGGGTGGGGTCAGTTTTTCAACTCTCCCGTTTCTACTCCACTATTGAACTTTTTCAAGCAGGAAGTTCTTCACATTCTGGGTTGCTCTTGGCCCTTTCCTTTGCTTCTTTGCCCTGGAGTGGTTCTTTCCTCGATAAAGTGACCGTGCCGCTGCCTTCTTGTGTTACTCCTGCTTTTCCAGCGAAGTGCGATAGTTGAACTCCTGTCCTTTTCTGCCCACTTTTTCGTGCCAAATCGTAAAAGTACTTTCACGTTCCATAACCATGATATGTCGCCCAGTGTCCATGTGAACTTGTAGATCGCTTTGGGTAGGAAAGAAGGCGACATCCTTCCTCTTCCACAAAAGATCCTCATATTACAGGACCTTTTGTTTTCGACATCAAACTTGGCTGAACCTTTGCCTTGTTGGTCGTAAAGGGATAATGACGCGAAGACATGTTGGCCTTGCAGACACTGAGTTAGGTTCTCATATAAAACAGCTGTCCCTCACCGACTCCATAAGCCTTCCACGCCTTGATTCCTGTAGTTAAAAACTCAAAATTGAACAACGTACTTATCCTTTCCATTCTACCGTCTCACTCCTTTGAAATATCAACCTCCGATACTGCACCCCACATCCACGCACTCCACCATGAGAATCCAGCGCTTCCTTCATGTCACCTGCAGTAATTACATCGTGCCTTTCATCGACCCATCTCTGGATATGCCCTTTCATCGGTGCTATTTTGCGATCACAAAATGTCCTTCCCTGACTGTGGGTCAGAGAAGTCAAATCTTCGAACGAATTCCTGCTCTTTCTCAATAGATTTGAGAGAAGTAATTAATGAGGCATTGTGGTAGCAGCCTGCGTTATCAGATTTAAGATAAGCCGTCGATACATTTTTGTGCTCTTCTTTAATAGTTGAAAGGAGGTGCTCCAGAATCAGAAACAACAGAAAACCAGTCTTGGGTGCAAGTATCGAAGACACATGAACGAAGGTTTCTACCGAGTGACTTTCACTACCAGACCTGAAAATAACACAAACAACATGCCAACTCTTCCCTCGTTTACCATAAAAGTCGCTAATTTGTTCTCTGTATCTTTTCGGAAGGTGTACCTTCATGGCCCAGTCCATTATGATTACGCTGTCGTCAGTCAATGCACTGAGAACGTCCTGCTTGGCTTGTTCCTGGTTAATGGATCGAAGAAGATGAGCTTTCAATCGTGGATTGCCTCCACTGCATGGGTAAGTCGAACGCCACTCTGCTGTTGGTCTGTGAGAGTCACATTTGGACAATTTATCATGTTCATAATGTTACTGAGAACTTCATCAGTTGCAGCAATAGTTGCATAATTCATTGTGAATGTGATCGCACTGCTGCCTGAAGGCCTGGGTTCTGAAAGACTAAAAAGTGATCGCATCTCCCTCTTGTCCCACGTGACTTTTGTAATCGGTTTTCAAATATCTTTTTGGTCTCCTGCAGCGTTTTAGACATCTCCCTAGCCCAAGTGGAATCAGAAGGCCTCCTTTCTCAAGAGTATTGACGACAATTTGGAGGATTTCAAACGCTTGTGCTCCTTCCGTTGAAAAAAATAATCAGCCCCTGCATTGATTTCTGCTTGGAAGCGGAACAAACGTCAATTATCCTGTACAAAGTTCGTTCACTTGCAGGTTCAAAGCCTGTCTCTTGGCAAAACGAGATGTATTGTCTTATTAACCGGGAGGAAACCATTGTCCTGATTACGTTTGGAATAGTGATTTTTTCTCCCGAATCAAGCTTCAGTTCCCTAGTGCCATAAGCAACGTCCTGAAGGAAATTTGGTCTGGCGATAAAGTTCACAAAGTGGCCTGTCTTTACGGGATCAAGGCGTGTTCGTTTTATCGGTATCGGTACTGCATGACGCCGAGCACGATCGATTTGCCATTTACTAAGACCTGGAATCATCTCCCGGGTTCCTGTTTCGAAAAAATGTCTGAAGAAAACATAGAGAGAATTTGTAGTCGAGTATGACGACTTTCAGATTGAAAGCAAAATTGGAATTTCGTTGCTAAAAAGCATTTTTCCTTAACATCATCATGGGTTTTCTCTTGAATGTCATAAGGCTTCAAATACTTCTTCTTGATCGGCAATTGTTGAGAGAACCGCAGAGAAAACCTGGCGTACTTTTCGCAAATAATAACATTTTTGTGAGCTTGATGTACTTTCCCAGTTCGAACAGAGAGACGATGCTATTGGACTAACTCTTCCCTCTGTGATACGTGAAATGGCTTCATTCAAAACTATGCGACTTTCCTGATGACTTTGTTCTTCATCTATCTGACTTCCTGATCTTCGTCTTCAATGCACAAACGGTTCTATCAAAGGTGATTTCAACCTCTTCGTGTCGTGAAGTTGGATCTGATGAAACTTCCAGAAAAGCAAATGCAGCGTTTAAATTTGTTTCTTCAGCCTCTTCCACAGGACTTATTTTGCTTCCAGTGTCATTACTTTCATCTCCTTGTTCCTAAAAATTGTGTTAATTATACGGTAACTTACTTACTTGTAGCAAACTTGCAACTGACGCGTGGATTAAACAAATGATCTATACTAGTCATCAAATTTCTCTCAAAAGTTTGAACGCTACCTTTAGCGACTCTCCAACGACAATCCTTATTCATCTCTCACCCGTCTTCGTAAAAAATACTCAAGAATGGTGATACAAATCTTTGCGATAATTTATCATAACCTTCTAAAATTAACATAATAAAAATCGATAGACTCAATTCGCCTTTTATTTGAAAAATAAATATTTCTGTCACATGTCCCGTTATGGTCAATTCCGGGAATGTAATGCAACGTGAACAACGGAATTATCTCTTTCCGTTATTGCACTGCTGTTCCTCGTATGACCGTGACCGGGATGATGAGTCAAATTGATTTCACGAATACAATGGAACCTCGATATAACTGACGATGGTTAAGGGAATGCCAATATATGCTCGCTATACTAAACCACATTTCGGGGGTTATTTTCCATGGACGTTACTCTTTACTGGTGTGAAAAATATCGTTTGTTATACCGAGGACGTAGTAATAAATGCTTTCGTCATATCGAGTTTCCACTATACTTTTAGGTCACGTGACCCTGATGTGCTATAATTACCCGCGGGAGACTCCCATTCGAAAGGGGCGGGGATGCTCGTCGGAAATTTGGAATTAGACCCCTAAAGAAGACCAATCTGGGCGTGGTCCAACCTTTTTTTTTTACCCCTGAAAGCGATCATTTTAAACTTTGATTACATGAATCGAGTAAATAAAACGAATTGAAAATACATAATTTTTTAACATTTCTTCAAGTGCAACCCTAAAAGAGACCTTTACGGCTAAATATAATGGTGTCTTGCCCAGAACACCCTAAGCGAGACCAAAATCCCCAAATTTACACCTTTCCCCGGGTATAATTATTCATTGAATTTTTTATTAATACCCTTTCTGGCTAAGGGAAATATTTATGAAGACGGTCCAACTAACATGCTTCGGTTTACAATTTAATAAAACATTCCTATCTTATTTTACACTGCTTTTGATTATCGTTCCGAGATCATTATAGACGTGCTCAACCGCCTAGCGATGTAAGCTTGGAAATAAAATTCTTCGAAAGACTATGAGAATTAAATTGCCTTGCTTTCAAAGACAACAGTTTCATATTCGGAGATTACTACTTAACTTCTGGCAAGTTGCTACAAGTGATACAAGCCATGCGTATGAAATGTTTGGTCGATTACTCTCTGTAAATTTCATGGTGTAGTATTAGTTGGTTACCTTAAAAAGTAAACATTCTCTAAAAGAATTTTAAGGTTTCTCTAAAATTTCCGAATTTCTTAAGTTTGTCATTTTATGAAAGTGTCAACATTGCTTAAGATTTCTGAGGAAGAAAAACAAAAATTCGTTTGTGGGGGCTGCGTCACCGATGTCTAGTTCATTATGTCAATATTGCAAATTACCTGTCCTTATTATAGCAAAGAAATTATTAATAAAAGAAAAAATTACAGCTTCTTGTCCAGTACATTTACCAGCCTGACAAAGCGAGCCAGCCCGGCTAACTGGGATGGCTCACCTCATATAAACCGGCCCTAAAAATACGAGATGGTCATGTTTATAATTTTGTGGTGCACTACTTACCTTTTTGTTAACGTGATTTTCCACATTCAAGATTTCATGTGTTTTTGTTTACTTACCATTTGCTTGTAACAGGAGTGACAAGAACAGCAAAAAACCATAGCTTATTAACGCAAGGTGATTGAAACTCATTGTACTATCCACCAAACCGAGGAGCCTGAGAAAAAAACAAACTTTCATTGTGTCGACTGACTCACCTTTACCTGGCTACCAACTGCAGATGTTTAAATTTATTTTTATCGATATTTTGTCGTAGCTTTTAAGTCTTGTTTGTGTAGAAATTGAAGCAATTAACTGCCGTTCTTCAGTTAAATCTTACTGGTGACAGCTACGGACACCAAACGTGCCTTCAATTGGTGAAGCTTCTCTGTTGCTTATTGTCCACTTCTTTGTCAATTAAGACCAAAGTACCTAAATGAGTACCAAAATATAGCTAGATACCTTTCCTTCAAACCCATGAAAACTCCATTCTGAGATGTACAAGAAAATTCAATTGCAAGGCCAACTTATATTACATCATCTTGTTGTCTTTAGCCCTCACAATACAAAAAAAAAGCGAAAAAGCTTGTGAAGTCGAATGGCAAATGTGCTAGTTGGTTAGCCAGTAGGAAAACGATTTTGTGACCTCTTAGCTTGGTTTGCTATTCGGAGGATGGTAAACGGCAGGTCGCACTTCACAGATCAACGATTCCCCGAGTTGCTATTTTGAACAACAGTAAGAAATACATAAGAAACATCTTACCTGAGCGAGTGTTCAGATCTTTTATTGGATTTTTTTATTTCTTTTTCCTCTTCTGATTAAAAGTAGTCGTCAATTTTTTGTTAAAAGAACATACTTAAACGAATAATTTTTTTCAGTTGGATGACCAGCTGGAAATTCTTTTTTTGTGTCAGGGTAAACGTCGAAATCTTTTTGCATTACATTATTGTGGTACCTCCCACAGGATTTGATTTTGGACAAGATATTTCTTGTGTTACCCCGCCTTCCCCCGGCTCCACAGCAGGTAATCAGTCAATATTTTCTTAGGAAATCAATAAATTGGGGTTTAAATTGTCCTTCAGTCATCAGTTCACAACAATCACCTGAATAAGTTGGCTACAGTAGCTTCATTTGGTGGAAGCTTTTCCCTTTGTCCAACGAAATATCACAGCCACAAGAATTGCAGGTCGGTAAACTTGTATCAACTTTAGTATTTCGTCACAGAAGCCGGATAAACACAACGCAATCACCATTTACTTTACTCATCTTAACGTTGAATCGTAATGGTGGAACACCAGTTCCATTTGAGCACGACGAACGAGAGTGATCACCGGCCGGTAGGAAAAAGGTTCTTCTTTTGATTATTTCATACAATATTCTATACCCTTTTCATTCATTTCTTTGTTCAGTTTAATATCGTATTAAAAAATGAAAGCGCGAGTGAATCCCTTAAAGCCTTGGCTTTATTTCTAACAGTACACACGGTACATGCACTGACTTACTTATGGCGCTTTCCATTTGTCAGAACTGGCCAGCTGGACCAGTCATTTTGACAATGAAATTGGCTTTTTCCAAGGGTTTTTGCCTAAAAACCATCCCCTTCCTGCACACTCTTTAGGATTTGACTAATCTGGCCGAATAGGTTTGATTAACAGTGAAATTCTCATTATATCGGGAAGGGTCTGGCTGGCCGTTCTGACAAATGGAAAGCGCCCTTAAACATTTAGAAAAGAATGATCTTTATTAAATTGAACCATTTGGTAGGAATATCCTTGAACCTCGCTCGTTCAATGTGCTTCTTGTCTGCCGTTCTCTCACCCTTTTACCAAAAAACTGAATTTCATCTTACTGATGGTGTACTGTAAAGAAACTGATTTAGTGATTAGTTGAGAATGGGTTCGGTTTTGATTGAAAAAATCCCCATTTTAAATAAAGGTTTATTTAAGAAAGTCTGCAGAATAATCGTTAATAATTCTACATATTTCATTAATAAATTTTTTTTTACTGTACTCAATTTCAAAAAGGACATTTTGCAAGCGGACAGTTTATGGTTGTACTGACTGTACTTTTGGCCCTGAAGCATATTTCCTCAGTGCACAATATATCTAACAATGCTATTAGAATCTGCAAATTGCACATAGATACCGATCGTTTTGTTGTTTGGCAAAGTATTCACAGTTACTGGACATCACCATCACCATCGTTATCGTCGTCATTTTTAGGAAACTTTTACAGCGCTTCTTCGTTTCCTTTTGATTGTGGAATAAAGGTCATTCTTCATTCCAGGTCGCAGAACATTTTGTTGTAAATGTCCATTGCCTTCAATAAGAGGCGGATTGTACAACGCAACCACAAACGCGTTATCTCCATGAGGGCTTTTTGCAAAAGCTAATCCCATTTCTTTGGTGCCTTTCCATACAATTTGCACAAAATGTCGTGTTTTGGGGCTTATTTTAGGATACGAATAACTATACGACTTTATTTCGCTGTACCATTTGTCTATTGCCTTTTTGGCCAAGTGTTCGTCTGTGTATTGAATCTGAGATAGACTTTCCCCTTGTGGCTCCTGAAGATCATCCAGTGTAAGAAAATCCTTTGTGGCCAGTCTCTGAGCAATCTCTTGAGCTTTTCTAGACAAGTCATGTGACCAAAGAAGGGGAGGTGAGAAGTGCCTGGCCCTCAGCTCGTTGTGTTCCTCCAACGATTCTCTCTCCAAATCATCTAAGAAAAAAAAAATGAGTAAATGAATATATTAGGTAAAGAGAAATTGTCCTGTCTTTTATGTCTAAGTGGAACTAAGTGAAGGTAACTCAACAAGGCCATTTTTAAAATGTGAATTTTTTAACATTAGACATGCAGTTGTAGCTATAACCCACAGTCAAACAGCTGGTCACCGGATTTGTCGAGACGATGTTGAACTTTTTGTAGATCGTGTCATTTCAAAAAGTATCAGTTCCAACAAAATTAATGTAAAAAGATGATTATTTCAACCATTTTAAAAAGAAAAGTGGTTACACTACACTTGCACGAGACCAAGAAAGGTGGAAGGGTGTGTCGCCCGACCCTAACGTTTCGAGGATAAACAAAATGTTGAGAAGTTGTTTATAAGAGAGCTTGAAACGAGTTTTAATAATTTTTCATTAAAGTAGTAGCGACAATGCTCCGGCCGAGATGTATGGGTGCCGTTGTCCCATTTTATTTTAATGGCTGATGTACCTGCACAAATACTCCTCTGGCAGCTTTTTGTCTGAAACAAATCCTTTTGAGAGCAGGATGTCACGAGGCAGATTCGTGCTCGAAGAGATGTTCCCTTCCCACACGTCACGGAGCAAGTTGACCAATCATTCCACTCACTAAACATAAGATCTAATAAAGAGCTCTAAGTTACTGAGTGTATTTCATGGAAACATGGAAATCCTATTTTACTGTACAGGTTATACATTTACTGGTTGTTAAACCCTCAACGTCAATATCTAGTGCGTAGATGAATTAAATTGACTACATGTATATTCTTTGGTGTAAGTTTACTGTACACATGGATCTTTGAAATAACGAAGTTACCTATGTGTCTTTTTAAGTGGGAAGAAGGAAGATCCTAGAAGGCAGAACATCGTTTCGATGGGTTTTCATGCAAAACATTTCAGTCCGTGTGGTGCTCAAGTGGAGAAGGATCGAGAAGGAATTAGATGGGCGGGCGACAAAAACAAAAATGAAATTGGCCCCATCTGCTCTCTTTACTGACGTCAATAACTACCTTTTAGCACAATTATCACAAAAATCAGCTCGTTGTAACACCAAACGAAATGGTCGGCCTTTTACCGTGATTAGCTTCTGAACGACCCGCTGCCATTTTTGTCTGGGCTGTCGCTAGTACTAGGATGTTCCTAGCGAAGGCAGTTTACATGGTGCTAGGATCTTCATACCTCTAAGCCAGGAAGATTTTAGTACTAGGAAGATCCTAGCGCTAGGGACAAGTACAACCCATCACATGTAAACTGAATACAGAAAACATATGGCGCAAGCTAAAAGGATGATCCTCCTTCTAGGATCTTCCTCCCTCTATGGACACAGCCCCTAACTATTAAGTACGATTGAGATTTCTAGAAGCGAAGATGAATTCATAGAAAAACCTAAGTTTTACTTCGATGTTCATTTGTTGTTTTACCATTACCTCTTATTACATATTTTTAAATGGTCACATTTGCCTCTGCAACCTGGTAGGCCAAAAACTCAGTTAGGAAAGAGTGGTTATCTTAAACATGTGTGAAGACAATAGAGGCGGATATTAATCAGGTCGGATGAAAAACATTCAGATACTAGAGGGCGTGTCTAAATGTGGTTCAAGGTGAAGTTTGTTACTCTGACGTAGACGGTTTTTCAAATATACATTGTAAGCATAGTCAGGCTGCAGTGCGTAGCGGTAACATCGGTGGTCCCGCATTGTTTCGAACTAAAAATGACAGTAACTGCATGATTACGGCAACAAGAGGTTTAGCTGACCCTGCCTTTTTTCTGGGGCGAATTTTGGAAATTGTTTAAATGGTTGACAATTACTTGGTATTTAAAAATACACCATGTGAAGCCGAGCAAAAATCATGGGTCATATTTACAGGAAGCATAGGAACAGGTAATTTAAATTGTAAAACAAGGTGACTGTCGCTTGAGTGGCATCGCAAGTGAGTTTTGTACTAAAATCTCAGGACAGGAACTCTTCTATAAGTAAGAAGTATTAAGCAATCAACGCATTTTTATAAAATGCAGTATTTTATAAGCAGTGACACTAAATTTGAGAGAGCTTACTTTTTGTTGCGGAATCATCTTCCGGCTCTCCCTGAGGTGTTGGGTGCATGGGATAATAGTACAGACTTTTCAGCGAGAACCGATTTGGACCAAAACTTGGGGATGCCGTAGGAGGTGAAGTGTGCGTCGTCGTTCCTCTCAAATAGGACACTATGTTTTGCATTTTTAATGCATCTGCTAGTGAGAAAATACCTGGTGAAGGACCGTACATTGGCTGATTTCGTCGAAAACCAGTAGTTGTCGGGCTTTCAGAATTTCCATGAATATCATGGATTTCCTCCTTAAGACGTTGTGCTCTTATTTTCCCAACGAGCGCGGGTCTGTTGAAGCCTACAGTATGTGTCGTTTCAGGATTTTGCTTATCTTTTATCATCATTTGCTCTTCCTTATGGTGAAAAAGCTGCTGTTTGTCTTTGACTGTTGCAGGTTTTTCTGCTGTCAGCGGTTCGTCCGTTGTTATAACCAATCCTTTATGATCATGATACCTACGAGTCGACGTTCTATTTGCACTGGACTTTGAACCCTGGACACTTCTATCAGGTTTATCTGTATACTTGTCATTTCCTGCATTTGAAAAAGCAGTTCTAATTTTTTCTTGGCGTACAACATGTTGCTCATTATAGTTGTGTTCTTTATCACTTTTGCCACTCGTTTGCTGATTCTGTTCAGGTGCTCTATTGACATGGCCTACTTTTTCACTTTTTGAATGTCCCACAATTTCAGCGGTAGGAAAACCAAGTTTACTTCCTTCCTTTTCACCGACACCTTCCTTGGAGATGTTATTCGCACTTTCACTGTTTGTATCAAGTTTATCTTCCTTTACCTGTTTGCTACTGCCTGAGCGTTCCGGTTCATTTCGAGACATAAATTCTTTGATTTCATTGGTAATCCTTTCCTCTAGCCTGGCAAAGCTTTCGTCCAATGAACCGTCGTTGTTTCTTTGGTCTTCTTCTTTGTGACTATTGATTTCTCCTGGAGTTTTATCCTTAATTCCCTGCATTTTGTCACTTTTAGAGACACTTTTAGTCTTTAAGCCTAAATTTTTCTGATCGGTACCAACGTCTTTAGCTTCCGTGGTTTCTCTCTGTCCTTTTGTACCATCTTTTTCACCGGCTTTACCTCTTATAGCGCTATTACCATAGTCGTCATCATTTTTCTTGTTGTTGTTTTTGGAAACCGTAGTGTTTTCTTCTTTATTTTTACTCGTGCTCTGAGTTTTACTTCCACCGTCCTTTTGAATTTCATTTTGACTTTTATTTTCATTGTCATTATCGTGATTTTGATTTTCACTGGCATTGTTATTATCAGTTTCATTTTCACTTTGATTTTCGCTGCCGTTATCACTTCGATATTTATTGGCGGCACTTGCTTCATCAGTTTGACTTTCATTTGCCATTTCATTTTTATTTGTCTCAACTCTTCCATTTTCTTTGTCATCTCCTGTTTCACTATAAGTTTCGCTTTCATCTTCATCCTTTTGTTCATGTTTACTTTCACTTTCATTTCCGCTTTCATCATCAGTTCTCTCGTTTGTATTTGAAATTGTGTTTTCGTCGTGGGAGATAGATTCATCTTCACGATCATCTTCTTTTTCACTATTGTCTACAGTGTTTCCAAATTCATTGTGTTGTTCATCAACGTTCCCTAAAATATTATCGGATTCGTCGAAGTTCCCACCGTCATCAACATTTTGAAAGTCTTCTAGTTCCTTGAACAGGTTTGCATCTTGGTTTCTAACTCGTTGCTTGAGATTTGTCATTGACGTTTCTTGTGAGTTATTATCGTCGCTATCTCTGTTAAAGTCCTTGTATTTCGCATTATCAGTGTCATCGTTAACGTAATCGTCTTGAAGTTCATCGGAATTGAAGTCATTGTCTTGATCATTGTCGTTATCATTCCATTGGGTTTTTTCTGCGTGGCGATGTCTTTGTGTTTTGATGCTTGTGTCGTCTGATGGAGACAACTTGTCACCAGCATCATGGCTGTAGTATCCCACGCCATTATGAGATGAAGCGTGGTGTCTTTTGCTCCCATAATTCTTGTGATTAAGAAGCGAATTGTTGTCATTCCCAGTTTCACTCTTATCATCCTTATTGGTAGCAAAATTGTCTGAATCCTCCAACAAACTACTGTCTTCATATGATTTGACATTAAAGTCGTTAGGGTCTTTCATTATCCAATCTATCGCTTCTTGATTCGCATTAAAATCTGCTTTAGTTTCCGATTTATATTCAGGCATGCTCTGTAAATCTAATCCTCCGTTTTCATCGCTTTTGTCGGATACCGATGCATGATCAATCCCATTTTGGTACCGCAGCTCATTATTGGATGGATATTCCTCGTCTTCTAAGGTGACATCCAATGGACGAAAGTCTTCTATTCCATTTTTCTGAAGCATCACTAATGAAAGAAGAAAAGTAAATATGGGCAACTTTCCACTGAAATAGGAAATCCCAAAATTTCGTTTGGAAAATCAAATGGTTCACGCCATTCGTTTGGGGAAGTTTTAGAAGACATGTACTTTCACAAGGTATTATTGGTCTCTATTTCTGCGCATTTTTAAAATGAAATTTGTAATTCTGTCGAAATTTGTTTTGGCAACCCTTTTTTTACAGAAAGATTTAAGGACATGTGTTACTTTGCACTTTAAGAGCTAACTGCAAAACTGTTCCTAAATCCGCCTCTGTTAAAGGAGAAGCCAGAATGTACATTAAAAACTTACTTCCCTCAGCTTTACTGTCCTCGAGTAGTTTTGGTTTGACAAATGCGTTCAAGTATCGAAGGTCATGTGGAGTTATTCGACTGTCAAGGATAACCAGATCTGCATGCATCATAGACAAGATTGATGAAGAGAATGTTAAAGGTTAGAAACAGAAGTATTAAAAGAGATCAAAAGTGGCCGGATTTAGGTCTATGAAAGAATAGGGTTTTTCTGCTTCGTAGTGGGCAACCTCTCTCAGGATAACCTTTAAACAGGCTTTTGTAGGGGAGAGGTTGAGCAAACCAAGCTGAGAGTTTTCCTTGCTCTATCCCTCACTATCCCAGCGAGCCTGCTGACATGTCGATAATCTTATATTTGGTAGATTAAGGGCAATCTCTTGTCTTGGGCGATGCGGGTTTCGGGAGATTACTCATAGGCTGTTACTCAGTTAAAGGGTGCCCGTGTCATTGTTATATTGCAGCCTTGTCAGACACACTAACCTTGAAGGGGTGTTCCTTTGTGAATGATCTCAACCTTCCTTCTGCCAATCCGCACCCCTGCAAAAGATAAGGTTCGAATAAGGTCGGCTAAACTGTAGAAAGTTAATATAAAAATCCACTATATAACGAAGTCCTCAGTGTAGCGTACGATATTCTTGTTATAGTAAAATGTATGGGAAAGGACCCAGTGGTCGATATACCAAAGGCTCGTTATGGAAAACATATTTTGCCAGTCCCTTCACCCTTTGTTATCAATATAGATATTCTACTGGAACGGGGATGGAACAGTGGCGGATCTAGGGGAGGGCTCCCCCTTATTTTTAGACCAAAGATAGATAGATAGATAGATAGATAGATAGATAATCTTTATTTATTCACGGTACAAAATTCGTCAGCTTTAAAAATGCCTAATACTAATATAATAAAAATATTTAAATAAAAAAGCTGCTTTCCACGAATGCCGTGCCTTACAGTTCTTTGAGTAATCGTTTAAATTGCCCAAGGGACTCTGCTTCCCTTAAGTTACAAGGAAGACTGTTCCAGAGAATGGCGCCACTATAGCTGAAGCTGTTTTTGTAATAGTTTGTGCGCGGTAATGGAATATTGAGTTTATTTTCAGAGTCCCTTAGGTTATATGCGACTTCTCGCCTTTCAAATTTAGAACTAAGATAGTTTGGAGCCAACCCGTGCAGAGACCTGTAAACCATCGTAGCTCTTTGAAATTGTTGCTGGCAAGCTAGGTTTTTCCACCCTAGAAGTTTGAAAAGGTGACCAGCATCTACGTCATAGCTTGAGTAGGTCAAAACACGGGCTGCTCTGTTTTGTAGCTTTTGAACCTTATTCCGTAAGGTTATCCCCAGTTTCCCCAAACAATGTTGCAATAATCAAAGTGTGGCTGTATTAAAGCTTGATATATTAGTTGTAAGGTCGCCTGAGGGACAAGGTGCCTTATTCGTTTTATGGCCCCAATACCAGAAGCGACTTTCTTTGTTACTTTCTCGATATGGCCACTCCAATCAAGTCTGTCATCGATGGTCACTCCAAGTGATTTTGCAGTAGTGACCTGGCTAACTTCAAAATCATCAATTGCAAATGTCGGGGACTCTGTGAGAGTACTTAGCCTCTGCCTAGAACCGATAAGCATAAATTCGGTTTTAGTCATATTTAGAGTAAGTTTGTTTGCTCTCAGCCAATTGTGAACATTTTCTAAATCTTGATTTAGATGCAACTGAATATTGTCTGCATTATCACCTGCGTACGTAAGGTGGGTGTCATCAGCGTACATCCTCGGCTCACAGTTTGAAAGACAGTTTGGAAGATCGTTGATGTATAACAGAAATAATAATGGACCTAAAATCGTCCCCTGGGGTACACCACAACTTAATAAACAGCTTTGAGAGAGCGATCCGTTGATGGAGCACATTTGAGTACGATTCTCTAAATACGACTTAAACCATTGGTGCGCGTTACCATATATGCCGTAATTGCTTAATTTTGATAAAAGGATCTCATGGTCAACTGTGTCGAAGGCCTTTTTGAGATCTAAGAAAACAACGGCGTTGATTTTACCGCGGTCAATATTGTACGCCCAAGTGTCCGTGGCCTCAAGGAGAGCCGTGACAGTTGAGTGAATAGCGCGAAAGCCTGATTGATATTTACAGATTATATTGTGCTCTTCTAGGTAGGCATATAATTGATCATAGACGATTCTTTCAAAGACCTTGGCCATAACTGAGATCACCGAAATTGGACGATAATTGTTTAAGTCGTCCCGATCGCCTTGTTTAAAAAGTGGGGTGACCTTTGCGCATTTCCAGTCATCCGGAAATATGCCTTGACTTATTGACTGGTTAAAAATATCACGGATAGGAATGCAAATGAGATCTGCACATTCCCGAATGAGCCTAGCAGATATCTTGTCAAGGCCAGCTGCCTTTGACTTGTTTAGACGATTCAAAAGTGAGAGAACTTTATTTGTACTGGTCGGATGGAGCTGAAACCGTTTATCTGTGCCAGTGAGGTACTTTTGATAACCATCACTATTTGAGGAATCAATATTGCTAGCAAGTTCTGGACCGATAGTAGCAAAGTGATTATTAAATTGGTTCGACAGCACAGTTGGATTTGTTATTGATACTCCATTTACTTTCAGAGATGTCACCGATTTTTTCCCAGATTTTCGCGAAGTAAGTTCATTGATAGTCTGCCAGGTCTTTTTAGAATCGCCCGTATGCTTGTTAAAACTATTTTGATAATAGGCTTGCTTGGCTAATCTGATTTCGCTATTTACTTTATTGCGTTGTTTTTTAAAAAGTGACCAGTCATTTGAATCATTCGATTTACTTGCTTTAATCTTTAGAATATCCCGATCATGCATTCGTTTCTTAAGCTCAGATGTAATCCATGGGGAACTACGCGTGCGAACACGCATTGTCCTCAAGGGAGCATGCTTGTTAACAATAGATAGAAACGAGCATTTCCATTGTAGCCACATTTGATTGGGATCAGTTGAATTGTATATGTGATCCCAACAATGAGATGCAATATCATTCCGAAAATTTATTCGATTAAATTTTCGAAAGTTTCTGTAGGTTATAGCATTGTGCCCACCAGACATTCCATTCACGGATAATTTTCGATAGGCAAAAACTATGCTATGATCGCTAATACTGATATGACGAACCCCCGAACACACAACTTTATCTGGACAATTAGTATAGATTACATCAATCAAAGTTGCAGAAGTCGGAGTTATTCTGGTTGGTTCAGTGATAAGTTGCTGTAGACCATAAATATCAGTGATATTCATTAATTTGCATGTATTATTGTCATATCGAGTAGCAATCATGTCGCAGTTAAGGTCTCCCATTAGAAAATATTCAATATTTTCGGAATCGAGTTTCCCAATTAAAGTTTCGAAAGGTGAAAAAATACCAATAGGAGAATCAGGTGGTCTATACCACGTGGCAACAACAAACGGTTTAGATCTAGGTTTTTGAATTTCCAGACATAGATTTTCAAGAGTGTCCATGTTTAAATCATTTCGTATGGTAAAATTTATTGAACTTTTCACATAGAAACACACTCCTCCTCCACCGTTTGTAATTCTATCACGTCGAATTATATCATAGCCAGAGATGTTGACCTCATTGTCGCTAATAGTTTCATTGAGCTTAGTTTCATTAATCGATAAAATATCTATTTCGTTATGCGCTAGAAGAATTCTAAGTTGATCTATGTGTGTGATTAATTTATTGATATTTAAAGAGGCTAATTTAAAACCTCGTTGAGATGGCAACACTGAGGTAGGCTCATGAGATTCCTCAGTATTGCGTTTTGTACATTGAATAGGCACGGCATCGGTGGATAGCGCATCATTTCAACCTAAACTCATCTGAAAGTTCTTAAAAAACTGTTGATTACCTTTAAAATTAAGATGTAGTCCGCCCTTGTTAAGTTCCTTTTCGGAGATGTTTTGATGCTGAGGCCGAAGGGCCGAAAAAAGTTTTTGAGACGGCACCCCCCCTCCTTTATCTCAGGGTCAGGATGACCGGCCCTATCTTATGTGAATATCTGGATCTGCCACCGTGGAATCCAAGCAAGTAAAACACCAGACTGAAGCAAGTTCTTGATTAAGTAAAATGTTGCTTACCAGTTACACAGTGAAGTTCGAAGGCGTTTAATAAAAACACAGCGAGAACTGCGGCAAAAGGATTCATTCGAGCCATTCTTTCTGAAACAGTATAAAGCGGATAACTCTTACCTAGTATCATATGTTTTACGACCTTTAATTTGAAGCATTATTAACTGTCATTCGATAAAATAGATAAAGGAATCGATATTTTGGTGTCTCGAAGATTGAAATTAAAATCAAATTTATGTAGTAGCTGATCTCCTCTGTAGCCTACGCATGCGCACCTTGAAGCATGAAAATGATTTTAGGAAAAATTATTACGTTCGCTCTAAAGGGTTAAGTGAGAAGAAGAGGAAGTATTTAATTTCCAAATAATACTGACTTCGTTTGAGCTGCTTACTTAATGAGCGACAGAATGTTACAAACTACGGGTAACTACATTTACTTTCTTTATCATTGACGGCTGCCTCAATTCCGGTAGCGATTTTCAATTTTTTAGATACACGCCAATCCTTTGGGCAAGTCATCATAACTGTTTGATGGCAAGAGCAGAATTCTGGAGGAACTGAAAATTAACTGCAATTAAATAAAGTTAATAGCAATAAAGGCAGTTTTGATTTTTGTTTTGATTTATGTAAACAGCTCGGACTTGATAAGATCGCATAATTTTGTTAGTTTAACGTTAAATAGATGCACTTACTTTGTGTTCCACTGAGCGAAACACTCGCTTAACCCATTAGTGATATTTCCTTAAATCAAATCGCCAACCGAGGTTGCCTCGACCATCGATGTTAGAGATTCAAAACGGTGTTTGATAAATAGTTAATAAACTCTTTTCTTGTCTCGTTTCAGTCTCGTATTCAAGATTCTTCCTTGTGCTCGCGATGAAAAGAATTGACGCGGGTGTCGATATTATTTTTGTGAATTATTTGTTGCTATTAATAAGGCTTCGTTAAAGTTAAGTGTTTTCTCTCAATTTTTAAAATCTGAATTTTAATAGTTTGCTTAATAACCTGATTTTGAGTGTTTACATTGCGGGTTATAGATTCATTTAACTACAACGCATGATTTCCTTTATGAGGTTCTCTAAAGAACTTACAGTTAAAAGGAAGAAGAAAACCCTCATTGAAGGCCAATGAATAGTACCTCGAGTGTAAATGTTTGTTCTGCTTTTAAGGTTATATGAATCAGAACACGAGTGCTTTTTTGTAATTGGGTACCCACACTGTACTTAGATGAGATGGTTCGTTATTCAATTCTTTAGCAAACTGTCTCAAAA
The DNA here is from genome assembly GCA_942486035.1 of Porites lobata. Lineage (NCBI taxonomy): Eukaryota > Metazoa > Cnidaria > Anthozoa > Scleractinia > Poritidae > Porites > Porites lobata. The sequence goes on from CALNXK010000003.1 coordinate 7,654,142, forward strand.
CTTTAGCTTTTTGGAACTGTTAATTGCCTTCTCCAAATCTTTCTCATTAAGGCTATTCTGTGGTGAAACGGACTCTTAATTTTCACGCTCAGCTGGTTCATTTATTAGAAAACTCAAAATGATCGCCTACTTAGTGTTTTTTCTGGTTTTAAGTTAATAGAGTCATTCAAAATGGCAGCTGTTAGACAAATCATACTAGAGGAGACTGGTTACAAAAGCGGTAAACATCAAAGATAAAAACAACGGTGCCGCAGTTTATGTTGGGAGCAACGTGACGGGTTCATAATCCTTTGTTTTTTCTTCACAAATTGTGAGGGAATAACTTACCGGGGCGTTTTTATTGGTCAGTAACATCAAAATGGTAGGACCGCTCCCTTTTATTATTTAATTGACGTCTGTACGTATTTAGTTCGTTAATTAAGGCATTATATTTTCTTTGGGTTGTTTTCCTGCTCATATACCTTGTCAGTTGAACTATGCTCACATTGTGGCTGGCTCCTCCCAGAATGTTCTACAATTGGTATAGAATTTAATGGAGCCGAAACCAATGGTGGAATTGCACACATTTTAGGCATCCTACTGATGAACAATTTCGACTTTTAGATATTTCGAGCAACAACAATTTGCCGTCTGTCCTCTTTGAATTGAACGTTGTGCATCTTCAAGTCCACAAAAAACGTATAATAAAGGAGTCTGAGGGGCTTCTTGACCATTCCACCTTTTTGACTATGGAGGAATGGACAGTCGTCACTGGAGAATAGAAAGCATACAAGTGCATAAAGGTGTAAAACTTAAACGCATAGGATAGCAAAACAGAAGGTGAGAGAAATTGTTCATTGAGTTATCCACGTATAGTTTTAACTTTAAGATTTTTGTATGACTCTAGTTCAAAAGGACACTCATTAGTCAGCAATAAAGTACAATGTGACATCCCTACTTTTTTTATCATTCTAGTCCAACCAAAATGATTTTGATATCGTTGCATTCCATGCGGGGAAAGAAAGGAACCCATAGGAATTGATCATAATATTTTTATTTACAGTGTTAAATAATTTCTTTAAGTTGTTACTCTCTGAAAAAATACTGAGTAATGATTTACTTTGCTGGTGTGTGCTATTCTCTCATCAAACTCAACTGGCCATCTTAACTATGACTGACTTCATTTCACTATATCTACCAGGATTTTGGTGAATTAGTTTCTTGTGAAAGAAACTGTTGATTAAACCTCACTGATATTAAGGACCTTCTTATTTTCCGACTGATCTCAAGTCTCACACCCGCATGGAACAAATTAAACGGATGATATTGGTCGACTAAGTTGTTTTGAGCAAAAACTAAAACTAAGGAGAGCAGGCGTATATTTTCTGGTTATTTTTTCTGTTTTGGTGTGTTTTTCGTCTTTGTTATCGTATTTTTTCATTTGGCTTTCTCCCCTTTATTCCTACTGCTTGCCCTTTACCTGAGCGTCACAAGGTTTTGCCTTTATTTATATGGATTTTACGATATATATCTTTCTCATGTTTCGTCTTTCTCTTTCTCTCTTTTAAGGAAGTCTTTGAGTTCTCCTTACGTTGTAGGTTACAACCCCCTGTGAATCCCTCAGCCTCTACAACACACCGATGAGTAGCAACAAGATCTTGATGTGGGCGGGAGGGAGGGTTGGGGGGGCACGCTTCGATATGGACTACCTCTTTAAGATACTGCACTTATTAAAGTTGTTTTCCGACTTTGTTTAATCGTGGGTATGATTACAGACCGAATTGGACAACAGGAGGTACTGTGTCCTTTCTCAGACTTGAAACTTCATTTTTGCTGCACATGAGTTTCTACCAGCGATACTCTGCATAGCTAATTCAATCCTGCATGGTACATTAAGTTTTGGTCTTTATCTTCACTTTGTTGCGAGGAGCATGGTTTAAGGTCAGAATCAACATTTGATCATCTGAACATGTTGGTGGACGGTGTTGTATGGTAGTAAAGCATTTGATACTGTCTGTCATAAATAGTCTGCGAAAAGCTGAGGTCTACTAATCTTAGCCCTTATACCATCAAACATGGATTATCAGCTTCCTTGGCAATCGAAAACAGCGGGTCGTCGTGGACGAAAAAATTACTGGTTATGTTGACGTTTTCAGAGGGGTGCCCGATATAAAGCTATCGTAGTTGATCCAAACAACGGGATCGTAAAATATGCCAGTGACATCACCATTACCGTGCCCTTTAGAAGGAACTGTGACACAGCCCTTATGGAAGTTAAGAGAGCTGGGCAGCCAACAATTACGATGTCTTTGAATTTGTCAAAGGCGTGGGAAATGCTACTGCATTATTTCTTGATATCCTCTTTTAACCTAATTAACCTAGCTTCAGCAGTAGTAGTAGTAGTAGTAGTAGTAGTGGTAGTAGTAGTAGTAGTAGTAGTAGTAGTAGCAGTAGCTGTAGCAGTAGTAGTAGCAGCCGCAGCAGCAGCAGCAGCAGTACCAAACCACCACTACCTACCACTACCACTACTACCACTACCACTACCACTACCACTGCCACTGCTACCACCACTGCCACTGCCACTGCCACTGCCACTGCCACTGCCACTGCCACTGCCACTGCCACTGCTACTGCTACTGCTACTGCTACTGCTACTGCTACTGCTACTGCTACTGCTACTGCTACTACTACTGCTACTGCTACTGCTACTGCTACTGCTACTACTACTACTACTACTACTACTACTACTACTACTAGAACAAGACATAGTACGTTTTTCTTCGATAGGATCAATAATTCTCATGGGTGACTTTAACTCGAGAACCGGGAAATACTCTGATACTGTCTCAAAGGAGGGAAACAGTATAATTAGTAATGATCAGTCGGAATAAGCTTTCCAGCCAACTCAAAGAAATAGTTTTGATAATGTTTTAAATAGCCATGGGAAACGGCTGTTGGAAATTTGTAAAACCCTTGACCTAAGAATAGTTAATGGCAGAGTTAATGGAGATACCCTGGGCAGACCCACTTTTCATGGAAAAAACGGGACGAGCGTTATTGATTATCTCATATGTGATCAGTGCACATTTCTCAACGTTGCAAATTTTGTTGTTAAACAGCGATCTTATTTATCGGATCATAGTGCCATCGTGGCATGGCTCAATCTTAACACCAGGCTAATTGGAGACGAAACGCACACTCCAAATGGTAACAATAGATTATCAAATTACCACGGCAATTTTGCTGGGAAGTTGACTCACATTTCAAATTCAAAAACGCACTGCGCACGGAACCCATCCAAATTCTAATAAGACAATATATGGAGAGAAACACCGAAGATGTGAATATCTCCTTAGAAAACGCTATGACAATTCTAACTGAGACCTCCAAGCTATGCCTAAAAATTAAAGCTAAGAAAACTTATAAGCGTAATAAGAAATCATCCAACAAGAAATGGTTCGACTGTGAATGTCGCTTGAAAAGGCATGAATTACGAAAAGTCTCAAATGAAACGGCGTGCGACAAACGCAGACTGCAGAGGCTTGCAGACTGGCAGGTAAACGAGGAAAACTTTGTTGTGGAATGCTTTAACAGGGTCCCTATCCTTAAAGTTTAAGCCATTTAAAGGTCTAGTTTAGGGATAGGGAATCTGTTAGAGCATTCTTCAGCAATGTTTACTTCGTTTATCTGCCAGTCTGCAGTCTGCGTTTGTCGCACAGCGCAAATTCAAATTGAAAAGCACCGTGACCCCCTCAACTCCGAAGTGCGGGAGCGATATCACAAAACCTTGAATGATTACAAAAAGCTGCTAGACACAAAGAAGAGAGGATTTCACAAAGAAAAAACATTACAACTCGACGAACTAGCTTTAAATCCTGACAAGGCATCATTTTGGAATTGTTTAAATTCGATGAGCGACACTTTCAACGAAAATGTTCCTGCCCCAATCTCGGAAGAATCATGGCTTCACCATTTCAAATCTCTGCATTCTATTGACCCGACGAATTCCACGCATGAACATGAAATCCATAGGGAATTAAATTCTTTAGAAAACGAAAAGGAACAGTTTACCCATCTCGACTATGAGATAACTGAGAGGGAAATACGTCAAGCGGCGAAGAAATTGAAAAATAAGAAATCACCATTTGTCGACAAAATACGAAATGAAATGATCAAAGCAAGCCTCGAACCGCTAATGCCTGTCTATGTCAAACTTTTTAACCTCATTTTTCAATCCGGAAAAATGCCAGATGTTTGGTGGCAAGGCCTCATAACCCCAATTTACAAATCTGGTAACAAGAGTGATCCAACAAATTACAGAGGCATATGTGTTTCTAGTTGCCTTGGAAAACTGTGCTGTTCTATTTTAAATCGAAGACTTCACTTGTATTTTGAGGAAAATAAGATATTACATAATTCCCAAATTGGCTTTTTGCCTGAAAACCGCACTGCAGACCATGTTTTCACTCTAAGGACCCTAATAGATAAATATGTGCATTATCACATGGAATAAGTCTACGCTTGTTTCGTAGATTTCCGCAAAGCGTTTGACTCTCTTTGGCACGAAGGATTGTATTATAAGCTGCTAAAAACGAATATAGGAGGAAACTTGCACAACCTCATGAAAAGCCTTTATTGCAACTCGACATGTTCCATCAAAATCGGTGAAAACAAAACACAGCCTTTTTCATATTCCAGAGATGTACGTCAAGGCTATATTTTAAGCCCTCTTTTATTTAACCTCTATTTAAACAATCTACCACATTTATTCGAAAACACCTTTTATCTGACCCATTTGTACTTCCAATTGAGAAAAAAATAAATTCACTTTTGTACGCAGATGATTTAGTTATTCTATCAAGATCGAAAACTGGATTACAGAACTGTTTAAATGCGCTTTCCTTGTATTGTGACAAATGGAAGCTAAAAATTAATCCGAAGAAAACAAAAATTATGATATTCCAGAAACGCCCAAAAAAATCTATTGACATCAAATTCAACACAGGCAGTGAGTCAATTGAAATTGTCCAAGAATACACTTATTTAGGTACACGTTTAACTTCAACGGGAAACTTTACACTTGCACTCGAACACTTAAAAGAGAAGGCCCTTCACGCGTTTTCTAGTATTCGGAAGCGGACAATTCTTAACAAACTTAATCCTAATACTGCATCCCAAATTTTTGACACGATGGTATTCCCAATCTTGAGTTACAACAGCGAGGTATGGGGAATGTACACCAAGCAAGATTTTAAAAAATGGGATAGCTCCCCAGTAGAAAAAATCCACCTCAAATTCTGTAAACGTTACTTAGAGGTTAACAATAAGGCCTCTAACATAGCTTGCAGAGCTGAACTTGATAGATTGCCGCTGCTTGTCCCGATAAATCAGAAAATTATGAAATATTTTGTTTACCTCAACAACAAAGATAATGACTCTATAGTCAAACAGTCTTTCCTTATGACAAAGAATCTACATTCTATGAATAATTCAGGATATTTTTCCAATTTCATAAACATGTTTGAACAATACAATCTAACCAGTTTAGATGCTGAATCTCTAGATAATGATAAAATTAGACGATATACCACAGAAATGAGAGAGAAATATCTATCTTTTTGGCGGCAAAGCCTTGAAAATTCAAAAAAACTAGAATTTTATAAAACTTTTAAAGATGAATATTCTACATCTGATTATCTCTACCAGCTAAGACATTATGACGAACGACAGAATTTTGTTAAATTTAAAATAAGTAATCACAAACTTATGGTTGAACATGGTCGATACCAAATCGATCATTTGCCAAGAGAAAATAGATTATGTCCCTTATGTAACTCAAATCAGGTAGAAGATGAGATTCATTTCCTCTTTCAATGTAACAAATACTCAGTACAGAGACAGGCATTTATTAATCAAATCAATCGAATAATACCTGACTTTGACAAGAAATCATCTCCAGAAAGCATAAAACTGATAATGAATTCGAAGGAACATCATGTAAATAAGTTAGTTATGAAGTTTGTTTCCTCCTGTATGAAAATACGTGATTCATTATTAGTAACGTAACTGAATTTTCCTAGATTATTATAAGTGCTGTTTGTTCTATATTTTGATTGTCATATGCATGCTTTTGCAATACTGTAAAATGATGCGGTCATGCAAATAAAGCAATTTATTACTATTACTATTACTACTACTACTACTACTACTACTACTACTACTACTACTACTACTACTACTACTACTACTACTACTACTACTACTACTACTACTACTACTACGTTAATTTCCTTTTATATTTTTATAAAAATGTCTATAATATTATATAATATATATATATTTTTCAATTTTCAGCACGTTGTCTGGTTGTTCACTTAAACAGAGCGACAATCATGTCTTCCTACTGCGATGTGGTGGAAATGAACCGTTTATTCCCATCACTCAGGTTGTAGCTTGCTGTGTTTGTGAAGGAGAATAGGGACTTTAAGATCCAACGACGCCACGGCAACGAGAACGTCTCCTCAAAAGTGAATTTGCTAATAAAAACTATTGTTATTTTTACGTTCTCGTTGCCGTCCGCGTCGTTGGATCTTACATTCCCTAATGGCATACGTTAGCCGACTTGATCGAAAAACCCTCGATATATCATATCATTTCTAGGGTATCCGCCGTCAGGTTTAAAAGTCCGTTTAATTTATTACTTTGAAATATTTCAACTATAACCACTCGTGCCGCCCCGTCGTTTTGACGATGGTGAGAGGGTTTTTATAAACAAGCCATCATTGTCTTCTTTAGTATTATGCAGATTTGAACAGAATTGTTTGTCAAGCTTATAAATATTCCTGAGAGTTAATTCGCATATTTTACCTCAGTGGTTTCTGTCGGTTTCTGTATAGGTCAAAGAAGTGTTCTTGTTCGGTGCACAATGACCTTCTGTATATTAATTATTTATACTCAACACTTATTTTATGCAAACGCCGCCCCACGGGTAACCGGATCAATGCTCTCTTCTCGCATAAGCCGAAAGTTTAAATTTCTATTTCTAGTTTTGGGATTCAGGTATGTGTACGTTGCTTTTTGCTTCTTTCCTTATGTTTCCAGGTGGGTCATATAGAGCCACTACAAATGTGCGATTCCCATCAGCACTGTTGGCTGTTCCAATCCCGATCTTTTTTGATCCCTTCCATATAAGTTGAGTAAAGTCTTTATTTGAATCACTAATTTCCGGGTCTTCAAAGTTGTAGCTCTTGACCTCGCTGTACCATTCAGCGGTTGCCTTCTCGGCAGCGATGTCATAATTGTGCCAAATCTCAGCGGTGTTCATACCAGGTCGTTTAGTTCCCAAATCTTTCAATGGGATAGAGTTGTCAGCCATTTCTTTTGCGATTTTTTGTGCCTTAGCAGCCAAATCACTGGACCACTTGAGTGGAGGACTTTTATGCCACGCTCTGAACTTGTTATGCAGACGAAGACCTGCTCTTCCTAATTGTTCTTTAAAGGTAGGAATACAATGAGAAACAAATGTTGATTAGATTCAGATCAATAGAAAAGTGTTTTTCCGTGTTTATCGTCTAAATTTTGAGGATTTCCGCTGTTCATAGATTTAATAAACTATAGTCCTTCTGAAAGCGATTGTATAAAGTCATCTTCTCTTTTGGCATTTGGTCAAACATTTCGGATAGTTAACAATAACCTCATCATTTTCGTTACAAATTCCTTTGGTTTGTTTGTGAGCTGGATCTTAACCAGTTAAAGCTCTTCCTCCCCCACCCCCTCCATGCAATGTTGTAGCGCAGTTTGAACCACCTCTAGAAATCAACAATTGAAAACACCCCTTTGAATTAATTCACAACTTTGAATTAATGGAGGGAGAAGGGGTTTGGATTGTTTTGCTTTCCGAAGTTAACCCATTTGAGAACATTGTGTCAATAATTTTGTTGCAAATTGCAGCTCGCCGATCAGTGAAAGGAAAATTTTAAATCATATTAACGTCAAGATAAGAGTTGTGTTTTTGTTCGGTTTACAAACCTGCTTCGTGCTGAATTTGGTAAATTCGTCAATTTTATATGGAAAATGGCCAGTTTCAAACAATTTGGTAATTTGCCATCGGTTTGGTCAGATCTGAAATAAGTTTCGAAAACATTTCCCAACATATTTCAGGGACCACGTAAAACTTTCCTTACACAGGTACTTAATCTAGTGTTCTCCTTTATTTAAGTCTGGGTTTTTACATTGTTTTTGAGCTTGTTCTTACCGGGACATGCTTCCATGAAACAAGCCTTGCTCTCTGTTCTGTATCCCTTACACTGTGTTCCTTCGCACAACCTAGCTCTGGCCTGAATACCCTGACCACAAGTCACTGAGCAGGGTGACCAAGAGTTCCTTTCTCGTTCTAAACAATTGTCAAAATGAGTTAAAAAATTAAAAATTAGCATTTGAGTGAAGTAAAACCCGCATATAATACGCTAATGGAAATAAGAAAGACACCCATTTTACAAAAACCATTTGGGAGTGAAGAGGTACGCAAATATATCCATTTTTCATTCACGTGGTCAAAGACTAGACTTTAACTGGCGGCGTGTTGAAATTCCAGAACAAAAACTCTTGACACCCTATAGGAAGTAGTATTTCGATGCAAAGAGATAAAACGCTTGAAAACGCCGTAAAACAACGTGGCAGGCAGACTGCAAAGCAGTCCATGTTGCGCCACCTTCACGCAAACTTTGTGGGTGCTATTGGCTTGCTGTTAGGCCGGTAAGGTAGATTGGGACGCACTAGAACACAGACCCATGGCGTCGGGGATATTAGGCCGAAGCTGAAAAAACCAATACACTTCAAACCAATTACACCCATAATCTCAACATATTTCTTAAGGAGGCTTAAAATAACAGCCTATTTCCGAGTTCAAAAACCCCTTGCTTTCAAAATAAGTCTCAGTTGCAAAAACCTTGTTAACATCAGTTTCATTTTAAAAAACTTTTTATTTACCCTTGTAGTGAAGAAAAGATAGGAAAAATCCAATTATCTATTGTTTGAAAAAAGGTACCTTGGTGTATTATGTTACTGGTAGGCATATAACGAGCCGGAGCTTCACTGAGCCTTTCCCTGCTTATTGGAGAGTCCTCGATGAATTTGGAAGGCCTGAGGAAATTCTTCAAGGAAAACGCTTTGTTATTGTCCACATTTTCCCTCAGATTTAACTTAGAAGGAAATAACTCAGATGGTGGGGACTTCCCAACCCCGGCAAACGAGACTCGGCTTAGTTCGTCGTACTTAGTCGGGGACATCAGACTAAGGGAGTGAAGAGCGGTTGGTGATAAAAATACGAACCGACCACTTGTTGGCCTCACGGCAGACATGACTTTATCGTCATCTTGGAGAATATCTTTCGCTTCACTGCGTGCGATCTCATCTTGATTTAGCTTTGCATTAGTTTTTCCCAGAATCTGCCAACTTAGCATTTCTTTAATTGGTTTTTCATCGTAACTTCCAAAAGTGTCTCCTTTCTTGACAGGAAATTCCTGTGTTGGATTCGTCTGAGATTCCCAGAGATAATGGTTCATTTTCTCACCGTCTATTGCCATTTTAAGTTTTGTACTGTCTTTCTCATTTTCGTTTAGAATTGCTTTGCTGGATATTTCTTTTATCGTGTCTGTGTCCACTAATTTAACGTTGCCTGGAACTTTGAGTAGAAGTGAGCCATCATTGCTCGTTCCCGCCTTAAAACTTACTGGTTCTCCAGCACCAGAAATTTTAAATGTAACATAGTTTTCCTTTTTTAGGTCCACTTCCTTTGGTGGAATTTGTTTGTTCAGCGTTGTCTCATCGGAGGGCATTTCAGAGTTTTGAAGCTTTTTCTCTAAATCAGCAGCAACGTTAAGTGATGGCTCTCGAACAGTTGGTGTCTGTTCTTTAATCATGCTTGATGCTGCCAATGGATCCGCTTGAAAGACATGTCCTTCTATACTAAGTTTGATTCCCTTTGGTAAAAGGAGTGTCTGAGTTGTTTCCTGAGAGTCATGAGTGAACGCTTCCTTAAGTGGGATCCTTCCAGACGTAAATACATTCCCCTGCGAAGGAACTGTAGGAAGATTTGTGATTTGTTTAGGAGACGTCGTTGAGGTAACTTTACTCACCAGCAACCTGTCAACGCCCACATCTTGTTGATTGAGATTCCCTCCCAGAAGCTTCTTAAGCATGCTCTGCTGACCATCTCCTTTCGTTTGTTGTTGAGATTCGTTTCGCTGTTTCAACATATCCTGAACGACCTTTCTACCAATCATCGCGTAGAGATCTGAATGATCAGACGGTGAACCTTGTTTGTCCTGATCATTGTGATAACCTTGAAAGATTTCTTTGTCTTGAGGATCCAAATCATCCTCATTCTTTGGCATTTCGAAAGGGCTTTTTAACATTTCCAATGGATTGTTTTTGTCATAACCACCATTGTTGGAGTGGGCGTCTGACCCTTCGCTGTAGTCTGATTCCTTGTAGCTGTACTCAGGCAAAGGGTTGGTAGTGTACATGTCACTTACTTTTCCTACGTTGGATTCTTGAGGCTGGTCGCCCTCAATCAGACTGATTTGGCGATAAAAATCCTTATCCACTCCCTCACTGCGAAAAGCGCCTTCAAAAAACAAATAAATAAATAAATAACAATAATAATAATAATAATAATAATAATAATAAGCATGGCCAGTATCCAAAGATCCTAGAGAAGCCTCATGTAGACACAGTCATCACCAACAAATGGTTGTCAAGTAATTTGAAAGGAGAAACAGAGGGACTACTTGTTGCAGCTCAAGACCAGGCAATAAACACCAGAAATTACCAGAAAGTAATATGTGGCCAGCAAGTGGAGAGCAAATGCAGATTGTGTTCGCAGCATGAAGAGACAGTGGACCATATTGTATCTGGATGTGAGGTATTAGCCAAAACAGAGTACATCTCCAGGCACAATAACGCTGCAGCATATCTCCATTGGAGCATATGTAAAGATCATGATATAGAGATTACAGACAAATGGTACGAACACGAACCAGAGACCGTGATACACTATAAAGATAACAACATCACCATCATGTGGGACATGCCAGTCAATACTGATAGAACTATAACAGCGAACAGACCAGATATCATCGTTAAAGATTCAGTGAATTCCACCTGCAAACTTATTGATATGACTGTTCCATCAGATAGAAACATCGCACTGAAGGAAACTGAAAAAAAATGCAAGTACAAAGACCTAGAACTAGAAATACAGAGAATGTGGCATATGAAAACAGTAGTGATCCCTGTGGTTGTTGGTGCGCTTGGTACAGTGAAGAAGGGTACGGTAGAAAACATCAAGAAAGTATCAGAAAGAGCTAATATGACAGAGATTCAAAAGATCTGCATGCTGGGATCTGCACGAATCCTCAGAAAGGTGCTCAGTGTATGAACAGAATGATTGACTTGAGTGACTGACGCTCTAGGTGCATGGTTTGCGCCCGGCTGATGCACAAAAAGAACACCAGCAAAGACTGTGATAATAGAGACAATAATAATAATAATAATAATAATAATAATAATAATAATAATAATAATAATAATAATAATAATAATAATAATAATAATAATAATAAAACGCAACAAAATTACAGTTAGTATCGCCTTACCGCCGCTACTCCTTTTTTTTGACATATTTTTATGTTAGTGGAGGCAACGGGACCGATGGGTCCGGCGGTCACAAGTCCACTTGCTGGATATCTTCCTTGGTCATCCCGAGTCCAGACCCTCGGCCTCGCTCGTAAATGGCGTACTGGTAGTCTCCTTCCGGCCGGCGATTGTAATTGTGTAATTACACATGTTCTATTTGTATTAGATGTTTCTAATTATTCGAGTGGAAAGCTTGTAAACTAGCAGAAAAGCTAAAAAATATACTTTCACTTTTACCTTTTTTAACCTAAATTCGCGTATGGGTTCCAATGAGGCTCTCGCGATTGGACTCGCAATCGAACGGTCTTAGGTTCGAGTTCCGCTTTGACAAGTATCTCGATTTGTTTTTCGGTCGTCTCACGTTCAAATCCTTGGTCATGTCTAAAATAGCCACATGGCTGCCTCTTGCAAGATGGACTTTCAAATCCTTTTATGTTATATTTACATTTTCTGTTTCAAGTTATTTGAATGGAGTTCCTGTTGACAGGTTACAGAGGCTAAGCCCAGTTCTAGCCTGCTATAAAACAAACATTTATCACTATGTACCGCAGAAACAATAAAAAACCATAGGCCTAAGAAGTAGAGTCGTGCAATTTGAAAGGTTTCGCTGTTATTCGATCCCTATTTTGCACGACTCTGGCTTCAAAACATTGGTTCTGCGTAATTTGAAAGTCCCCAGGAAAGGTGTGGAAGAGATTTATAAAAAAAAATCTCAGTGGAATTGCAACGCTGGTAACATCACTGCTAATTTCAAAGAAAATATACTTTGCAAACAATAATTTTGTGTGAACTTAAGTAAAAACTTCTTTCCATTAAAAAACTGAAAGGGATAACCGTTTTAGATGTGTGGGTGTCGTAGAAAAAGGCCTTTTCGCTGGGTATCTGCACATTTCTTTAGGTGGCATCCTAAAAAATAATTAGAAATAATTGCCAGAGCCCCCTCGAAGAAGCTCTTAGCTGTGACATTGTACTTCAACGTGCATTACGTTTTACAAAGCATGCACGTGCAGAAGTAAAGTTGACTCTTACTCAAGTCGTCTTTGAGACCTCTTTCAAGGTTGAACCCTGGTCTTTCCATTCCATCACTCTTTATCTGCTGAACGAAGTTCCTACTAATCCTTTTAATATCTGAAGGATAAGAAATCGGGGTTACCCTGTTAAGTGTAAGGTTTACTTTAATTTTGTCAGAAATTAATTTAACGTGGCAATTCGTTTCTTGAGGTCTTCAATACCTAGGTGACAAGCAGCTGTTGGACGAGATTGATGTAACAGCGGTAATAGCAACCTCGCGTTGTTTGATATGTTACTTACTCTTATTTCCGTCTCCTTCTCCTTGTAGTTTTGACGCTATTCCAGTCGTTGGATCCTCGTGATTCCCCCCAGTTTCTACAAAAATTGAAAACAACAAACAAACAAACAAATGATGTTAACTAATTTCGACATTTGAAGGCCATGGGCACGACACGAAATTCAAGCTTTCTTTCGGCCGTTTGAAAACGTTTTTATTTCTTTCACGAAGTTCTTAGTCTGCCAACACAGACATATTTCCGGTCGTCGCTTCTCTCCACCCGAAGTTCTCTATGAATCGTTTGCAATGTGAACAGTTCGTGTACTTATTTAATCAAACGTTTGTTTCAGCTTGTTCTTCTTCTGAAGAGTTCTTACGATTCCGAGGGTGTGCATAGTTGACGAACGTAAAGTTAAATGCGACCATTTGAAAAGAAGAAAACACCTGTATCAAATTGATTCACCAAACGCTGATCAAGCGGCGACAAGTGGCTAGAATAATCCAGAGCGCTGTTTGTCAAACGTTGTTCATCTGCCAAATGAAAAAGACATTACATAGTAGTTAAATAAATGATAACTGGTGAAAACGATATACTTCTATCAAGTTAGGAGTAAAGAAGCTGGAGGTGAGTGTGCTGTACTCTTTCACTTCCTGCCAATTGGGATTCTTTACCTTGCCGCACTTTATTTGTATTAAAAACACTTTCAAATCAAAGCAAAACGGGACGCTTCTTATAAACAATCTTTGAAAGAGAAGACTAGTTTGTCGCTCGTTGTGGGAATAAAAGGCACGAGATGTTCGTGTGGCCTTGCTGGTTTTTTCTTTGTCAATATACTGACGCTAAACTAAAGTATTGCAAGACACCTACATTTCAAAGTTTTACACTAGACAATTGATTTGCATAGAATTCGATAGATTAATTGCAAATATTGACTAGTCTCTTTTGTAACAGCTTTTCGCCCCATACAAGGAAATCCAACACAGTTTTGGATTCTGGATTCCACACCGCGGATTCCGGATTCTTTGTCAGTGGAACGTGGATTTTGGATTCCAGTCTTTAGTGGTACCTGGATTGCTTGAGGTTTATTCCCAGATTCCATAACAAAAATTTTCTGGGTTCGACGGATTCCACGAGCAACAATTTCCTGGATTCCGTCAGATGGGGCGAAGGGCTTTGGAGATTGATACATTTCGATTTTATTTTTACCTTGAAAAGCTGGTAGTTGATCTAGCAGATTTACCTCACTTTTCCTTGAACTGCTTTCTTCTAAAAGGTAATTAGAATCATTCATTCATTGTTGTGTCCACAACTGAGTTGAATGATGTTGGGCGATGTTGGACGGAATGGTCAAAGCAACCCAACATGGTTTAAAATGTTTCATGGAGTGTTAAATGCGACAAGAATTCTTGGCAAATTATTTGACGTCCAAAACGTGGGACGCAGGTACAGGATCATTGCCTTTTCTTTTGAAGTGTAATTTCGTGCACAGCTGTATGTGCATACATGTTTCAAGAGATGTTCAAAAATGACCATCGTACTGGGATATGATCCATTGCACGAAATAGACTGAAACAGGGTCATTTTATATTTAGTTTGTACTAACCTGTGTTTCTACTCAGTAGAACCTCTTCTGGTTTTATTCCAATAAGGGCAGAACGAACTCTTTTTTCTTCGGGATGGATACCTATTCTTGTGCCATTTGCCCGTTTTGGTTTCTTTCCAGAGGAACCTAGGGTGACATTTGTAATGGCATTGAGCTTTCCTTCCTGTCTGTTATGCTTTTTCTTTATTGTCAGAGAAAGTAAGGCATATTTATATTTTTATGTTTCAACTTACCTTCTGTCAAGAAGAGCAGCAATAATAATGTAGTCTGCAACGGCGGTAGCTTGAACATTTCTGAAGCCTTTTAAGGGTTCGCGCCACCGAAAGCGGGGCTGTATTTCCTAAGTTTAAGAAAAGCATTAACAATGAAACAATTCATCGTGTGCTCATGAAGGGTCTATAAAAACTAACTTTGAAAACGTTTTTATAAGTGTGCTCCTTTTAAGTGCCGCACAGCCACTTTAACACTTAGCTAATCTAAGCAAGCAGATTCCAGCAATTCAATGCACTTATCGGATAAGCCAAACTGAAACATTGCCCAGGAAGTGCAACCGAATAATTTGAGTATTTTTTCTTGTTTCTGTTTGATAAAACATCATTAGAAAGCAATTAACTGTCCAACGATAGTGTGTGAAATGCTTTTCGCATTAAAAATAAAAAATCTGTTCGCTCTTTAAGTCACATCCTGTGCGCGTTACAATTGCTCACCTTGAGGCTTGACAGGGCCAAAAAAGATTCATTTCTTAAGCTATGTTTTTTGGTCAAGAGCTACAGTTTTGCTTTTTATAGGCAAAGTTCATTGATACCGATGCAGTTTGCTGCCACCGTAAAAATTACTGTACCAATCATATAGCAGCAAATATATATTTACAGTGCTAGTTCTTTGGCACGGCGATCAGGTTTGTTAGTATAACAGATGCTTGATTTAGTGGTATTGTCTTTATAACAAATTCCACTTATCCAAATGGCACTTAGTTTTGAATAAAGACGTCCATTTTACATCTTCCTGTACTGACTAAATGTGAGCTGCCTGGTTTGAGTAGACTGCGCTGGAAACAATACATTTAAATAGTTTCGCGATCAGGTTTCCTTTCCTTTTTGATTCGTTTGAAATTACAAAAATGGTAGTATAATTGCAATACTGACATATTTATTGCCTGTACTACATGAATTGCTGCAATACCTAAGTAGAATTTTGAAGATCACTTTATACCTTTCTCGTTAAGATTATTTCATCAAATTTAAAGCAAATGAACTCTTAGGGCTTTGAAAGCTCTTGCCTAGGTGCAGACAACTTTCACTATAAATAATCATATAGCTTCGTATCTTTTCTCTGCCTTTTTTAACAAATACTCAACCTCTTGGCGTTACATATATTTCACCTTCCAATTCACGCCACAAGTCACGTATAACGATGAGTTGGATAGATCCTCATATATAACCGAACTAGAGGAGAAAGTATAAGAACACTTATCATTCACATTTCGGAACTCTTTCCGCAATTTTTGTGCTTTTTTCCCTTTTTCAGATGGAATCCATTTTTCACGACCGAAAAAGCCTGTTGTTAATTATGCAAGACAAGTGGTGCAGGTTGTCTACTCATGACATAATTGAATTGTGAAAGCACGGTTGACCAGCCCAAAGAAAAGGTATGTCTTTGATTAACCGGTGCAGGCTATGGTTCAACAGTCATCATGTGTTGGGTGCCTAAACTAAGTGACTAAAAATCTTCAATAAAGTAACTCACTCCATTAAACCGAGATAGAAACCTTAACCATCAGTAAACGAACAAAATCCTTACTGTTGGTCTTTTCGTTGGCAGTATTGGCGGGAAAATTGTAAACTGTTGAGTAGTTTGTCATCTAAAATTATTGTGCATATTTCATCTCAGCCACCGTACTCCTCCGTTAGATACAAGTAAAGTGAATCCAATATTTTAATTAGCGACGTTTGATTTTGGAATCTTTGTCACTGATTAAAGGGACCAAAAACAAGAAAGGGGTGAATGAGTAACTAATGAAATTAGTGATTAGAACTTGAAATATTCCTCGACCATCACTTCTCCTCGATTTGGTTGTGGCGGGTATTTGCTTAATATAAAAAGTGTCTGTAGAGAATTGATAAAAAAAAAAAAAAAAAAAAAAAAAAAAAAGAAAGAAACGAATAAACATACCAAACATCAAACATACCACCTTGTCGAATGTTAGTAACATCAGGAATTACGCTTCAGTTAGCTTACCTTTTCCTTATTCACAACACTGGGTCTTGTTATCCTTTCTTTTGCTGACCTTCATTCCAAAGAGCTTATAGAAGAATTGAGCTGGGGCAGCAATAGATCTCCAGAAAAAAATGAGGAACTATACATTTATTCCAAAATAATGTAAGCTGGCTCATTTAAATTATCAAACACTTCAATATGCTTACTCTTGATACTGAAGAAATCTTGACAGAGGCAAAAAGATTTGCGGTCAAAGCCTTTGCGTCTTAATATTAACCTTGTTGCAATCTGTAAAGTTTAAAAACCTTTCGTACAGCTGCAGACAAGATTGATGTGTAAAATGATCTTAGAAATTACTTTTGCTGGTGCCTGGGCTTAAGCAGTTTGGACGGGCTATGTTGCGGGCCGGGGAGTAGGGTCTTATATTGTGCCGAGGCAAGGAACGTTAATTTGAAGGCAGGATCTAAGAACAGAATTTTTAACTACTTAAAAGTACAGTCGAACCTCCCGTAAGCGATCACCCAAAATGCAAGGACTGAGTGGTCGCTTACGGGAGGTGGTCGCTTACAAGAATCGAACCACAGGGGCTCTCTTCCGAGAAGAGGTCCAGACACATCTACTTTATGGAAGATGTTTATTGCATGCAATTTCTAAATTACGCCATGTGTCACCAAAGTTCTTCGTACATTCTTAGTAGCTGGTGCTGGTGTTTTGGATTGGTGGTCGCTTACGAGAGGTGGTCGCACTTGGAGGTTCGACTGTTGTTAGTTTTGATTACAACTGGCTTGCTCTGATTGCTCTAATATAAACTAGCTTAGCATCTCAGGAACGTGCCCTGCCCTCAGTCACTGTTTCTTACACTTACCGGTAACTCTGCTCTATTCGACAATGGTGCATCAGTTTTGCACACACTAAAAAAACCTCTAAACAAAACTATGTCTTTAATTTAATATTATATTTAACCCTGTTTTGCTCTTTTAAATATTGTTGCGTATACGTCCTCGGTCATTGTCCCTTTATTGATCACGTTGTCCCTTAATCTTCTTCGATCGTTTCCGGGAGGTCTGTACAAGGCTACCACGTACAAATCATTCGTAGCCACGTCCTTTGCACAACCCATTCCGATTTCTTTCGTTTCCCTCCATACCAACTGAGTGAAGGCATCCGTCTGTGGTGTGACATTAGGGTACGAATAGCTATAATTTCCTGATTCGCTATACCAGACATCCGTTGCCACGGATCCTGCATCATTGAACGGAACTCCGGTTATTTTAGCGACATTCTCGCCGTATCCCAGACTCACGGCCACGTCTGATTTCTCAACAGTCCCTCTCATGGCCATTTCGTATGCCATTTTCTCTGCCTGAGTGGTAAGCTCATCAGACCAGCGCAGATGTGACGAGTGATGTAATTCGCGATAATGGTTATGCTCTTGGAGGCCTTTTTCCGCAAAGATTTCGAGATCTGAGTAAAAAATAGTGAAATACATACACTGTCACAAAAATGTTTAATGAAATCAACATTAACTGTACACAATTTGATATAACATTCGAAGGATTTGAACTTTCCCCCTCTTGTTTAGCTTACTCAGCGTTTTACTTCGAGTTGTGGAAATAAAGGTTCTAAAGAGTACTTAAGCTTTTTATGCTGAGCAGAACTTACCTTCCTTTATATGTTTTACCATGCTTGACTCTTGCTTATCCCTTGCTGTCCCAAGCTCTGTGTCGGACTCAAATACTACATTGTCCGTTGGACCAATCCGTTTAGTTGGGGAGACTGGTTTTGAAATAGACTCGGACGCCGCCAATTCAAGATCTCTTAAAGGATCAAACAGGGCGTTTCCTTTGAAGGGAAAATCATTTTGTCCTGTAGCTCTTGTCAATTCGGATAGCTCTCCAATACTCGGTTGTCTCTTGACCTGAAGATCTTCCAGAACTGGCCGTTTTTGGTATTGAAGGTTATTTAAAGATGTTGGGTTACTGCTTAAACCTCGAACACTACCTGTGTTTGTCCTTTCGGGAATCTTTGCAGGCTCATCGGTTGCTATAGAGGCTACGCGTTGCTGCCTTATCCCCGAAGGCTGATCGCTTACGATGGAAGGTACCTCAGAAGGATGTCCTATAAATTGCTTTCCCTGTAATGATTTGATACTTGATTGCACCGCCTGTAGCAGCTTCTTCACAGCTTCTGCAAATGCAGCGGTGGTCTGTGGGTTAAGATTCTGAGCAGGTTTTGCCTTCACACGAAGGATGCTAGTTTGTTTCTCATTACTTCCTTTTAAAGAGGGTAAAATCCTTACTGTGTATCCCACTCTGCTAGTTGGCTTAACCTTTATTTCACTATTCTCTCCGCTTAATGAGTTGTCTCCTGTGTCTTTACCTGGATTTTCCGAAGATAGAAGATCAGCTTTGTTAAGTTTCCCTATGGTGTCCACAATTCCTTTTAGAGATTTCCCTTCGTTGCTTGGCTTTTCGTCTTGAAGCTCATCGCTCATGTCTTGCGGAAGGGTCTCTTCGTCTCCAGATTTTGGTATTTTCAAAAGAACCCACGATTTCCGGTCGCCTTGGACGTCAACGGTTTTTTTCCAAGGCCAGAATTTGGTAGGAATCCTTCGGTAATGCATTTCGTTGAATAGTTTGTGCTGATTATGAATTTTCTGCAAATATTTTTTTAGTTCTCGCTTGGCCATAGATCTTATGAGATCA
Organism: Porites lobata; assembly: GCA_942486035.1. Taxonomy (NCBI): domain Eukaryota; kingdom Metazoa; phylum Cnidaria; class Anthozoa; order Scleractinia; family Poritidae; genus Porites; species Porites lobata. Next base: position 7,673,632 of record CALNXK010000003.1, read on the forward strand.
CTGACAGCTTTAGCAAGGGCAAACGTAAAGGAATTTCGGTGATACTTCTTCCTTACTGTTTCCTTTCCATTAGCAAATTCATTCATTTGTGCTGCAAGCCTTGCATGTGTAAGAACTGTTTTGGCGACTGGTGACTCCGTTTTTGCCGTTGATGTATAGCGGAATGAAGGTTTATAAGTAGGTTTTACGACAAGGGGAGCCTTGTGTCCAAACAAAAGCTTTAATATTGAGATTCCTAGTTCCGTTGGGTTAATAAGCTCAGTATGTATTGTAGATTTTCGTTCACCCCTAGGACTCTCTTTAGATACGGTGGCGTTCAAAAGACGTAGTACGTTAGATATCGCTCCAAGCGAAGTGGGTTCATTGTGAGGATCAGAAGTATCATTTGTTTCGTCCTTACTGGCATCGTCACTGAGCACTTTGGCAAGAGTTAAAGCGTTGATATCCTTCTGAAAATGATTCTTTTCGTCCAGTAAAAGGCTAATTGCGGTAAGAAGAGTCCTCGATAAAGGCGCACCATCTTCAGGTAATGATGGACCTCTTAAGTTGGATGGAAATGAAATAGAAGTTCTTTTCTGTGACTTTGTATTTTTTATCGGGGATCCAGATTTTGAAGCCCTTTTATTTCCCAAAGTTTTTCCTTCGTGATGCACCTTCACTGGGATTCTGACTTTTTTGTTCTTTTTGCTCGCTTTAGATCTCGTCACTGCTTCGCCAATGTCTGAAGACAAAGCCAACTCTTTAACTAGCCATTCATTTTTGGCTATTTCTTTTTTCTTTATAGCTTGAAGAAAAGCATTTTTATGCAAATTATTTCTTGCAGGGTGCACTTTTCCTGCTGTGCCCCGTCCAATGTAAATCGTGCTATTTTCGTGGTTGAAATCAAGATGTCCTCCGGTATTAGTACGTTTTGACCCTGAAAAGAAAGAGCAAGTGACCTCTTTTAATGTCGCATTTGATACTTTTGTTTCTTTTTCTTTCAACTTACACTGCGAAAACGATCAACGTCACGATTCTTTCACAAGGTTAAAAGCCTGCTTTATACTGGGATCATTTGCAAAATATTGATTGTTCAACTTTTGTTAGAAACTACGATACTACCAAAAAGTATAAAACTATAAATGACAAAGACCAGAAGTTGCCCCAGGGAAGAACCGTCGGGTAACCATGCGGGACTGCCCTTGCAACGTGCCGCTAAGTGGCAAACACCGAATTTGGATTGGATGCATAGGATATGTTAAACTGCAGTAAAAACCGAAGCAATGCATTTCTGTGCAAGCTGAAAGACATTGACGTCGCACGGAGTTGTCAAGGATCCATAACACCCAGAGATTCTTACCTAATAGTAAGTCAGTAAGCGCCAAGGTTATGACAAGCACCAGGGCCACTGCTTTCACAGTCATTTGTTCATCTAAGAACTGCAAAAAAAAAGCGAACGGAGATTATTTGTCGTGTTTGACGACATAGGGTCTCGGCTTTATACGATGGTGCAAAGATCGTTGGGATGTTGTACACAGGTAGGTGTGGATCAAAATATCACTAAATGAGCCCCTCACAGGAAAAATAAGTGTCTTTCTCAAAATCTTTTCTGTCTGTTTCATATTGCTCAACCAAAAGATCACCAATATTTTCAATGTATAAGTTAGGTTATCGTTAGAAAGAATGAAAAGACATCAATGCCTTCCCAGCTAGTGATAAAAATTCTACTCTTTTCCTAGTGTTTTTTTTCATTAGGCCAAGCCTTTTAAAAAAGTACAGCAGACCTTCTGTTTCTGTTATTAGATATTGAATACTCAGTTTTTATTATGTCCTCTCTGAGAGTCAAACTAACCGCTAGTACAAAGCAGGTAGCCTACCTGTTCTCATTCATAATTATTCATGTTCGTCACTGTAGCAGCTTTCTTCCAGACAAAGACAGAAGTACAGGAAAATCCACGGAATTGAAACTGACGTTTTAGGAGTACTTTTTGATTGGTTTCAAGTTTATCCAATTCAGCCCACAGATAACCTTGGTCGATTCACCATAGATTGGCAGCCAAAAATAAATATTGACACACTTCCTTTGCCAAGGAGATAATGAAATCATGTGATTGGTCTCTTGACGAATACTGGTGACTGCTTTGTTTTGACGATCTCTGTTAGCTGCTTAATGATGAGTAAAGTAACCTGCCATCCAACGTAACGCTTCGTGGAGTTAATATCGCTAAATGCATATAGAGGGTTTTACTAAATAACAGAATAAAATAAAACGAATTTCCTTGATTTTGTTACCCTCGCAGTTATCTTAGCACAAAGTCTTGTGGCAAACATCCAAAACAAGTACATTCAAATGATACAGAAGATGGTTGATTGCAAGCCCGGCGGATAGCCACTGGGCCAGGCTGCTTCCCTACTCATTAACTTGCAAGGGTAGAGGATACCAAGACAAAGATAAAAAAATGAAACAGAGCAGAAGGAGACAAAACTGAACTAAACAAACTAAACAAACAAACAAAGAAAAAAGGGAAAAACACTAGGTTTTTCCAAAAAGGCAGACAACGAGGACGCGGGCTTCTATTGAGTCTGGGGAAATTCAGTTCACTCCCCAAAGGGGGATTTACACTGTCAAAAACTGTACGTTACTGTTTGCCATATTCAATCACCGTCTGGAAAATCAGAGGGCAAACAGTAACGCAAGATAAGGAAAGGAGTGTTTTAATTGATGGTTTTATGAGAAGCGGTCGAAGCTCAAGTTCTTAAGAACTCAGTGCATCCTACATCACTCTTCAGTCAGCTCAGATTCTCAAAACTTGAAAAGAAAACAGCATTGACTTTTCTCTCCTATTTTCTTTATTTCTGTTACTTCACATTTTTTTAACAATAGACATAATATGCAGCTTTGTTATTCTGCATGATTGTAGATTTAAACGGTATGCAAGAGCATAGAACTTCATTAAAAACTTCGGCGTTTTTAGGGTATAGAGCAGCCTTGGGTCACCTAATCCAAAAGAAAATTAATCATATCTTTTGCCTGGTTATAAAAGGAGCTATTGATACAACGAACAATGATTGTCTTCTTAATAAGTAAATACTTTTTAAGGCTTATAATTGGAATTAAATCACAATTCCCTGAATTTTTTAAGCAAGGCTTTGTTCTAAAACGACTATTATTTGACACTACAACTAACAGTAGAACCTCGGATAACTCGAACTGTGTCTCTTTTCTCTCGGATTTCACCCCCACTTTTCACTCGTTTAAGGTGGCTTAACACAGTTTTGCGGGCGATCAGCGGTAACTCGCGTGACGGCGTGTGTTTTAAATTAGACAAACAAACATGGCGGCGAAAAAAGCAATGGTACACAGAAGACAATTCTCAAAGTATAATCATTAAAATTTTTTATTTGGCGTATTTTAAACAATGAGAACTTTAAAATGGAAGTTGAAAAGACTAATTACAGAACAATAATATTATTGATTATCTAAAAACCCGTCTGTTAAAACTTATTCAAACAAGTTTCAAAGGGTAATGATTAATTACAGTAAGCTGTGTGCAAGTTTATAGGAAAATCTAATGAGCGAATTTTATATAAACTGAGCAAAAGTGAAATTTTAAGGTTGTATTCAATCGTTCATGTTGCCATGGAAACTACGAAAACGGCACCTTTTACCTGCCAATCAAAATCTTTTATCAGTATATTTTTTACTTGCCAAGTTTCAGCTGCTTGTAAGATGCAACTTTTCTCGTGCCATAATTTGGCAATTGACATATAATCTCAAACTGCCAAAACTGTGTTAAGCCACCTTAACTCGAACTCGGATAACTCGAACTCCTCGCTAACTCGAATTAAATTCCCTTCCCCTTGATCAAATTCAGTCCCTCGATCAAATTCTTGTAATTCCACCTGGATGCCATTCCATTAGGTTTTCTTGTTGTATAATCAGAAAAACGCTAAAACTACCACTACGGAAATTTGATTTTAATTGGTGCAACGAATAGATCACGTTTTATCATAAAATGCTGAAAAAACATTAACTGTCAATTATGAAGATGGCAAATTGAATATTCAATCTACCCCGACAACTCGAACGCCTGCTAACTCGAACTGTTTTTTGTTTCCCTTCAGAGTTTCAGTTATTGGGGTTCTACTGTACTTAGTTAATTGGTAAATTTAGCTAAATTTGACCTCAATTACAGATACCATCTCATAGGAGTAAAAATTCCTTGCACAAATATGCAGTTTAACTTTAACTATTTTGCATGCTTAACAACTATTTTTTGATGCTCACTGATTTCCATTGCGGATGTCATTTCATTGTAGCAAAACTATTTTGTGATAAAATGCATTTAAAATACAACTATATTATTCTTTGCTTCCTCGCTTCCCCTCAGACCAGCCTTCTTAGTTGGTGCGTACTTAAAGTCAGTTGCTATGAGGTTGAAGTTCTGTTCAAACAAATCAAAATTGTAGTTTCATTAGACTTGAAAACAGAGGGTCGGTCATTTAAAAGAAGTCTAACCTAAGCTGCAGTTTAAGAAATATCTCTTCTTTAGTGGGTTATTTTTAAGTATCTTTTCGAATCTTTGCAGTCTACGCTATATTCTTTCATGGAACGGTTTGATAAAAGCGTTGGACATACTAAAATTGATTAATTGGTTAAAATTTGTTTAAATAACCGACCCAGAGAGTTGCTAACTGCTCATTTGGATAAGCACGTGAGAGCAAGAAGTTTGATCATTCAGCCTTCTATACTCATTCGACGCAAACGTAAGAACAAGCAACAAACATAAACGTAGTAGCAGCTAGTAGCGGTGGTAGAAATAGCATGCAAGGTTCTATTAAATATCGCTGCGAAGGCATGTATGAAGGTAAAGCATGTTATCTCTTAGTAACCTATTTTGCAAAACCGAAAAACGTTCTTTACCTGTCCACGTGTTACTTCCGGGTTTACCAGTTGTACACCGTCTACAACTGGCAAAGGAAAACCTTTCTCACCGATTTCTAAGAAAAAAAATGAATATGATTGTTAGGTATCAATGACACAGTCAAAGTAAACTAGTGCACCAAAGATCTTATTTGGCGGGGCAAGCTCTTTGACAGATAAAAACACCACGCACAAGTAAAACCGTTGAATATTCTTCAACCCCTTTTTTGTGACTCAGCGAGCGTGGAGAAAGCATATAGGTATCGGCAATTTTGCTAAAGAAGGTCTGTAGTCAAGAGTGCAGATACCACAGGTGCCTTACAATATTGTCTTTCGATCTGGATTTATTGACACAAGTTGCCTCTTACGAGGTTGTAATAAGTATTCATAAAGTGATTATAAATATCATAAAAAAAAACAGAAAATTAAGGTTCCCATAGAACTTCCTCATCAATAGCCCACGTTCGATATATTAAAATTTAACATGACTCCGAGGCCTCACGGTCGAAATTGCAAATTGTTTACGACTTCATTGTGTCGTAATTCTCAGAAGAGACTTAAGCAAAAAGAAAATTAAACAAAATATAGGAAAATGACCATAAAATCTCGGAGTCATGCCATAATTCTAATACATCGAACGTGGGCTATAGAGACAGCTTTATTTTTCTTTTATGTTTGTGCTTTTTTAGCCCTACTGTCTCGAATATATCAGCAGAATTCAAAAGTAGTTTTCGTTTAAGACGAGGCAGTGAAGGTGATTTGGCATGAATGGGCGTATGTACAAACGGTGCCATTAACGAGCAAAGTTGAACAAAACCAGAGGGGAATATTGGCGTTTTACCATTTAACTGTTTTAGGATGATTGTGTCCGCAAACACATCCAAGGCAATCTGCAGCAACTTCACGTCGATCTGCGTAATGAGACATTGAGCTACTCAGTCAACAACTTTACACAACAGCGATCTTACAAGCTAGATGCAAAACTTGGCCTGCCTTCAGTGAAGTTCACTGACACTTACCTCAGTGAGGTAATGTCATGGCATCACCAACAATGAACATGCTTACCGAACCAGAATTATAAGTATTAGTTGATGGTGACCGCTTTGATCTCAATGTTCACTGGATACACTGGTTAATAAATAGCAGAATTGTCTTCATTTTTTTGGTTATGTATCGAGTACCCGTATTAAGCTGTCGTTACTCAGAATACTCCAGTGAATAAACTTGTTGTTTACTCGTCGCTATGCATCTTGCCTATCGTTTATGTTAAGTTATAGTCCATTTTTGTACCGATGCACACTGCCCATCACCCATTTTACGTCTACATTTTCACCATTTGCTGGTAAAAGCAACAGTACTGCGACTGTTTTAGAGGAATGTCTCGGAGTTATTTGGATGGTGTGATATGAAGAAATGTTAGTACTATACCGAGATATCGCCGATATTTGAATTAACCAGGTGAACGTTTATCCTGAAAGAGACAAAAAATAATGTTACCATCTTAACCTTTTCACTGCGAGAGGTGAATTCTCCCGAAGCGCATGTTTTTCTTCTTGGAGGAAGTTGATTACGAGACCAACTATTACAAAATGCTAATTTGTAACAAATATCTACGACCGCAAATGATGTTTTGACCGTTGCATCTTGAGTGTCAGTTTTCATCTGATTTCTTGGTACATGAAAGCCAAACCCAGACCCCGAGGAACTGAATGTCCCACCAGTAACTAAAAATGATAACTACCCAATCGTGCGGGAAGAGAGCGAAGCAGCTGCGAAATCGCTTAAGAAGGGAAAATCTGTAGGTTTAGACAATATCCCCGAGGGAGATGGTCTAGGCAAGAGGAAATGCCGTGATAAGCGCCTTACATAAAATCTTCAAAAGCAGACAGAAGAATGGACTATACCATGGACCCAGTCTCTGATCATTACCCTTTCCACAGAACTATCGTACAATCAGCCTGATTGGCCATCCAAGTAAAGCCATGCTGAAGGTGCTATTAAACAGGCTGAAGCACAAGCCAGAAACAATCATTACAGAAGAACAAGCAGGCTTCAGACCAGGACGCAGCACAACAGAACAGATCTTAAATTTAAGGATACTGTGTGATACCTCCAACATCAACAAGACCTCTAACACGTCTTTATTGATTTCAAAGGGAAGTTTGATAGAGCATGACATAAAGCTCTTTGGTCACCATGAGGCTTTATAACATTGATGGCAACCTGATCCAAGTCATTGAGAAACTCTACAACAAGGCCACCGGTGCAGTCAACCTTAATGGTAGTATAGGAGACTGGTTCAAAAGCACATTCGGAGTCAGACAAGGCTGTCTCCTCTCACTCCACTGTTTTCAACATCCTTCTTGAGAGAATTAAGAATGACGCACTAGAAAATCACAAAGGAAGAGTCAGCATTGGTGACAGAACAATCACCAACTTACGTTTTGCCGATGACATTGATGGCTTGAAAGGAAAAGAAAAGGAACTTGCCGCTCTTGTAGATCACCAGGATAAGACCTCTTCAGCCTTTAGCATGGAAATTAGTGCAGAGAAATCCAAACTGATGACCAACAACACAGATGGCATCAGCATTGACATCAGGGTCAACGGCGAAAAATTGAACGAGGTTAACAGTTTTAAATGTATGGGCGCAGTCGTCATAAACCAAGGTTCCATGCCTGAATTACTGTCCAGAACTGCACAAACAACAGCAACACTAGCGAGACTGAAAACCATCTCATAACGATAAGAATGTCTCTCTTAGCTCACAGATTAGACTTACGCGCTCCCGGTTTGTCTCAGTCCTGTTGTACACCTTCGAAACTTGGACATTGACAGTGGACATCCTGAAGAAATTGTAGGCCATTAGGAAACTGCTTGGCATCTCATACAAAGACCTCGTCACCAACGACGCAGTCAGAGGCAGTATCAGGCAAGCCATCGGGCCTTGTAATGACATCTTAACCACGGTAAAGAAATGGAAATTGAAGTGGTTCAGTGGGCATGTATCAAGATCAGCACTGCTTGCTACGACAATTTTACAAGGAACAGTGCAAGGAGTGAGAAGAAGAGGTCAACAAAAGAAGGGTTGGGAGAATAACACCTCATCAATGACTGGCCAGGGTTAAAGTTTTCCCACGCTCTAAGATTATCTGAAAAAAAAAAAGATTACATGGAGGGAAAGGGTTGCTAGGTCCGTGGCGCCCCCATGATGACTACAGGATAAGTGCAAAGATAGGTGAAAGCCGAAACAAGTGACTTTTAGAGACGACAGAGCACTGGGTTCAAATTTACTCCAACCAAAAGGAGATTAACTCATCTCAGCTTCCAATATTAGAACCAGTGTTGAAACCCAAGCTACACAATTTACTCCACTTCTCTCCCCACTAGTGAGTTAGAGATTATTTCTCGCATTTTCATTCCGGAAAATGGTTCATCGAGAGTTTTTTTAACAGAATCAAACGTTTCCTTGGGACACTTCAACAATTTTTAAGTGGGTGGGAAAATGTTTCTACGTACTTGATCGAATCCACTTGTCCTGTAACATTATTGCCTTTCACAGCAATTTTTACCAGAGTAGAAATGTTCTGAGAAGAAACAGATTATGAATATCAATTCAAAGGCAGCTACATTAAGTTAACTTCGCCTGATCACTTGTCAGACGACTAAGACATCTGTTAAATACTCGTCCGTTAACGTGTTTAAACTAGACTTCCCCAACGTAAGAGCTAAAAGATTTCTTTATTGCAACGAAACAGCTCAACTCTCTTACCGCTCCCATAGTGAAGGTATATACAAACGATCCATTTTCCAACTGCACGTAGACATCCACATTGCCGTTGATTTTGAGGCCGACCCCAGCCGAGGATGACGATACTGTAGGACGCTGGGTGGAATAGACTTTCAAATTCATTGGTCGGTTTGGGTACACCTTATAAAGCTAGTGAAGAAGAATAAAATGGACACAAATCGTTTTGTGGAAATGTAAAATTAATATCCTTTCCGTTCCGAAAAATACCGAGTTTCTTTTTCCTCGACTTTCAAAGGGAATCAAATTCTTTTGTAACAGGAACATTTCCTCCACAATATATAGGAATTACAGGTGAGAATTTTTGATCTGCAGTAAGTTAAACGACATTTCCGTTTTATGTATAGCTGTGATGTTGAGATCAATCTCAAGTTATGAATGCTTACCTTGGGTATGATCAATCTAAACGTCTTTGTATTCAAAGGATAGGAGAAGTTTGGAGGCAGCTGCAAAAGGAAACAATTTCATTTAATACTTGGGTTTTCGTTTTAACTGACGGTTCTTTCTTCTACGACGCTTTTAAAACAGTGCATTATATAAAGGTGTATATCATCAAGATGGCAGTTGCATTTTCCTTTTAAATTCTTTTAAAAATGTTGCCACCAAAAAGTCTTAGCCTAACGCCAACCCTCGGGACGACAAGAGGGGGGATTGTCCACGAATAAATGAATGAATTTCTCCACTATTTTAAAAACTACTTCCAACAACACTGCCGCTACATGTAGGTCTTATCAGAGAGTGGCTTCTTATTTACTTCTTCCCCACATTTAACAGAATTTGTTGACAGTAAAACATGACGTCACCAGAGGCAAAAACCATTTACAGCAGTATCGAAAACAGCAAATGTTTAATTGCAACAAATTCAAGATCTTAACAGTTACAGTGTATGATTTTTTTTGGTTTCAACACAATTTCCGTTAACTCTAACTTGCTGACGTCACAGATCTCGAACTGCGTCATATACATGATGTTGATAACCTTACCAAAAGTTACGCATTCAGAGTTAATCTTTCCCTGATACCACTTTACAACACTAATGAGACAAACCCACCATCTATGCACAGCAGGGAGGGTACGAATTTCCTTAAATATATATCCAAGGGTTAACAACTACATGCAGCTACCATAATGGAGAATTCTTTTCGATTCCGAGTTAAACCATAGTATTGTTCAACTTACCATTGACGGAGTAACCGTTTCGTTTAGAATTCCAGCCTCTTGATAAACGAGCCCAGCCGTGTTCACAACGTAGTCTGTCAACCAAATATATGCCATCTTGTCGGATTCCGATTCGGGTGGGAGAGGCGTTGGACTAAAGGGCGCCTCTTTAGGAATGATGGCCGATAAAAACTCCCCCTTTGAAAACAATTCATAGAACATTACACAATAGTACATTTTTTTTTTCCTTTTTGGATCTTGTATTTTGTGTTTAGTATCATGTAATTATGTCTGAAATTTAGTGCGTGCATGCATGTAAATATTTTTAAGTTGTGGAAATTCAGCACTAAGGAGGTCATGAGTTCGTTTTTTTTTTTTTCTTAGAAAACTTTGTCGAGTTGACAAACAGTTGCTGAAAGTCATGCGATGACGCATTTTACGAGCATTTTTCTACCGTCGTGCTTTAAAATTCAGCACACATACAGGGAGAGTTGACCACTCCACTGGGGAGAATTCTAGGGGAATAGAATAGCTGAGCGCAACCTGTTTACTAATATTTTTTTATCTATATTATTTCTTTTAATGTTCTGTTTACGATCAGAAGAAGAGAAACCCTTGAATATCCAGTCAATCTTACTAAATTAGATTTAATATGTCCAGTCTGATATGCCCCCTAAAATTAGCATGTCCGGGTCAAATGATACTCACCTTAATGAAAACGTCGGCATACGATTCAGTGAAGTTGGGACTTGAAACCAACGAGTAGTTTATAACCGCAAATTTGTCGATTTGCTTTTTAACTACGAAAAATAACATCAACTTCATTCAGATATGTTGTCTTCAGGAGCGCCTTTCCGCCCTAATGCCTAATATAAAAATATTTTCTGCTCCCTTTTTTTAATTGTCGAAAATCATTTCGAAAGGATAAAGGAACTTGTAGCAGTTGTTGTCTCTATGATTAAAGACACACTTTGTGTCAATTTATTGTGAGCAACACTAACATTAAGGAGATTTAGGCTCATTTTTACGGCAAATCGTAAAAGTCAGATTTAGGTTGACAACTTCTCAAATGCCCCAAATAATTCTTATGAATAAACCTGACATCCAACTCCTTATTAATTTTGATGCGATGTAATGAAGTGGAATGAATAGCAAGGGACACTCAATCTCCAGCAAATTTTATTGTCTTTGTTTTTTAATCTGGATAAGAACTTGAAAGGTCCATAACAAAGTAGGCACCAATAATTGTCAAGGAACCAAGCCAGTGTATACTTAAAAACTCTTGATGGTTAATTTTGATGTCATAATGAAAGTATTGGTCGCTAAAAATCGTTAGTGTTGTTTTACATAAACTGGTGCCTCGTTTGGGCTTAACGGACAAGTACCTTAAATTGACTTATGAGAAGGTCCATTAGATTTCCCGTCATGTCATTTAACTTCTAACATGCACTTTCACCGTGTGCAAAGTGTCTGTTCGAGCGTGTTTTTCAAGTGTTTCATAATTTAGACCCACCTGGAAAGGTTGAAAGCGATTTTTCAGCATTGGTGTTTATGAGATCTGATGTTTCTTGACAAAGCTGAGAAAGAAAGGATAGAAATTAGGAAGCTTAAGGCAACAGGGTGTTCTCAAGAGTCTTTGGAGATAGAGAAGCTTAGCCGATCGATCTGGTATGGTTTTAGGAGTAGTGTGTGGCTTACGAAAAGAATACACGACACTTGGAAAGTGGTTAAAGACATGAGTTCGTTCAACTTTGACTTGATTTTTGACTCCGACCTGTAGTTATACCGCAACAGGCCCCGCGATGTTCACCGATCTGGTACACTTGAAATTTTCCTTGTATCTTTCCTTTACGATCGTATATGTTTAAGAATTGATTTTTTTAAAATAATTTATTACCTGAATATTCTGTTTATAATAGAGGTTTTTTCTGTGTTCCACTCGATAACATTTGTTTTGCGGAACACTGACCCGATGCAACGCGAATGAATTTGTTCATTTGCTGATAAGCAATTGAAATTTATGCTCAACTAAGGATAATCTTTATACTCATACGTTGTGTGTTTTTGTCACCGGCAGGGGCTATTTGTAGGTATTTCTGGGTTTATATAAGGCGAACTGAGAGAACAGTAATAAAATGTTTGTTCACAAATTTTGTTTGCCGATCGGTGACTGCTTTGTTAGCGTGGGTACGACCTCGTAAAAATACACGTTGGTAAATGTTTGTTTCAAAGCAGGCAGGGCTGTAAATCTTATTCTTATCGGCTGCAACATATATCTGAGGAGTAGCAAAGAATAAACCTGAATTATGGGGATATATAAAATCAAACCAAATGCCCGGAAATACTCTCGCGTCGCTAACAATGAATTTGAATTTTGTAAATTTACTTGCGTGCATCTAACTCGCTTCCGATTGGTTTAAAAACAATCAGCTACTGTCAGAACTCACACATGCGCATTATCGTGAACCAGTCCCTTTAAGCTTCCTAGGGTCTCATGATGTCTCACTTCTTAAGTGATCGAAATGTACTATTCCTTCTCACCTTATCCTGTAACGTCCGTTTTATTTTACCACCAACGTACTTGTCAAAAAGGTTGTAAAGCCAACTGGACACAAGCAAAAAACAAAAAGATCAGGTCATTTTTCCTAGCGCAAGGCCGAGAGGTAACGACAAACCAGACAAAGAGTGTTGCCAGCACTAGGGTATGCAAGCAGAGAAAAGCGGGGGTTGGAAGACATCGTCTTGACCATTGGTATATTTGCCTATACAGCGGTTTAAAGTGTCCGCGATGCAAGCTAGTTGAAAGAACACACTCTCCTTCCATGGTCCTCCTGTTCTTCGAAGCAAGGGAAGGCCTTCGCACGGGGACAAAGGTTTAGAAATCGGCCATCCCATTTTAAGAGAGATCAATTAACCAAGGGTATACAAGGAGGAAGACCGGAAGCCTCTTTCAACTTTTCACCAAAAATAAAATAGGCGGGAGTTTGGGGAAATGTTACGAGAGACTTCCGGTCTTCTTTCCTCTAAACCCTTGGTGGATTTTCTCCCATCCCTGAGAGTTGTGTCTAAAGCGAGAAATTGTCATTAATTTGATACTATTATAGCAGCCAATGAAAGCAGTTACACAGCGACATGGTTAAAGACCCATTAATGTAAACGACAAAGAAGAAACAGAAAGGGACTAGTCGTTCCCTAGAAGATTCTGCAGCTGCCTGACAGATGTTGTGCTGACTGCATGTTCGTGATACTAAATCAGTGAAGGGGAATCAGTTTGTTCATTCACCTTGCACCACCATGAAAGTGAATTTTAACGCTTCCTATTGAACTGGAACAGCCAGCAGCAGCAATGTTAGGATGGCCAGTGCTATCAACACCTAATACAAATGCAATAAAAGGATGAAAAATTATGAAAAAGTGGATACCAAAGACATTTGAAACAAGTGAATCGCTAAGTTGTTTCACATACTTATATCATTCAGCTGTGTGACGTAATCGAGAAATAAAAACTGGTATTTATTTTAAAGTTCACTTAAGGTGCAAAGGATGTCTCAACCCCTTTCTGAATTTGATGCAAGTTCTGAAGCAAAATTGTCGTACATGGATTCCGAACTGGCTTTTGCTAATCCTTCCAAATCCGCTTGACGGATTGTGCTCGCAAAAGTAGCGTAGTATATTACAAGCAGTGCTCGTATATTTCTAAAATTATGGCAATAATTATGTTAGTTGTTGTAAATTATGATCCTTTTATCAAAAAAATGCAAAAAAAAGCTACTACTTTTTACCTTAAATTTGGTAAAAACTCCGGCCTTGATAACTATGCAAATTGAATACAGGTAAATGGCAAAAACATTTACTCTATTCATCAAATAGTAACTTTACTAGCGCATAATTCCTTATAAATGGAATCTCTGGGTATCAATGTGTTGCAAAGTATTTGGATTGGACGCCATCTCAGAGTGATCGAGATGCCCATGCGCTGAGTCCTGCGGGTGACTTCCTGTGGGATACAGGCCCCATAAATGTGACAATAAGGAGACAAAAAATGTGATTTTGTCACTTAAATTTGCATGTGACACTGATCTAGAGCTAAAAAAATGGCTGTTTGATCAATCAATTTTGTGCTATAGACCTTGCCAAAAGTACAAATTACGTTGGCAGTGCCTTTTCGCAAAACAGTTGAAAATTATGCTCGAGGGGACGACTTATGCCAAAAATTATGCCGCACAATCTATCAAAGCCTACTTCCAAAGCGCATTTACCCTGCGTTCATTTGTTCATCAATTGTAAGAAGGGGTAAGAAGGAGAAATGGGGCCATAAAGACAATAATAGTTCTAACATTTCCAGTTTGCACCAAATGAACTCACCCAGTTTTGTTTTTAAGGTTACGGTCAGACCATTCACATCTAGATCAAAGCTTCCGCTGTCACTGATATGGGGCCTAGAAAAGAAAAAAAATGGCATGTGTAATCAAATGGTGACGAGTGAAATTATTCCCTAATTTCTCGGGTATACCATTCGATTACCGTAAAGTTCCGATAGTAACGACCCCCCGAAAGTAACGTCAATTTTTTGTGGCCGCTAGTAAATCCCGAAAGTAGCGACCCCCCAGAAAGTAGCGAGACCAAGTTTTTGAAATTGTATACCGTATACCTTTAATTTGTCAATCAATAGTCAAAATTTTAAAATATGTTCGTGCAGTGTCACAAAATGTTCACGATAAGGCACTTTAATTTACAACAAGGGGAAGCTTTATGCCCCCATTCGTCCTTGAAATCAGTTCACTGATGTAGCGATGTAAGAACTACCGTAAACCAGCATAATTTCGTATTAACAACAGGAACGTTTCTTCAAATTGAAATTGAAAACTCGCTATATAGTTTTCGTCCATTAACATGAACGTGTTTGTTCAAATTAAATGAAACTGAGATACCGGTAGGGGGTACAGACTAAATCGCTGCGGTGCGCCATGCAGGACAATCGAAGCAGTTTAGCTTCCCACCTCTGAGTCAGTGAAGAACTCGATCTCGTCTATATCGGCTGATTCACCCCATGTGGTAGTCCGGTAAATCATCGATACCATTGGAAAAAAAGCTCGCGCCAGCTCTATTTGTAAACGATTTTTGTTCCCCGAAAGTAACGAGCCCTCGAAAGTAACGAGCCCCCGAAAGTAGCGAGCCCCAAAGGCTGCTAATTCCGAAAGTAACGAGGGTCGCTACTATGGGAACACTACGGTAGCTATTTCATGATGGAGGACGAATTACGTTCGCAGTCGTGGATTTTTGACATGTTTATCCTGGATTTGTAGTAACGAAAAAGAACTCCACTCTCTCAAAAAAATACCTGTTTATACAATCCTTCTTGATGTGTTCTTTCGTAGCTCGCCTTAATGCCCTGACATCTTCATTCATAACATTTTAAAACTTCGTCGCCATCTTGGCACTGAGACGCAAGGCAGGTTCTCATGGCAATTTTGTAATTTTACTATAATTAACGCTGAAATTTCTTGCCAAAATTAAGGAGTAATTCGTCACTTATGATAAAGGAGCTGTCTAAAACTTTTCTCATTTTCCCTTTTCTCGCTCTCTTATGCTAATAATAATAATAATAATAATAATAATAATAATAATAACAATTAATAATAATAATAATATATATAAAAAATAATAGATATATTCAAAAAGGCCTCGCTAATACTCACAAAGAAACGCCACTTTGTTTCCTTTTTTAGTTTTAATCACGAACAAACAGTTAACTCACGATAACTCGGACCAAAGTCGATTTCCCTTGGATTTCCTTCATAAATTTAGTGTAATTTTACCCTCGAAACTCGAACCTCGCGCTAAATCGAAGTAATTTTTGTTTCGTTTGAAACAATTTCTATGTAATTATACCCTCGATAACTCGAACCCACCGCTTAATTGAAGTAATTTTTGTTTCCTTTGAGACAATTTCAGTATAATTTTACCCTCGATAACTCGAAGCTCCCGCTAAATCGAAGTAACATTTGTTTCGTTTGAGACAATTTCTATATAATTTTACCTTCGATAACTCGAACCATGCTTTAAGCGCATGACAAGTCAGAAAGAAAAAACAGCAGTGCACTGAAGTCCGAAACTTTGAATTTATCAAAGGAACGGCAGCGTCAATTCCTTTATGTCACTCCAGTTCAAATTCAGGGTCCATTCCTGCATATTAATCAAGCTTTGCTGCTTAATTTTTTTCAAAATATCAGTCTATATCTCTTGCTGCCCTAAATGTGTCTGCATGATACTTGCACCGGACCCCGCCTTCCCTTTGCCTATTTCCTTATTTCCGTTCATTTGCTTCGAACTCCTGATAACTAGAACTCAGTCCTGGTAACTCAAACGTTTTTCAATTTCCCTACGAGGTTCGAGTTATCGGGAGTCGACGATATTATTGTAGCTTACTTAATGCATTGTTTCTCTCTTTATAAAAAATAATATTTATGGTGGAAAATAGCTTTGTTTTGCTTCAAAATAGTTTTTAATCGAAATGAATTGTAAATTAGGTTTTGATAGTTTGGTTTTTTGGAAATAAAAAGTTGTTGTTAATGTGCGTTACCAGTGGTCCTTTCTGTAGTGCCAGTTCCCGCTCAAAGAAGCTGAGGCGCCAGAAATCTGGAGCTGAAGACCAATGCCAGCAACTGTCTTGAACGTAGACGAAGGAATTGAAAGAGAGTTAAAGTGTACGCTGCAAGACGAGAAAAAATATTCAGTTATAAACATTCAATATTGAAAACGGAAAAATTGAAAATGGGTTGCTGTAATAGGTAAGAAGTTTTATACAGTGACAAATCATAGGGTACACCGAGGAGAAGGTTATAAACAGGCGCTGTCCTCTCACCCCATGTAAGGGAATCTGGAATCAATGATGTTTTAGCTTGTAAAATCCAGAATCTGGGAAATTTTTGTACTTATGGAATCCAACATTTGGGCTATGGAACCCGGAATACTGCTCAACGAACCCGGAATTACACTAAAGGTTGGAATCAAAGATCCACTGACAAAGAATCCGGAATTCAGTACCTGGAATGCGGAATCCAAGACTGTCTTGGATTCTCTTACATGAGGCTCTTCGCATGGTAGGTAAGGATGGAAACCAAGAAGGAAAGATATGTGCCTTAACAGATATGTTTTCTAGTATTATTTTTGGCTGCCATACCATCCAAAAATATCCAAATCATTTAACAAATATCTTTAAGAACCTCAGAGATCAAACAATCTTGCCAAGATTTATGTCAGAGAGGCTATTCATCCTTGAACTACTTGCATAAAAGTAGTTCAAACACAACAGTGAAATGCCTAAATTTGAAATGAACCTTACCGGTTCTTACTCCAACGACGCCATGTTGAGGCAGATATCGGAGGGTGTTCGGATAGATCAAGTACCGGAAGGCCCGTTGATGAACTCTAAGAACGAATGGAATTATTTCCGCGTTCCGCGCGCGGTAGTCGCACGTGACCACGTAAAATAGAATACACCATATTGGCTTACATGACACTGGAGAACACGCAGACTACTTTAGTGCATCTTGCATGAAAATTTTATTGACTGACGAGGCTCGAAGAGCGAAATACATTTCGAGGTTCTTAAAACTTCTAGAAGACATTTTATTTTTACATTTTACATTTCATATACGTGCGTCTAATATGGTAAAGACGTCTTGTCTTATTTTGCAAGTAGTAGTTGTAGTTCAAGTTATTCGAACACATTCCTAGTCTCGGCATTTACAATTTCTCAAAAACTATATCATCCTTGTTTTTTTAGGACAAAAAAACTGATTGTCTGATTGATTGATTGGAGTCTAGAAGGAAGAGGCCATGTTGCTAGCCATTCGTGAGACACCATTATGGCGGCCGGAAAGTTACACAAGGAGGTGTGGGTACTCTTACAAATTTGGGTCTCATCACGAGTTCGCGAACAACAATTTTGCGTTTCACGAGTCACGAAACAAATGTTTACGTTTTCACGTTTCATGAAAATAGAGGTCGTGCAAAATGCCAAAAACGCTCCTCCCTAAACGTTAGTCCCATTTTGCAAAACAGAGTGCTTCGATTCTATTTTAGCAAGTTAACTAGCGTTTCATGAACCTTCTGAAAAACGCGTATACACGCGACTATAAAATCCCTAAGAAAGCCAGCTATTGGTGGGTCTGAACGCACTGAAGTTTGAAGTTACATCAAAAGACTCGAAAGTGAAGTTAAATCAAGCCACCAGATGCTAGTTAAGGTCTTTTGGCCAAATTAACGATTTATTGTCTTCGATTGATCTTCAATGTACGTGTCAGGAAATAATGGAGGATTTTGGCGGTTCAGGTTTCACGGAGTGCACTTCAATCGCGACTCACATAATAGTTTCTCAGTACATCACGATTAGCGGACTCCAGAAATGCTCTACCACGGCGTAACGAAAATAAGCTTGCCCCCCTCTTTTCCGGGTACTCGTGGTTGCACCACCAACATTCCAATTCGATCTGGACCGGTAGATGAAGAACCACTCTGTGGATGTGCTACCAGTGAATCGTTATTTATCGATTTATTAATTCATTTTTTATTTAACATGTTATAAGGTTTATTTAATTAGGTTTAATGAGTTATGCACCTTGAAAGCGAGTAGGAGACATGACCAACAGGTGTATCAGCATCCCCATTTATATCAGGAACAACAGCTGTCTTCACTTTCTCATTAAGAAGTTGAACAGCCATCGAGTCAACTTTAAAAAAATAATAGAATGCATTAAATACTTTTTGGTACATTAACATCAGCTTGCCTACGAGTAGCCATGCTCTCGGAGGGTTCACGCAGGCCAATCAACAACGCAGTGGATTAGACAATGCAATAACCAATAACACATGCCTTCTCAATGATGCCGACGTATCTTTGTCTGTCGCAAATACTTGGACGTTCGCAAGTTAATCATGGACCCTTAAAACTTGTCTACGATTACGATTATGGAATTCCAAGCCAGTTTTGTGCCGGAAACTCTCGCTCTTTGTTGTCCAGCACTTGAGGAGACGGAAGAGATAAAATATCTGTGACAGGCAATTAGCTGTGCCACAGGAACTTTGTTTGAAAAATTGTATACTCGCGTAATCAAATGAAACTCACAAGAAGTATCACCCCAGGGACAGAGGAACAACAGCAGCAACAATAACAACAAAAATAACAACAACCACCTTGACGACCAATATCATTATCATTATTATTATTAATGATTATGATAATAATAATAGTAATTTATAATAACAATGATGACAATGATAATGATAATAACAAAGGCACTAATTTATACGGTATAAAATTACAGCACTGCTGATTTGGTTGTGTCTGAAGTAAAAGCTACTTATATTGTGTTAGAAATCAAGAAAGCCAGTTATTGATTGTTAAGTTCTAACAAAAAAACTAAAACCAACTAACCTAAACTGCATCTTACTTAGAAATAGATTGGAAGCGATGAGGTAGTTTCTCCGATTTATAATTTTACTGTGTAGTTCAAAGTGGGTGGTCTTTGTAAACCTAATTAATGGTGAATATATGTTTATTGTTTCCGGTCAAGGCAAACAAAAGTGGCTTTTGTGTTCAGGTTTCATTTGCAGACAGAGGAGGTCGTTGGACTGTGAAAAATGCAGCATAGCTCACATGGCAGGCTTTCCAAAGGGAAGGGAAGAGGGAATTCGAGCCCATGAGAAAAATCCCGTATCCCAACACCTGCCACGTAGGCTAAAAGCAGCATTAGAGACGAGGCAATGAAATGCATCAGCCTTTCATTCGTCACGCAACGACTCTTGAGTAGCTTTGAGTGAAGCTAAAAATAGCACTGCGCAGTTGCGTGTGGGTTTACTGAGTCAGTGTTGCGTTTATCTGGAATTACTTTCTTGTCTTTCCAGTGTTTACAGTGCTTATAAAAATATTACACTTGGTCCCAACTCAAGTACAAGCAATTACATGTTGATAATTTCATTTGTTTGCTGCGTGTCGTAAAGTATGAGTATTTTTCAAAACGTGTTCAACAGATTTTAAGAAGAGATCACCTGACTTCACCTCTTTCACACCAAATTTCGATACCTTTAAACAAGAGGGAGAGATTTTGCCGCGGTGATCCACCGAATGAATTAAGCAGTACAGGGAGATTTATACTCTTAAATATTCAAAGAATCTGGAAAACTCCGGCACCAAATGATGAATTTGGGATAAAGAAGCATCTTCCCCATGATGACAGTTTATTTTCCGACTCGTCTTTCCGGAGTGCATCACAGGTATCCCAAATCCACCACGTGAGGCACTCATTTAACATGCAACTTGTCTTGCAACATTGCTTAACGAGTTGAATAGTGATGTTGCGCGTTTTAAATTCACCACCCACATCAAACCTGTCTCGCCACAAAAATCAGGTTGTTAACAGGTTTGAAAGAGGGTGGTAAAATGCACAACATTGCTGTTCAACTCATTTTTTAGTCTTCCTCCCAGTCGTTTTTGTCTCGTCACGCAACGCTCCTCAAAACGGCTGCGAGGGAGTTGCAAAACATTTAGTTGTACTTTTTTGTTGCCCGTGTGGGAAGCGTAAAAATCCGATTTATTGTGCGGAAAGAACTACTATAAACTTGCTAGTGCTATTCATTGTGTGTGCTTTTCAGACAAGACAAAATATAGCTAAGCTTGTTTTTTTTCTTTCTCCATAATAAGCTATATAAGATACAGTGAATTCTTTTTGGAATTTTTACGTTTCCCTCATAACCCTATATATCTACACCTTTTGTATTGTTGCTGCATATGTACGAGTATTTATAGGTAACAAGCGCCCGCACACAGTTAGTGTGGGATACCTGTGAGAGGACAAGTCCCTGCAGGCATTGCAAAACCGAAATGTTGTATCACTTACGCTCGATTACCAGCCGCTGTTCGGGCGGAAATCGAGCCTATTATTTTTCCCACTGTTCCACACATTTATTCGATAGTCAGAAACGAGTAGGGTCAATGATCCTGCATTAAAATAGAAAGCTGTCGCATCAATAAATGACATTCTAAAATAAACAAGTGCTTATACTGAATGAATTTATAAAATGAAAGCGACTCCTCTGAGACTAACAGAGACTAAGTTATCAGTGGTCATCAATGAAGGTCACGTATTGTTTTGTAAACCAGGTGAAGGGGACTTACCATATTGCAGAGCTTTGTCAGTAACACGAAGGCGAATACCAGGATTTATAGCTTGTGCCAAAACCAATGAAATAGCGAGAAGCCCAAGCAATAACGGTATTACCCTGTATTTCATGCTGATAACTAGCAAACGAGAGTTTTAGCGAACCAAGTGAAAGCTGAAACCGAAAAAAGTGGTGTGATCCGTAGTGATGACCCTCTAAGGTTCGCGACCAATGAACACGAAGGGGATCGAAAGTGTCAACAAGACAATACGACAAATTTCATTGGACACTTTATGAATGACGATAAATCAACATTCTTAAACGGATGCTTTACCCTGAGAGATCAGACCTGAAGAAAAGGAGTTGGGAGAAACGTCTTCAGTGGGAAGCTAAAAGAAAACATGAAGAATCTATTGTTCAATTTAGCTTTTGCTTGCTTTATTTCTGCCTGCTTCTCGTCTGAACGCCAAGGATATCCTGGAATTCGCTTCAGAGTGACTAGTAAAGGGCTTCAATACGGTAAGAATTGAAAGAATAAATTTCTACATGCGATAACGGGAAAAAGTAGCACAAAATGGAACGACTCTAGCTAATTCAAAGGATTCCTTACGTTCTGTCCATCAAAAACTCGTTTCTCGGATCCGTCTGCGGAGTGGGACTGGTGAATGATTGTCATTCATATATATGTATAAAAAGTATATCATTTATTATATATATGGTGAGTTAGACAAATCTTTGAATTCCATTATGATCGATGAAATATGTTGCCACTTTTGATATTGTTGCATCTCTGTTATGTCGAGCACCCCCGTGGATCTCACACGTATTGAAATAATAGTCCTTATTCTATGACGGGCTTGACTAAAACAGCGGAAAAATCCTTAATACAAGATCACTATCATTAGCTCGAATTTTTAAATACAATGAATTTAAAGCGTTTGAAACCTTTGTCTTTGATAGTTTCAAAACCACTTATAATATAGTCAGTGTGTATAGCTTGTCAATCAATTGTAAAACATTTCCTCTTAGTAACAAATTGAGTGGCAGGGATGGCTGGATGTTCCTTTTTGTCTATTACACGGTTTCGCTTTGCTGCGAGCTGCTTCGTCGTGCTTAAAAGAATCACTTCCTAGGCATCTAGAACGGGTAGAAAGCCGATAATTCGAGGCTGTAAAAAAGGGGTACAGGCTTGAAAGCCCTCACCACCCCAAGTTTAGTCAAGGCAAAGTTACAGCTAACACGCCCACCCTTTTAAATTAAAGAAGACATCATGGTTGAGTGGTTCGTACTGACAGAGGATCAAAACGCGCAAAATACAGAGCCTGCTTTGAACACCTCATGCAGTTAACGTTTACAGTAAAGTTTTCTAAGAATAATATGGACCCAATGCGATATACCCAATTTCTAAGCTGTGATACACCTCAAAGCGAAAAAGCTCACTGAAAGCTTACCTATGAAACATGCTGTGTTATTTTTTCTAATATTTCGGGCCCTGAAAATTTTACCGTAGATAAATATAGACGGTTTGTTGAAAATCTTTATTAGGTTTCTACGTTTTCCTCCACGTATGTGGAAGCATAGTAGTGCTATTAAATAGGATTGCCTTCGCATTTTGGAGAGGAGCCAGCCATATTGGCAAAAAGAATTAAACTTGGGTGACCGTAAATCCTAGTTTCCCACGCTGCCGGGGTTAACAGGTAAGGCCAATAACAGCGGGTCTTGGCAGCAGCTACCCTGCGGTTTATAGAAAACAATAACTTTTCTAAACAGCAAGATAGCTTTTACATTGTGCCGTGGTTTACTAATTTAAAAGCGGGTGATTTGATCAATTTCTTTCTTCATTCATTGCCTGTCTTCAGACACTTCAAATAGTAATCTTTTAATGGATTTCGAAAATCTTTGCGTCGATCAAGAAGTGGTATTAAAGATAATCACGTTTAGAAATGCGTGTCACAATGCTAAACAGAGAAGGAGAAAAATCAAGGTAAAAGTGAAAAGGATCCTAATTAAGGAATTTTCTGATGATTTCTTGTAGTTTGACACTGGGCGTCTAAAGACGACATCAGACAAACATTAACAAGTTTAAAAAGTCAAATTCCTTATTCCTTACAGTTTCTAATGTTAGGAACTTTTAGCTCTACGGCTGTATGATGAAAGATGTGACAAATCTTTGAAATAATCCGAAAAAACGTCAGAAATGAGTTTCCCGGCTGCTCTTCCAGGTTATGAAACAGATATCAAAAAACGGAACTAAAACGTTTAATCTATCACTGATAATTTTATAATTTGGCATTAAAATGAACCTAGTTTTGAAAGACCAGAAAAAAGGAGCACCCAAAGGCATAGATTAATTGTGGCTTTGAATAGGCCTTTAATGATCTAAGTATTTTTGGATGCCTAATAGCACAATTAAGTGGCAGGAAATGTCTGTTTGAATGTTACCAAATGTGTCAACAATCAATCGTATGACGTCTTGACAGTAGGTCTGTTGCTCCTTAATTATCTTGGTCTTTTGGTTCGCTTCCAATTTACGTTTTTTACTGGTGTACTTGAAAGGCAAATGATAAACAAAGTAAACTGAAAATTGAACCAGTATTAAAT
This sequence comes from Porites lobata, assembly GCA_942486035.1. Taxonomy (NCBI): domain Eukaryota; kingdom Metazoa; phylum Cnidaria; class Anthozoa; order Scleractinia; family Poritidae; genus Porites; species Porites lobata. Next base: position 7,697,265 of record CALNXK010000003.1, read on the forward strand.
AGTTACACTAAAAATGTAAACACAAATTTACAAAAGAAACAAAAGAAAGATTAATGACGTCAACAAAGTACTGTGGAATAAGAAGACATTTTAGTTAAGGGAAACATGCTAAATCATCCAAGTGTCTTGACTTCTACACGCAACGTGTTAATGGTCATAATTCGGTAATGGCTGCGTACAGTCAAAGCTAAGTCTCTTGATATATGACTGCCGTATGTAGGAGTGCTGTCGATGTGGGCCCAATTTTCGCAATTTCGTTTGTGCTCATTTAATTTAACAACTGGTATAAGGTCTCTCATTGAGTCACTTATCCATTTCAAACAAACAAAATATAAAAATTAAAATAAATAGATGATTAAATAAATTAAAAAAGAACAGAACAGATTACAGTTTATTATACATCTAGAATTACATCTTGGCACACTTGTGTTAGCGCTGAAAAGGTTAACGTGGCTCAGACTTACCTACCTCCTACTTGGACACCCATCCGTCCACCCATCCGGATTATTCCTAACATAACAATTCAAGATCATTCTAGTTATAAGAATCCCGAGAATCCGTCTCTATTTTCTTTATTCAAGAGCTCTTTTTGCAATCAACTTAAACAATGTTGGTAAAATAACATTATTTTGTTCCTGGGAGAATCATCTGATTTTTCTTTTTTCAATTCTTGTGGGACGTGTGGAGATACTTCACAAACTGACACAACGACACAATTCCTTTTTAAAACTACCAATAACTTGACCTTTACTTATCTAGAAATGTAACTCTTGGTGGGTTCCTGAAATAAGCATGAGGAGCTATACTTAGTATAACCTGCGATCAGGCGGTTTTTCTTCCTTCTTTTTTTTTTTGGCCGTCGCTCTTCCCCCCAAAAAAGGAACTGCTGATCGCAGATCATACTCAGCATTTCCGTGCTAGTATGTTTGTTAGACCCTCCTTTTGTAAGAGTGTCGGATTTTGGTAACGAAGCTAACTGAAACTTTTCTTTTTTATGGTTTGAGCACGAAAAGTTCTTCGCTACTTATTCTTCAAGTTACCTGTTACAGAAATGATAGAAAACCGTTACGAATGTTACCAGGAAACATAAAAAAGGCCTTTGTGTACTTTTCCATATCGAATTTCTATACCAAAGAAAGATACATGCACGCCCTGGGAAACATCTGGACTCGCGGGAAATGTATTTGCAAAAAGCGAGTGTAGAACCGTTATATAACTTTTAGTCTCAGTTTGGACGCATTCTTGACATGTTTTCTGAGACAATTCCAGCCTCAACGTTTTAATAAGAAAAGGTCCTCAGGAAAACTGGAGTGTATTGACCTAGAGTGAAGTCATATTGGCTGGATATCTGCCAAAGGTTTGCTTCTTTTCGATCATGCAGCTGACAATGAACCTACAATGTAAAGGACGCTTAGCGATAGGGTAATTAGTTTCAGTGTTTCATGTTATTTTTTTGCTTTCTCTTTTACCTTAATTACTAGCTGACGATGTGGGCATCAAAGTGCTGTTTAAAAGGCTGAGGGAGGAAAATCTCAAAGACATCTCTCATTCTTCTAAGAACCTCGAATACGCCCTATCCAAGTAAGTCATCATAGTTTTCATGTTTTTCCTTGTATTATTTTATTATGACACATTTGATATTGTATCAGAGTAGTCCGACTACGAAAATTCTCCCACGTTATCCTTTGACCCTTTCCTCCCACATAAAATGATGGAGGTTTGACTGTGTTGGTTGTAACTTTTGAGTTCGAGTGACCATTCAAATGAAACCTCTTTTGTATCACTTTGACAAGGTACTATTAGTGGTTGTTTTTCTAGTATTCAACAAAGTTTGATGAATTGTGACTTCGAATACTGTTGTAGTGTTAAGCTAAATTAGAGTTTTAAATGCACCCTGACTGCCCCTGAAAATGTCTAAATCAATTTTTGTTTTAGCAATTCTTTCATTGCCCAACGTCTTTGCAACGTTTTCAAGTTTAAGTCCACTATCTTTAACAGTTTTAAATCAAATTTGGTGTGCCATTACAATCATATGACTTTGATCAAGATCAGACGACTAAAGGGGAGGTTTCCGTGGATGGATATTGTCACTAAATCTTAAGAACAAATCTTGTTTGATACTACCGATTTAAGCTGTTTGTAGAAAGTTATAGAGGCCAGATTTACAAAAACATCCTTATCCCGATAAACCTCCTTATAACTATTAAAAGATGATTGGCATCAACAAGGGCCTCGCACTTTAAGACACGCTTCAATTTTGCTTGCGCTTCCCTTGTTAAACTAAGCAAGGCTCTCGTGTTAGGCGTTTGCGTGCGCCATTCTTGTTCAGAATTTCAAGCAATTAAGAGCGTATGAGCAAGATGAATATTGGCTGTGCATACAATATGGTGATAAATGTTAAAGTTTCTGCCATGCTGGCTTGCCAAGAGTGGCGTTACGTAACTGTTGCAAGAAGAAATTACCTTCTGGTAATGAAACTGATAAGTAAAAAATAGATAAATAAAAAAGCTTGACTAACATTTTAAACCCTGGTTTTAAAACGAGTTTTAGCCGCATGATGCGTTTGTTGAATTGGTTTGCCATTTCAAGCGAAATAAGTCACCCGACCTGCTGCCCCTCCCCCATTCCAAACAATTGGGTCAGTCTTGGGTCAAATTGATCAAGGCACAGAGACAACCCTTCGCTTAGGTATGCAAAGCACATAAAGCGGGTGTTTTCAATCAATTAAGTCTGTCTTTAATTCTTTAGCTGTTACAGTTGACAGTTTAAAAGCGCATTGCATTTTAGCGTAGATGCACTGTACAGTACCGCAAATGATCCCCAACCGCAAATGATCCCGAGACCGCAAATGATCCCCAAAATGGACCGCAAATGATCCTCGACCGCAAGTGATCCCCAAAGTCGACCGCAAATGATCCCGAAAGAAAAATAGGAATGGCTTAGACTCGAGTTAGCGGATCGTCGTGGCAATTTTATTATTAATACAAAAAGTAAGATTAAACACTAAATTTCAGTTCTTAACTAAATACGTATATTCATGAATAAAAACTAAATGAAAAAAATCATTCAAGTGTAAAACGAAGTCGGTAGGCAACACAAGACTTTTAGCTCATGCCAAAATGCTGCTTGTTCCAATGAATTTTTTTCTCTGGCGGGTAGATTATACCTGAAGGAAAACGTTTTGACCGAGAAAATGTGATTTTTGCCGCTTATTTCATACTGAGAGGTCATGACACGCATTTTCTGCGGTTATTGTGGTTTGTGGTCTGTATGATTTGCTGGATTTGTCCTTTAATGCAAGAGCATTTCTTTGACCTCTTTTGAAATGCAATGCTTCTCATTCCGGCTAAATAAGGGTTTTAGGTTGTTTAATTTTCTTTAAAGTGCCTCATGGATCCGAACAATTATAAGCGACTTTCTTTAAGTCCGTGAATGTGACGGTTCCTACGATGTTTTGTCACGCGATAACTACCGCTTGCCTCGCTTTTGCGTTCCTCATTACCAGTTTTAGATTCCTGGTAACTGTCTACAGCAAAGGCAAAAAATGGATATACATATAAGCGTCAATATGACTTTTCGCAACATGTTCATGAGCTGTAGGCAAGTTGCTCTTTCAAAATAAACCGAAAACTGTGGACATTGATAAGTTCGGTGGCATTTTGACGTGTGTTTATTTCAAATCATGTCTTGTTTTTTAAAGGGCACTCCCAGGCCTGGGGCACTCATAAGTTACGAACCAATGTCCTGCTGTTTATCACGTAAAATTAACACTTCAGAGAAAAATCAAAACTAAATATTCTGAAAATTAATTCGACGCGTCTAAAAGGATCAGTAAAGTCAATAAAGCTATTGTTATGTAGAGGGTGCCCGGCTTTGTATTCCTCAGTAGTTCCTCAGTAGACAAGTTGAGCTTGACCGTTAAAATAATAGAGTTTTTTCTGCGTAACGTCCTGCCTGTCTTAAATTTTCAGCGACGAAACAGTTCTTGAAAGAAAATTGAAGCAATTGACAAAGGAAGAAGTATACGGTTGATACCATATCCTTTTCAGATTTATTCTACTTTTTTTGTCGCCTTGTATAAATTGACCTGAGATGTAGCGTCCTCCTTCCCTTTTTCTTTAGAAGGCGAGAGAAAAAGGTTCCTTTTTTTATAATCAGTCCTTTTTTGTAATCAGTCCCATAAAATCCATTCCATTTCTCAAGTTTTCACGGGATCATTTACGGTCAACTTTGGGGATCACTTGCGATCGAGGATCATTTGCGGTCCATTTTGGGGATCATTTGCGGTCTCGGGATCATTTGCGGTTGGGGATCATTCGCGGTACTGTACAGCACCAACCTTTGCCCCCCAGTGAATTCAACATTTTTCATTCTGCCAATGAGCAAAATAACAAAAGACTATTTTTCTGCGTGTTCTAGAAAAATAATGCACTTTTAATCTGTAGTGAATGCAAAAGCAGTTGGTTGTGGCCTCGAAAGTGCATTTCATTTTGAACGAAAAAATCGTCAATAATCTTACAGGAAAATTTTACCGCAACAACTTTATTCAGGAGCTTTCAACATCGATAACAACGCTTGTGGTCCGCGGGTAGCGCGGGGGCGCTTCGAGGCGATACGCCCAAGACCGCCATCACTTTAATCGTCAGCATAAAAACAATAATACAATACTAGAAGCAATCTAGATTGTATTTTCAACTTACTTGACTTTGGTGGGTCATAACTTGTATCTAAAAAAAGTAAAGCGCGCGATCTGATTGGTCAATAACCCATGTTATGACCCATTTGGTCATAAGTGAATACTGACGAAAGCTGTTGCGAGCTCAAAGCTGAACGCATCCCTTTAAGGGCATAATTTCGCTCGTCGCCATTTGATTACACATATTAATATTAAGAGAAAGTTCCCAAAAGGGTTAAACAGATCTTAAAAAAGGTTTTACAATCAAAATTGAGACGGAGAACTAATTATTCAGCGAAAAGATTTTTTTGAAAGATAATATTTTTTTGCAAAGAATGAATTTTGGACGCCATAGCGCTCGCAAATGACATTTCCCTGCTATCTCTGAGCAAAATCAAGATTGCTAAGCACTCAAGAAGTTAGATTTGCATTCTGCTACGCCTCGAGCAACTCTTACGCTTCTCTCGTGCTTAGCAATCTCCCGCATGCATCCGTAACTTGATGGCTGCAAGCTGCACGTTTATCATTTCTTAAAGGGACTCACCAATGCCAAGGTTTTTAACTTTTGAAGTGTGGATGTTTGCATAACTAATACAACATAAAACTTGAATATGTAAAACTACTAATAGCCATGCATATACATACAAAAAAACAAGCCAGCAAAAAAATAAAATTAAGTTAAAAATAATACTTAAAAACTCTTATTCTAAAAGCTGTCGGATGGGGAAATATCAAAATAAAATGTAGCAATATAACGAGACGACGACACTTCGTCAATTCCGATAGAATTCCGATAAAAATGGTGATAGATCAAGTCATAGCGGGTACACAGAGTATACGAAGCACAGTAATTTAAGTCTCATAGATCGCCCATAGTATTGTATTATGAAAACAATGCTTTGTTAGGTTCAATCGTGCATTTACAGGGTAGGAAATCATAGTGAACAGGGCGCTTTCCATTCGGCTCAAAATTCCGGAAATGTTTGTTAGGAATCAAATATAACGGACCATTTCGGTACCGTTCGACCGAAATATTTGGGACCTGGCCTTTGAAGGTGGTTCATGCACTTTGACCGAAATGTCCCTCACCATTTGACAACAATTGTTGCCCCCTGTACCTCTCCTCTATATCCTGTTTACGAGTACAATAACCAAACACGCGGTGGCTTGGGTCGGGTCTGTTCAACCGGAATGTACCTTTCCGTTGGGAATTTCCGAAATTTCAATACAAATTTTTTGTTGAACGTAAAGCCCCCAAAATCTCTGCATTCCACATCAATACCTCATCCAGGAGCCAATACCTCAGTCGAGAGTTTATTTGCATGCCAATGGCTGGTTTGCAGCAGCTATTTTATCAAATGCTTCATGTTTTTAGCATCAAGAATAATCGTGCCACCATAAGTTCGTCTTCGTTTACAACGGCTCCCAGAGAGGGACTCACACTGAGGGCTAATGGGATCAGCCTGGACTTCTCTGGAAACCTGCGTTTTAAAAAGAAAATTGGCTGGTATGTTTCTTAATAGTAATTTATAGATACCAATTGAAACATATCCTCTTGTTACGCATTGAATAAGAAAGTGACAGTTTTTTTTAGTTGATAACGTAAAGCCTTACGTTTTTGAAAGCCTCCCTTTTTGTTGCGGAAACTCTCGTTTCCAGCAATAGGATGTGCTTGATGCTCTTTTATTCAGGCGGTTTGAAAAAGTTTTGCACATTTCCGAGCTACACTTGACAGAGTTCTCCTTTGCACAAGGTACGTATATGGTACGTACGTATATGGTATATGAACTCGCTTTCCAAGGAATCATCCGACTAATTTCATTCATTTATTTATTCGTTAATTATTCATTGTGGAGGCGTGTTTGGCCGAGCGGTTAACAACTCGAGCTGCGGATCTAGAGGTCCGGGATTCAAGCCTCGCCCGTCGCGTTGTTTCCTTAGACGTCTTTGTCTCTCTTCACCCGTTGATTAGCATCCCGTTAGACAAGGCAACTTTAAGGAAACAGGGATACAAGCTCCAGCTGTTTGCCTTTCTCTTTCATTAACCCATTCACTTCCTTCCTTCCTTCCTTCCTTCATTCATTCATTCACTATTTACTTATTTACTCATCATTTATTTACTTATTTATTTACTGGAAAAAGAAACCATCAGGCTTTCATACAGGCTTCCCTCGCATATATTTGCCATTTAATACTTGCAGACGTCCTGTACCCGGGAAGCTTTAACATACTGAAAAGCTGTTTGTAGGCCTTGCAGTAATGTATATAGTCTAGTCAAGTTTCAGGGATACTGTCGTGCACTTTGTATTTCGTGTTTTTATACCATCTCCTTTTTCGTACTCTTTTCAAAATTATATTATTATTTTATTTTTCTCTTGTTAGTTCATATATCATCGTCTTCTCAAAGTAAATATCCATCAAGGCTAACTATTTCCTGCAATAACATCACCCGCGCGGCACACTGTAATATTAAACCAAACTCACTTAATGCCTCACTTTATTCTTTATTTTAGGTTTCAGATCAAAGACAGCGTTAGATTTTCGTTCGAAGCACGTGGAATTAATTTTAGACTGACAGTACGAATTGGTAAGTCTGACTAACTAGGATTGAAGGCGTTAAAATTGACTGAGAGAAGGTATACATTATTCGCTATGTTTTTCCATTTCAGGAGTTGACTCTGATGGTCGACCCACCGTATCCGCTCGAGCACGGGACTGTTCCTCGTCGGTTGATTCGGTCCACGTTAAATTCTCAGGAGGGTACAGGTATGCTTTACACTGTGCGGACATTTTTCTGTGGAAAACGGAATCTTGTTTACGTTTACCCAGTTTCCTACGTTTTAACCTCTTTTTGCTTTTTTGCGGCTCAAAATAGTTTGAGAAAAAACAATAAAACAACCTTTTAGTCAGTCATTAAATCAGTGAGTCAATCAGTCAATCATTCAGTCAATCAGTCAAACAATAAATCAATTAATCAATCCATCTGTCATTCATTACTCGTTATCTACGGCTAAGAATTAATCAACATAAAACATAAAATGCTTCTCTCTTGGAAAGAATTTATAATAAATATGCGTACTCTTTGTCGCGTTTTTTTTACGACATGAAAATTTGGAAAGAACTGAGTGACAAGGTTGCAATTATAATTATGAATACTATCCGGAATACGCGACGGTAAAGATGCTGTCTGCAGTTTAGCAGTTTAGCTGCAGTACCAAAGAACTGGATCGCCGTAATTGTTAACTTAGCCTTGGTTATTTTGCACCTCAATTTTTATTCCTGCATAGTCAACAAAAATAAATTTAACCTAAATCGTGTTGTCTTTTCTAGTTGGTTATACAACTTGTTCTCCAGTCAAATAGATAGGAAAGTGAAGGATGAACTTAACAAACTGGTAAGATCTTATGATCTATTAAACAGGAATGAGGAATCACAAAAACTGGGAATGAACAAACGCTTATTCAATGTTATGTCCAAGAGACACTCAAAACTGACAATAATGAAAATACTTACTCAACGAACCTATGCATGTGACAAACATATGGATTGTTCTCTTTGATTGGTATTAGTATTTTTACAGGGTAGGGAAACCGGTAATATTGGTATTTAAAGGGATTTTACTGAAAGGTTTTCGAATTATTATGGCATTTTATAGCTCTATCGCATTCAAATTTCCACTTCACTGATTATGAATGATTAATTTTGTCGCCCACACATTCTGCCCGATGTATTATTTTCCAGTGAGTTAATATGTAGTTTCTAAAGAACTCTGTTTTTTTTTTCTGCCAATAAGATGTGCAAGAAAGCTAGAGAGGCAATAAACAATGACGGAGCCAAATTTATGGCAACTTTTCCAGGTAATATAGCAAAGGTGATCTTGAACTGGGTTACCGTAAATGATCTAATAGAGGATGTTAGCATCAACAACGAGTACGAGTACGAGAACGACTTCAAGCCGTACTCGTACTAGAAGACGTTTTCTCAGCTTTCTATGTTAGCGATGACACCCGACTTTCCCGGGTAAATGCAAATTTACTCTGTGTAGGAAATATCGCGTTCAGTTGCTTTTCCTCGACTTCAAAAGATAAGGAATGTTCAAGATGATAAAGAGAGGCTAGAAACGAAAAGAAACTACATAAAACGATCAGAATTTACCTTTGAAAACCAGCTCTTCCCAGTCGTTCTACCCACCTCGAGTTTTTGGTGAGAACTCGTCGCAGTGCAACTTGACAGGACGACTTGAAAACGTGGAGATGCGCAGAACGGATGCGCAGTACGCAAAATCGCTGATCTCGTTCTAGAACTCGTACTCGTTGTCGATGCTAACATCCTCTAATAGATGCCCCAGTACAGTAATCTTTAGGGAGTTATTATAACTCCAAAAATGGAGTAAAAAGTTTAGGTACTGGATGATCCCTTTTATGGGGTTACTTTAGCCTCTAATTTAACTCCAAATTTGGGGTCGTTTTTACTCTTGAAAAAGAGTTCTTTTAACTCGCAGCCTGGAGTTAAATTAACTTCGAAAATGGGGTTATTTTTACTCCTTACAAGGGTTGTTTTCACTCTTTTTGGAATTAATTTTATTCTGAAAGTGGAGTAACAGCTTTAGGTACAGGATAACTCCTTTTTGGGGGTTATTTTAACTCCTCATGAAAACGAGTCCCTTAGACTCCTTTCTGGAGATAAAATAACTCCCCAAAAAGATAACTCCACTGTAAGGAGTTAATTTAACCCCACTAGTGGAGTTATCATAACTCCTTGAGAATTACTGTGACCTCAAATAAACGCCTCCTGCCTTATAAACGCCGCCCCCCACCCCTGCGCTTTTAAATTTGTGTTACAGACGTCCCTCTAACAAACGCCCCTTATCCAATAGACGCCTCTCATGACGATCGCTCTAAAAATATCTAGGAAATGGCGAAATAGAGCAAAATCATTAAATTTATTCAGCTTCTTGCTTCATTAACAATAGTTGCGCATTTCGTCTCTTACAACATCAATTTCAAAGTAAGCTAGGATTCTGACATAGCAGTTGGGCTTAAAAGAAAGGAAGCGATAAGTATTTAACCTGTGAGAAAACGCGCTCGTGAGTCGAGCACTGCTACTCACGAAATTTTTTAAAGTGTCGAAACGGCGTCGACTCTACTTTATGCCCAAGAAACCACAACAGCTCAGCTGCGAAACTGTTCTTGTCCTCCTGATCCATGGTAAATCTAAATGAAGACAGAATACTTTCTACGATTAGAAAAAGGGATTTTGCAGAAAATTTATAAAATTTTTTGACTGTCGGGCATTTAGTTTTTTTTACTTGTAAGACCCTTCCCGGCTGCTAGGTAATATAGCCACAGCGTTTTTATTATCCCTCTGTGGACATATATAATTACAAAATGTATGCGTCGGCAACAGTTTTAGTAAAACTTTATTATAATCACAAAGCAATTAGGTACAGGTATAGGTAAAGCAAATAGATATTTCCTCTGCCGATAGAAAAATAATCAAGGCGGTGGAAGAATAAAATAATGACTAATTTAAGATATCATACAAACCTAACTTATCACAGTTCTAGCTGTCTGTTCAAGAAATGGAATGGATTAGCAAAAATAATCATGACTTCAATTTTTTCTTAGTCCTTCAAAACGTAAGCAGTATCGCACAGATCGACTATTCTGTCGTTAAAAGGCCAAAATTCACTTCCAGATTCATGGATTTACCTCTGAAGGTAAGTGGTAATTCCTCCTTGGTTTCAGGGTAAACTTCGCCAAAACCTGATGTCAGTTACGCAACAAATTTTCCAACTTACAACCTCATGTGTGTCGCGGGGTGGTACTCAAGGGAAGATCGGGTAGAGATGTGTCACCGAGACCCCAAACCCTTCCTTTACCCTGTTATACACAAGAGATCTTAATTATTTTATCTCCGTGATTCGTTTCGTATTACAAATCGAATCGAGCAATTTTTCAAATTAACATCATGGAATTAGATTTTTTTAGAAAAGACATTGGTACCACAAATGAAGACCGCTCGTCATCAGGCTTTAATTAGCAATTAAGAGTGGTTGTCAGAGAAAACCGGGCAAAAAGTTAAAAATGTCAACCGAAGGGGGTCAACAGAATAAGTTCATACTAACATCATAGATAGGTCTGGTGGAGTAATGGACAAATATAATAAACATAGGCTCTTCACTGCTCTTGTATTACAGATACGAGAATCACTTTATTCGACCCCCTCGGACGCCATTTTTATAAGCAAATTTTCACCATTTTCTGAAACTCACAGAACCCTCAAAATTTAACGAGCGAAGTTTATTTTTCGCATGCGACACAATATATCACAGAACTACTTTCTAAAACCATAAGATTTGTTAAGCAGCCAAGGACAAGACTAAACTTTTCTTATTTTATCTGACCTAAACTCAGTGTCCGCAAACGAGCAAAAAATCGGGCATTTTTGAATTGATCTACAGCGCACAACTAAAACGACAGAACAACTCTGACAGCCAAATTGCAGTCTACTATCATCTATGTAACCAAAACACTAATAATCATTTTGGGCCATTGAAACAGGAAGAAATTAGAAAACTCACATTTGTTATAGTTTCCAAGCTTTTTCTTGCAAACAGGCCGATCCCTTCGTGTTTGTTTTAAGTCCTCTTCGTGAATTTTCGTCCATATTTCGCTGTAAAGTATGTTCAGCAGCTGGAGAAAATATCAAAAAGCTCGAAATACTGCCTAGGTTACTTGTTCAAAGGGCAAAAAGTACTGAACAACAGGATGAAACCAGAAAATAACAAAGCGACGCCATCTTGAAAATTCAGCACTCAGGAGGGACTGGAACTAGTAGCTGCCTTGTCCTCAACGTGATGAATTACCAAATAGGTAAAAAACAAAAACAAACAAACAAACCGGCTTATCAGTTGCCTACTACAGTCCTATTTCTTCTTCAATCACTACTTTCAGTTAAATTTAGCTTTTTTTGTGTTGTGTTGTCGGTCTTTTTTTTTGGGCGGAGTGATAGGGTTTGGGGAAGATGCATGACCAACTGGCATTACTTTATTCAGTCTTCATTTACTCTACATTCTCTTCCTTTTGAGTTATCCAGTATAAGTCTTTCTTTGGAATCTTTATTGTATCATCTATTTTTGCGTCAGTCTACAATCACCGTCCATGTCCGAAGGTCCCCTCATCTCCTGTTCATGATTTCATGATGCACAGTGACAGTTTCATAGTCCGGAAGGCTTCGCCCGAAGGGTACCTCTTTCAAGCATCAGGTGTAACAAAGGGTAGGAAAATCACAAGTTGAATTATTGAATTACCGATTTATTCTCACGAAGCATATATATGAAAAGGGTGCAACTTTTCAATGGAAGATACACGAAATGATTACCTTTTCTCAAAAATAGTATATATAAGGATAAGGGACTGGAACTCGGGGCGAAACCTCTCCGAACAATGCTTTATTGAGTAGCCTCCCACCCCCCTCCCCTTCTCACTAGGGCTTTCCACAAGTTGCTCGGCAACTTTTTTGCAAGGTCTAGTATTTCGAGCAACTTTTTGCGTTTCAAGCAACTTTATACATAATTGCTGAGCAATTTCTCTAACTAGTTTTTTTTCCAATTCTGAGATATCTGAGCCGCTCTTAGTGCTTAAATTAGCCTTGCTTCCATATTGCACAGTGTTTTAGTAGACAATTTATGAATTTCCTATGAAAAAGGAGCCAGATCCTCACCCCTTGGGGGCAGATGATGGGCGCAAGATGCAGCCGGGCTGCTAGGTCAGAGGTTTTTTTGAACAAAAAGGCAAAATGGGGGACTTCCATTCACACTTGACTGACACGAGTGTCTGAGGTGAATTAAGGTCATTCAACAATTTTAATGGCTCATACTAGAATTTTTACAAGATTAATATTAATATTGATGTGTAGTCTTTACTCATACATGGTTTACGGGCTCCTGATGGCGGACAGACTTATCTAGCAACGCTAATTACGTTGCGAAGTAGCACAAAATTACGTTTTTATACTCTACCAGGAGCCATATTTATCTAAATCGGGGTAGTAGACGGTAACTGGATACCTTTTCCAGGGATGGGGGTGACTTCATCGAAATATCAGGGGCACCCAACGAGAAGATAGTTCAAAACCACCTAAACATAGCATTGTTAAACGCATTCTAGTATTTAAACGGAAGATATAGGCATATTTTTATCGCGTAGAAATTTTTCATCTGTTCGGATTTCTTAGCTGAAAGTTTAGTGATTCGAAAATTATAGGGATCAAAACTTACCTTTTCGCAAATTTCAGCCAGAAAAAAGGCTCCCGAAAATTCTAGGTGACTTTTTAAGGGTAAAAATCCGTTAAAAATGGGCAATTATACCATTTTTTTACATGTTCGAAAATCCTAGGAGAGGCAGGCAAGCAAGGAATTTTACAATGAAATGTTCCGAAAATTCTAAATCGCAAATCGTCTTCCGAACAGATATTTTCCGAAAATTGTCGTTGGTTGCCCCTGAAATATATATCATAGCCATTAAATGTGCTAATTTTAGCACAGTTTGTGCCATCTCGTATGATTCGCGCGCGCATTTTTTGCAACAGCGCCGTTGAAAAGATTAACAAACAAAATGGCGTTGGAAATTATCTCCTTAGGAGACGAATAAATTCCATTTCTGTCATCATTGCCTCCTCTGAATTTAAGGCACGACCTTGACAATTTCTCTAAATGTGAGGACTGTTTATGTTAAACAACGTAGTGAGAGTGTTTTTGACAAATCCAGTGACGAAGAGATGTAGGAGATGTCAATTCTTTCACAGCTACACCAGTAAACTAAAACGAACCTAGTGGCTGTAAACGTCCAGGTGTACAACTTCTATCAATGATCAATATGATGGAAAAGGTACCAACTCGAGTTAACACTCAGACCCCTTTTACAAATTTTTGAACGGCCAAAAACTTGCAGGGATCCGCCTTTTCTTTACATGCGACCCGGCGGAACCGTGAAGTTTTTGAGCTGCAAACAGTACCGCAATCTGTAAGAGAATTTGCGCCTTCCCTCTAAACGTGGCGTTTATATTGTGTGGACTGTGCAAAGAGCATTCTGAAAAAGAAGTGAACAGGAAAAACAATGAGGGGAAGGGGTGCGGAGTGAGAGTCGTAAAAACCCCTTTAATTGTACTTTTTAACAAAAGCTCCTTCCGGATCCTTTCGGTATACCGGGTTCTGGTAAACGCTATGAATGGTTTATTTTGACAGCTCTTGTCAACATTCGAAGGTCTATTACCTTATGGAAATGCGAAGTGACAGCGATGGGATCATCAGTTAAAAGGCTTACCTTCAAAAAAGTACTTCGTCCACTGGCTCTCTTGGCCGCTCCGCGGCCTAAAATGCCCGCTCCGCAGAACTGATTCAACTGCATGTACTATGTTTATTTTAATAAACAGTTGGTAATAAAAATTATTACAAATTTTACAGCAAGCAATATCCACTGCCCGCAGTTAGCCCGCACGCTTCGAAACTCGCGAGGTTGTTACATAGCAAGTCTAGCTAGCTCGCATGAGAGCGAAGTTAAGTGATTCATAAAGAGACAAAATAGATCTTTAATATTATCTACATCCACGGGACACCTCTAAATGAGGAGGGAATGAAGCAATGCCAGTTAATCACCAATTAACCTGCGATCAGGCGTTCTTCTAAAGCTAAATTCAACTAAAAGAAGTAATTGAAGAAGAAATAAGACTGGAGTAGGTCGCTGATAAGCTGGTTTGTTTGTTTTTTGTTTTTTATCTTATTGGTAATCAGGCATTGGCTCCTGGTAATAGTTCGTAATAGCCCACGTTCGATAAAGAAAAATTCTAACATGAATCCGAGGCTTTCTGGTTACATTTCTATATTAGGTTTGGTTTTCTATGTGCTCGTGTAAAATTTGCAATTTTTGTCCGTGTTAGATATCGAACGCAGCTACTAGTGCCAGTCCCTCCTGAGTGCGGAATTTTCAAGATGGCGTCGCTTTGTTATTTTCTAGTTTCATCCTATCGTTCAGCACTTTTTACCCTTTGGACAAGTAACCTAGGCAGTATTTCGAGCTTTTTGATATTTTCTCCAGCTGCTGAACATACTTTACAGCGAAATATGGATGAAAATTCACGAAGAGGACTTAAAACAAACACGAAGGAATCGGCCTGTTTGCAAGAAAAAGCTTGGAAACTATAACAAATGTGAGTTTTCTAATTTCTTCCTGTTTCAATGGCCCAAAATGATTATTAGTGTTTTGGTTACATAGATGATAGTAGACTGCAATTTGGCTGTCAGAGTTGTTCTGTCGTTTTAGTTGTGCGCTGTAGATCAATTCAAAAATGCCCGATTTTTTGCTCGTTTGCAGACACTGAGTTTAGGTCAGATAAAATAAGAAAATTTTAGTCTTGTCCGTGGGTGCTTAACAAATCTTATGGTTTTAGAAAGTAGTTCTGTGATGTATTGTGTCGCATGCGAAAAATAAACTTCGCTCGTTAAATTTTGAGGGTTCTGTGAGTTTCAGAAAATGGTGAAAATTTGCTTATAAAAATGGCGTCCGAGGGGGTCGAATAAAGTGATTCTCGTATCTGTAATACAAGAGCAGTGAAGAGCCTATGTTTATTATATTTGTCCATTACTCCACCAGACCTATCTATGATGTTAGTATGAACTTATTCTGTTGACCCCCTTCCGTTGACATTTTTAACATTTTGCCCGGTTTTCTCCGACAACCACTCTTAAAGAATGAGGCTAAGTAGGATATGAAGAATTAAGCAGGTCGAGGAGGGTGATATTGTGGATAACACCCTCCGAGGTGTGAAACGAGTGAAATGTCCGCCTTTTTTTTTCACAACCAAAACAACTCAACCTCGTCCTCAAGTCTTCTCGGTAACGGTGCCTCAACCTGTAGCGGGCTGCATTTTTGACGTCTTTCTTCATTAAACACAAAATTCTTCCAAATTTGGTCATCAGTAACTGGTTATGGTGAATTATGCGTGTGCTTTTAGCCAGTCAGAATTAGGAAAATATTTTGAATGAATAATAAACTCTATTAAAAAGACAACCCTGTGCAACACGCTAAATAGTGGAGTTGTGTACCCCGAGTTTAAGACTCATGCCCTGTTAAGCGGCACATACCCATTTACCCCAAATTAAAGAGTCCCTCTTGGGATGTGTATGAGGCAGGGGATCATGAATTCAGTCTTAGGAGTGACAACTAAAGGATATCCCTCTTTTTGGAGTTCTTCACATGCTGCATGCTTGTTTCCATATAATCTTACTTTAGCCAGCGTTCTTGGTCAGTATGGTGATAACCAGCCCTGTTTGTACGTCCGGGTTCCGTGCAAAACAGGTCTAATAAGCTACATGACATCGCTCTCCTTCTAGTTACCTTGCTGTTTCTGTTTTATTGTTTTGTTATCATTTTGCCATTTACATTAAATATTTATACATAATTTAGAAAGATGCTACAATGAAGCCCATGGAAGCCAATAAGGCTTTTGAAAGGACCACCTTTAAAAATATATGACTTAGTTACTTATTGCAAGTGTTTTACAGCAGAGTTAAACGATTAATGTGAAGTAAAAATAGACATGTTGTGTACCTTAGACAAATCAAGCTTTAGGGAATGGCCCCAAAATACCCTGGCTACAGAAGTCTGTTCTCTAAATACCTACGACTCGCGCTATGTAAGGGAATCTAATATAGTCATGGATTGTGGATTCCGGGTTCCCGATACCGGATTACAGATTCTTTGTCAGTGGAATTTAGATTCCGAATTCCTTGGGCTGTATTCCGTATCCCAAAGCCCAGGGTTTCCGATTCAACAAGTAAAAATTTCTCGGATTCAGGATTTCACGAAAAAATAAATGCTCGTGTTAAATTGTTTTCAACGTCTAATGAATTTTGGTGTCAATATAATTTTTGAATTTCAGGGAGAATTCAAAGCAGTTGGAAATCTTGATTCCAGGTCTCCCTTCGTTCCTGCACCTCTACCTCCTCTTGATGAAGTGGACAGGATGATTTATATATGGCTCACTGACTACTTGTTCAACACAGCCAGTTTTGTTTACCACGAGCAGGGTGCTTTACGAACTATTATCAGGCCGAGTAACGTAAGGAACTTTAACCTTTGATAAGAAGAGGTTCTGTTTTATGCATAATTGCCGATAACAAAAAGGCACATCTGTTGCTTTTTATTGTTATAAACTTGTAATAGTCAGAGGTCACAGAGTGCAACGCTTTCTTTCCATTACTGTGCTTTGCGTAAGTTTCACGTGTCAGATATTCAAAGCACGCGTGATCAGAGTACGGGTGATAGAAGGTCCAAACACACGTGATCAAATAGCGTTTGGTGCTTTTCATTCATTTGTAATGGAAGTACAAACGAATGCTGGCTACATACATGCGACGCATGCGTAATAAGAACATGGAGAATAGGATTGCGGGCTCCTTTTGTCGCCCGCAGATAAATTGTCCACCTGGAGAACACCTTAATACTCATGATGGGAGCAAATCACTTGTCTTTATGTAGGGCGAAGAGGGTAGGATCATTGATAGATCAACCGCTCGAAGCAAAAAGGGGAAGCAGGGGGGGGGGGGGGGTCAATCTCTAGACGAAACAAAGTAACAGACCTCAAGCGATGATTCTCCACTGCGGATACTTGACGTGTTCGTTTACGAATTCCTTGCATGGTCACACTTAATTTATTTAATATAAAATGTGTAGTGATTAAAAACAAGTTGCAAGCGCAGAAAGGTTGTGTGTAGTAAAGTGAAGCTGACAGTTTGCGTTTTTGTTTTTTCTCTTTTATCGTAGGTACCGAATAATAAGAGTCTTTCATTAAACACGAGGACATTTAAGACATTTTTGTATCAGGTTTGTGATATCCTTTTTACAAGGCGTATGTCAGACATCTTTAAGCTTAAGATTTTGGCCCCAAGCTTACATCAGGGCAAAAAAAGAACTCAGACGTTCCGGTTTTTAGTTTAATTCCGGCTACGTATGTACCTTAAGGGTCAAAACAGTTTGCCTATTATCTTCATTTTAAAGGAACATAGTAATAGCATCATATTTCTCATCTAGGGGAGATACCCGGGGACCCTGGGTCCCTTACGTTATTTTCAGACTAAACTGAAGCCCACAGACCCGACAAATTTTATTCTCGAAGCCACCTCCCCCCCTCTCCCCTTGAAAATCTGAATCCACCATTTCTAGACAGTCTACACTTGTCTACCGGTAATTTGTTCTTTCTTGTACATGGGAAATGGAAACGGCTCATCCAAAGGTGCCTGTTTATTCTTTCTTTCTAGCTGTACAATAAGTATCCCAACCGCCCGGTATTTGTCAAAGCGTACACAACCAAGCCTCCGGTTTTTGCATCGAGTCGAAATGGAACCAATGTAACAGTCAATGGAAATGCGGAAATCCATGTCATTGCTAAGAATGGAGCCCCCATATATGCCTTGACAATTGGACTGGTAAGCTCTTTAGCCATCAATCCCTTGAATGGGCAAATGTTTTTATATTAATATAAAGAGGGATCTGTCATATCATCTAACTATCATTTATTACAAGAATGAAGACCGTTTTAATGTCAATGTCAGATATACCAGGAATAAAAAGAAATGTCTTTTTTGGTGGCTTGTAACTCAGAAAAAAATGGATTACCTTCGAATTCAGTCAAAGTTATGGTTGTTGTTGTTGTTTTTTGTTTCCGGCTAATAGGTATTTTTAACAGTAGACTAATTCCTTAGCGATTTGCTTGGGCTGATTGACTAGTTTTTAGCATTAGTAAGAGAACAGAACCATAAATTTTCATTTCTTGTTTTACATATATTTTATAAGTATACGTCTATTTGTTTAGACTGAAATCAAAATTTAAGACTTCAATATTTAATTTTTTTTTTTACAAATATGATTTAGATTTTAAGTTAATTAATGGAGGATTACTGTAGAAGTTCCGTCACCATTCAACTGTTGGAATTTTCGGTTAGTTGCGTTAATTTTCCTTAACGGTTTTGTTTCTTACTTTTGTTCCTGAAAGAGAGCTGTTCTTTCTGGAGCACTGGGTGTAAACCACGGCAACTTAACATTCCACGCAAAGTCTTTCGAGTAGGTGCCATCTTTTTATGTTGACCCTGTACGTCTTATCTGTCTGTTCATAGTCTTTGGTTCTTTCATGTATATAGATTTAGCCAAGGCCAAAAGCGAAGCTCTTGTGGGAACTCAGCTTTTAAGAAATGTCTTTCTCAAGTAAAGTTTTCTGAGCCTTTGATTACTGGAAAACTAACAACTGGTCAGCTAAGAACGTTAAAAGAGACTTCACGTAAATGGGTTGTACACCTGAGCCCGCGATACAGTCATGTGATCAGCTATTTTGACAGCTTTTAATTCGCGCGCGCAGACGATTTTGTCACGCAAATTTGATACTTAGCCAAATTTTCTTATCTATGGTGCTCCGCTGCACGCGCTTCGTTCGCGCGAGAGCTCCGCTAAAAATTGACATGAGCTCTACATAAACAGCTATTTGGAGAAAGGTTGTCGGAAAAAAATGTGGACGAGACGATCCCGAAAGGTAATATGGGATATGATCAATACACTGTTCCTGGGGGCACTGTAGCTGCGAACCTACTTTCGTTGCTTTCCTTTTAGCACTCGCAAATATACATCAATGGCCTCTCGTGCCATTCTTTCAAATTTCTTTGAAGAAGAGTGAACTCAAAACCACCCACAATAACTTTCGGAATTGCAACGTGCACTTTTTCCGACCTTTCTCGAAAAAGCTGTATACCTGAGATCTGGGGCGGGGTGCGAGGTGGCGCTGGGTGGCTTTCTTTCATGGGAGTGCTAGTTTTCGTTAACCAAAACGATCTAAAGAAATCAGATAACCGTTATAAAACATCCTTGTAGGTGCAGAAAAGCACAATCGCCATACTGGCAAAAAAAGCGGGCATTGTCAGAGATCACACGAGGAGCTGTTGTGACGAATCAGAAACGAAGAAGAAGGTCACTAACGTGTCCAAACACGGCCAGCAGGGACACTGGCATTCCTGTTGAAAACATTAATGCAGTCATGATAGACTGCGATCTTTGAAATGACATTTCCAAAAGTCATCTCGGCTGCGGCCGAAAGAGATGAGAAATAAAATTAGTTTTTTCTAAGATAGCCCGCTAGTTATATTAATAGAATAAAAGGAAGATGAAATTAAAACCCAGATAACACCCAATTACTTTTACTTAAATGTTGTGTTGCTGGGTCTAATTCAGTTCCTAATTCTTTCCCTAGCATACAAGTGCACCTTGTTAAATCTGCTATTGGTGACATCCGGGTTCGTATTTCATTCAATTAGTGTGATTTTTTTTTTCATTGATGAAAGAAGCATATGTGAACTTGACGTATCCTCCTTTTCTCCACAGTATAATATTGTCATGCTTCAGATGTTCCTTGATCAGTTTATAAAATCTGCGCACTTTGTGGATCAGTTGAACGGTTAGTTACATCAGTTATAGGAGCTGTGGCACGAAATTCATAAAAATTCAAACAGTGGGAACAGGGGCGGATCTAGGGGGAGGGTTCAACGGGTGCGTATCCCCCCCCCGAGATGACCTTCGGCTTTCTAATACAACTGGTATTCTGCAAGAAGATAAAATCTTTGTGGTTTATTGGTGTTGAAGTAAAAGATGAGACGAGGTTGATATGGTTGATATGTTGAAAGTCTATTCTCAGTATTTTCACATTATGTTATTGCCTAACAACCGCTCAAAACATTAAAAGAAGGGATAAATAACTTAGCCAATGCAAAAGGAGGCACTGGTGGACAAACTTAAAGATTGAAACGGATTGGAATCGTGGTTTTTTAAAACTTGTTGGCCTAACAGTTTTTCAAAGTTTATTTTCATTTTTGTTGTTTGTAACGTTTGATATAAAGCTTTGGAGACATATTTTTTGTTTGACACGAAGCGGTGATTTTGTCACCACGAGATATGATGTCAAAAGTACCAAAATTTAAGCAAAAAAATCATTTTTTGTAAGCAAAACAAACTGTAGAAAGCACCAACTTGAAGATATTTGTACAATTTTAAAATAATTTTAAATTATAGCGAAGGTATATTCAACTTTCAAACGCACCCACATGATGCCAAACCTGTCCTTTTTTCTCGGGTTGTGGGGAGGGGTCCTATAATGGACTATACGGGGAGGCTCCTTCCAAAAGGGATACTTTTTCAGGATTCAGGTATAAGAAAGGGTAGGGACTTCAATAGATGAAGTATATGAAGGGGTAGGGAGGGAAATCTGTCATTTCGGGCCGTGAAAAGGTCCAAAAAGGCTAACAGATGCATTTTATGGCTGTGAAAAGGTGGAGAAAACGTTCTGTTTTTGTTATTTAATCAACAATTAATGAATGAGGCTGAACATCTTATGAAGAATTATGGAGATCGATGAGGGTGTTATCGGCCGAGGCGGATAACACCCTCCAAGATCTCCTTAACTCTTCTTATCATAAGAAAGCCGAATTAAATAATTGTTTTATTACTCATTCAAAATAATTCCTAGTTTAAAAACATAGCTAAAACATACTTTCCTCCATCGATGTTAAGTTCATCTTCGATAGTGCACGTTTAGGGTTGTTCAGCTCCGCAAATATTCTCCAAAAAGTAGATGTCGCCTTTCGAGTTGTCTTCTTGCTGTTCTTGCCATGTTTTTAGCTATTATCTCGCCTAGTTCTTACTCTTGAAACAAGTGAAGTGTACGCCATTTTTTTGTTTTCACAACCAAAACGACTCAACCTCGTCCCCAGTTGTTCTAGGTGAACGGTGCATTAACCTGCTAGAAAGCTGCACTTTTGACGTCATCGGTTCATTAAACGCAAAATTCTTTCAGTTTGGCCATCAGTAGCTGGTTATGGTGAATTATGCGTGTACTTTTAGCCAATCAGAATCGGAGAAATATTTTGAATGGATAATAATCATATTTAAAGACAGTGCATTTACAGCAGTTAAAAGGGATGAGAATTTCTAAACTCACTAGGTATGTGGATGGGATACAATTTGTCAATGGAAGGTATACAAAAGGGGTACCTTTTTTGTCAAAAATGGTATATAGAAGGGTAAGGGGTTGGACCTTGGGGCGGAGCCTCTCCGTATAAACCTTTGTTGAGTACCATCCAAGGGTCCTTTCATTTATTACCGTTGACAATATTCGTGACCCACACGGGCTGTTTAAAGATCATATACACCGTTTCGAGTATTCATCCGCAACTGTCACTCTACTGAATAACGCTGTACACTATGGTACAAGATATACATAGGCGAAGCAGGCCGAACCGAAAACTAGTCGACCGTTTTAGATGTTGAAAGAAATGATAAAGACGCATTCTGACCATGGCCAGCTGTGGCTTGTCACTTTAATCTTACCAATCATTCCAGCCAAAATAGGGTCAATCTGCGGCCAGGAAAAGCCGCTAAAATTTAGGGCAAATATTAATCTTTCAAATCGGAACTCTTAATCAACGACGCTTTTCATTCTTGTTTCTCATGTTTCCATGATCTCATCAATAGCATAGTTCCAAAATTCTATATATAAACCACCGGCGAACGACCCACAAACCCTGGCCTGATTCGCTCTGGGAAAGGGCTAGCGCTCGAAAGGTCAGCTTCTCAATCCCGCTACGGTGGCCAACCTACTTTATCAACTTAATTGCAATTAAATTTTTGCGCCAGGTTATTCACTGAATTTTCAGTGATATCGTAGGTGGAGGCAATTTTGAATGACGTTAACAGGACTACAGCCCGCACGCGGTTAAGTCCTTAAAATTCCGAAGAATTAATGGTAAATTTAATCCTTCCCAAAGATGACTAAAGATAGTTATTTGGTTTGAGCTTTCTTCAGCAATATACATGTACATAAAGTAGCTTGTTTGCATCGTTTATTTTATTTTATTTTTTGCAGAGTATGGAGGTAGGGGCTTCCCGTTACCGCTGCCGCCTCATCTTTCTTGGGAGGACACAAGCCTCACTACCGGAGAGGTAACACCAAGTTTTCTCCTAATCTTTGGTTAATTTCCATATTGCTGTCTGTTTGAATTCAACCAAATCGTTATTAGGGCTGGTTTTGTGTGAAATGACTTTTTGGGACTGTTGGTTGTGGTGAGGGTGGTGGTGGAGGGTTTGAATTTTGACCCATTCACCTGCAAATCATGATGGCCGATAGAGGACGCGATCGAGCGTCCAAACAGTCCCACAAATATGTAACCTATCACCTTACTGTTGTTTAATAGTCCTGTTCTTTTGAGTTAAACGTGTAGACTGTCCTGTTGGACAAGTAACTTTTTATGCCTCCCGTAACTCGCAACCCCAGCTTGCCACCTTTTTTCTTGGCTTCCGCGAGAACGAAGGACATGATCCGGGAATCGTACAACTTCAACATGGCCAGTTAATGAATAGATGATCACGAGTTCTTTTGTAATTAAAAAAAAAATGCCCATGCATTCTAACCTCACATTCAACCACCAATGCGCGATAATGAACAACTGGAGAAGTTCTTACAGATTCACGGAATACAGTCTTTTAGTAATTTAATAATACATGTAAGAACCAAAATCCACAAATTGACCGCATTAGATGCAGACTGAGTTTAACAGAAGTAGCACATTTTTAGAGTGAGATCCGCTTTGCATCATTAAACAGAAGGTACATTTTTCAAAATTTACAGTTGTACTAAAAGAAACGTAACTCTCTCCTTTACTTTCTGTCCAGGGTTTTATCCTTGTCAAGACGAACCTCAGGCACGAGTCAAGACGTTGAAGATAGGAAGCAAAAGTTCAGCTTATATTTTGTTTTAACCTTTTTCTATATTTGTTATAAATTTTCAAAATTTTTTCTGCAAATCCAAACCTACAGTCTCAATAACCTGTCATAGAAGGCGTTTTTTAAACTAACATAACAACTTTTTTAGAGTTCTTTTTTGATCAGTAATATGGCATTGTAATTGTAAGAGAACCACATATGTTTAATTTCCTTTTATCCAATTTTTATTTTGTTAATGATATATGAAATAAATCATATATGAACTGCGGAAATGAAATGAAAATGAAGAAATGATCGTCGCAGTGAACGCAATTTATGCAATTGCGTGAAGAAGACTGAAAAAAATTCAGGACCTCAACGGGGTTTGAACCCGTGACCTCGCGATTACCGGTGCAATGCTCTACCAACTGAGCTATGAAGCCACTGACGTTGGGAGCAGGTCAATTGTGGGTTCATATGTTCCCGTGAAAGAAATGACTCTTAATGATATCATTATTTCATATGTCATCAACGCTCATGACGTATAATTCTAAAAAAAAAAATTCTTACACCGTCATATGCCGGGGAAAAAATTTCCAACTCCAGAGGTTTTGGAAAAAAATTCTTGCCCAATTACATCACCCATACCCCGCCACAAGTCAGTTGGTCAACCCCTTAGGGGGAAGAAAAGGATTTGACACCTTAGTAAATGACATCCATCAACAAAATGGCTTGCGCGCGTTCATCATGTGGTGGTTTTCAAGACCAAAGTTTTGCGTTTCTAGATTGAAAATACATCAATAAAAGTCGCATATGGAAAGAGAAAGTTCAAAAGAATGCTCGATTCCTTTTTGTGGACAAATGAAAGCTTTTCGTTACCAAATTGTCTTTCGAGAAATTCAACCTTGTTTTCTTCACAGCGGAGAGCTTGGCTTGTTTTGAGCCAATCAAGGCAGCGAGGTTTTTGAAGAAACTTGAGGTACATTCTGTACTCTGTGGTCAAGAAAAGTTCGTTTTTAAAAGGCAATTTTCATTGATGTTTTCTACATTTTGACTTCGGCGTGAAAGGAAAACCACAAAATTTGCCCGATTTGAAATTGATTTTATGTTGCATCATGCCATGTGCTCAGCCGATGTGACTTGCGTGAACGTATCCACAGTCCAGTTAGTGTTATGCGAATTGCTTTTAAGGATTAACTCATGGGTTTTTGAAAACAAATTTTCAAGAAATCACTTTAAATCCTCTTTTAAGCTCCCCGTTGGGCTTATTTATTTCAGGCCCATTTGAGGGGGGCTTAATAGAGACAGGGGGCTTATTTAATTCAGACAAGACGATGGTATCAGTTCTCCATAAAGAGCTAGAATACAAAGTGGAAAAGCTCAAGAACAAGAAGGTTGGAGGTCAAGCAGCTGCGGATCAGAATCAAATCCCTACTTCCAGTTGGGGAATAAACCATCCCGGATCAGTCCACACGAAGTTTTACAGTCGTGATTGATTAATACAGTCTATCATTTATTAGGTGAAGAATAATCAGGGGAGGGGGCAGGGGAATTAATAGAGAGGGGGGTTATTAGAGGGAGGGGGCTTATTTGAGAGGGGGGCTTAATAGAAGATTTACGGCAAGTTATTTATATGTCATTGTTCATTCAAAACATTAGCTCAAAACACGTTAGCGAGAATACAGATCGTGAGATTTTTAGAAAAATGCAGTTCAGACATGCTACTCCCCTTTCTTAAATTAAAACTTTTTTTAATGTTTTTTTTTTGATGGTTTCTCTTACATAGTTGGAGAGTGGTAAATACTAAAGTATTGTCCTAGCCTTCTGAGGCTGAAGAACGATCCTCACTACGGGATCCATCGTGGAAACCTGTAGTTTAATTATTCTCTGGAAAATTTTCCGAAATCGCCGGTTTCTGATAACATATACGATTGGATTTACTGAAGAAGCTAAACAAACAGTTAACATTAAAACCTCTTGTAAAATTCCAGGAATATTTACACCAAAAACAACAACAATACCCGCGATAGCGGCTGGAAACCAACATATTCCAAATAAGATAATCACGATGAACAATGTTTTTGCAATGTGGACATCGTCTCCCCCGAATACGCGGTTTTTCGTTCCAAGTCTACCATGGCAGTCTTGGGCGCTCTTTATTTGCTTTCTGTGTCGACTAACTGTGCGATATATCCCAATATAACACCGTATTATGACGATGATATTTGCATATAATGACAGATAAGCCAGAACCCGTGATATCCTGCTGGCGGTTCCAGGTTTTTTATCTAAAGAGCAAACGCCATTGTATTGATTAAAGTAATATCTTCCCAACCCATAGAACGGCCGACTCGATGATACAACAGCGTAGCACCAAATTACCACTAACATGCAGAAAACGTTCCTTCTCGTGTAAACGGTTTGATACCTTGCCCTGTGACGAATCATGATAAAGCGATTGATGCTTATTGCTGTCATGGTCATAAGGGTGGCGTTTAGAACAGTACCAAACAAGAGGCCCTGCAGCTGACAACCACGCATGCCTAGTGTCCACCGGCCCTGGATAAATGTCCCAACAGTGAGCGGTAACACAGTTGTGGAAAACAAAAAGTCAGTCACTGCTAGGTTTACAACAAACACATTGGTCATCGTTCTTAGTGCCTTTTCTTTCCAGACTGCGATGAATATCAGTGCGTTGCCACATGTTCCACATACTATTAAACAGGTTGTTACCAGTATCTCAAGTGCGGCTTCAAGGGAACCTCGCGCTTGAAGCGAAAATTGCGACGCTGTTGAATGATTCATTTCTGGGTCTTCTGAATATGGTCTAAAAATGCAAACAAGAAATAAGTGTCAAAGGAAATAAGAACCAGACTGCGCTCCTTGTTTATGTGCCCCCACCAGTTCTCGGTCCATCACTTTTAACTTGTTCTCTTGCTATGTGAACTCAGGACAAAACTTCAATCAACTCTGTTGGTGTGCCTCGGTGGGCCGAGCAGCGAATATTTCGGGGTATATTTTGACTGAAGCTCGAGACACAATCCCGGGGAAAACGTAGGAAATGTGGGGGTAGGGGTGTGCTGCTGACTCCTTCAGCCGACCCTGTGCCTGTTAAATACAAAAACCATTTTTTCCTCTATCCTGTATAGGACCTGTAATTTCTTATTTTCACATTCAGATTTAGATATATCTTAAACTAACTTAGTAATTTTAGATTTTTTAAAAAACAAATTGCTGGTACCACACATGTCACGGGCCGTGTACCGCCATCGTTTATTCCCTGTTTAAGGCTGTTGGCCCAGAAAGACACACTGTTAAAGACGCTAAATGGTGAAATCTGTTTAGGAATCAAGACATCAAAAAAAAACCATAACCTGAGAGGTGACACTTCCCCTTTTAGACTAGATAAGGGAGTTACCCCCGCCCCGCTCCCCGCACAAAACAATACCTTTGTTTATGAAACAGCTCATTCTAAGAAATTAAAAGTAGCTTTTCTATCCATGAATTTGTATCCAGAGAATGGTCTGACATCCTTGTGCTTTTCTTTGTGCTGAATATGTTATATTATCAAACTTTCTTTTGGTGAAATCAGCTTAATATCTGAAGCGTCCTGTTTCCATCTTATTATAGTAAATAATACAAGCTCATAATTGAAATAAAATAGAATGCGGAAATTGAACGGACATGCTTGATAAGGATATACTCTTGTCAAAATAAGTAAAGCGGAGTAGTCATTTCAATCATTCTGCATATAATAAAAATTTACATTGATTCATAGAAAGTTATCCTTACGGTCAATGGTCGGCCCTGTACTTTGCAATTGAGACGATCAGATACTGAAAGTCAACGTGGCCGATTTAAAAAAATAATCGCTAATTATCGTAACCAAAATCGGCAAGCCAAGAATAATACAAGCTTTTTGCTAATGAAATGTTACTAATTGCACGCAAAATATGGCAATTTTTACTAAGGAAGTCTTCGATTTAGAAAACAGCATTCTACCATACAAAATGGTTAATGGTAAAAAACTGTTTTTGTGCACTCTAATCGAAACTGAATATTGAATAGCAACAAGTTCCATCAAGAAAATAACAAAAAAACCATAAAATCATACCTTTTTACAGTGTAGCACGTCCTCCTTTATCAACGAATGTCACTAAAGCTCTAATTCTCATTCAAAGAATCTCAAAAGGAAATTAAGAATTGACAAAAATGCTCCTTCCCATTGGACGACGATGACAATATTTGTTCTTCATCTAAGCCTGTAAAATTAAAAAGCAACATAGAATTGCATAGTCTCTTTAGTTTTCAAAATTAATGACAGTTGGAATATCACATTTCATACAGCAAACGTCAATAACAGCTTTTATCATTTTATTCCTGCTCATCAAGGAAATTTCTTAAAGTAAACCTTACAGATACTTAAAAATATCAGCACCATTGTTATCAAATTTTTGTTATCAGAAAAAACCTTGAGTTTAAAAGTTTTATTTTCCCCTCTGAAAAGAAGTGTTCCATTTGTTTCTGATTTTTTTTTGTAATTTGAAACAAATTTGTCTCCTTTCTCAGCTCTTCAAGTAGATCTGCCTTCTCGTTATTGGTTTCTTCTCAAGAAGGTACATTCAACGGCTCTTTTTGCTCTCAACAGCCTGTGAACAGGCTTTCTAGTAAAAGATAGGTAGCCCAATAAAAAGAGGGCTTTTCTAGTGGAAGATAGAGAGCCTGTAAAAAAAGCTCTAAAGTGAGGAATTGGTAGCATGTGGTGAGGCTCTCCAGTGAGGGATTTTACTAATGGAGGATATTTAGTCTGTGAAGAGGCTGTCTTATGAATGGCGGAATTAGTAGCCTTCAAACAGGTGTTCTAGTAGAAGATAGGTAACCCGTGAACAGCGAACAATTCTTGCAAGGACCACTTGCACAAACAGTAGCGAGGGAAAGCCGGTCCTGTTGTTGTTGCCTGTCAACAGGCTTTTTAGAGTAAGATAGGCAGCCTTTTAAGAAGCTCTCTAGTGGAAGATAGGTAGCCTGTGAAAAGGCATTCTACTGGAAGATAGGTAGCCTGTGAAGAAGCTTTCTTTTAGAAGATAGGTAGCCTGTGAAAAGGCATTATACTAGAAGGTAGGTAGCCTGTGAAGAAGCTTTCTAGTGGCGGATAGGTAGCCTGTGAGAAGGCATTCTACTGGAAGATAGGAAGCCTGTGAAGAAGCTTTTTAGTAGAAGATAGGTAGCCTGTGAAAAGGCATTCTACTGGAAGGTAGGTAGCCTGAGACATCTGTAAACCTGAAGAAGGCTGGTATGGCCAGCCGAAATATTGTTATAAAAAACAATACACGTTGTTTTAAATCAGCTTTACTGTAGTCTTCGGACTTCTCGTTCTTGTAGCCTGTGAAGAAGCTTTCTAGTGGCGGATAGGTAGCCTGTGAAAAGGCATTCTAGTGGGAGATAGGTAGACTAGGAAGAAGGTTTCTAGTAGGAGATAGGTAGCCTGTGAAAAGGCATTCTACTGGAAGATAGGTAGCCTGTGAAGAAACTTTCTAGTAGGGGATAGGTAACTTGTGAAAAGGCATTCTAGTGGGAGATAGGTAGACTAGGAAGAAGGTCTCTAGTAGGAGATAGGTAGCCTGTGAAAAGGCATTCTACTGGAAGATAGGTAGCCTGTGAAGAAACTTTCTAGTAGGGGATAGGTAGCCTGTGAAAAGGAGATAGGTAGACTAGGAAGAAGGTTTCTAGTGGGAGATAGGTAGCCTGTGAAGAAGCTCTCTAGTGGGAGATAGGCTGACTATGAAGAAGCTGATAGTGAGGGATAGGTAGCCTTTGAACAGGCGTTCTAGTGTGTGATAGAACAAACGTGAGAAAACACGTGATGATGAGGAAGGGAAAGGGGATGGGTCTGTCTCCCTCAATGACACCAAGCTCCCCCGGATCTTGTTCGCCGGGTATGTTTTCAATAACGGGAGCTTTGAAAAAGCATTTCGTTTAGAGATTTGTACGTTAAGAGAGAGCCATGCTGTTAAACACTTATACCATGCCTGAAATAGGAGAGCATTTTTGTCTTACTGGTGCAATGATTAGCCTTCATTTTCTGTTTCCGCGAAAACTCTAAGGAGGCCAGTTTAATAGGAAAAGAAGCAAGAAAATAGAACTGCGATTAGGGTAAGCCGTTGACGAAGAATGGTTGGAACGCCTCCCAAAATATGGATGATTCTATAGTACAAAATCGACAAATCTGAATAAATTACAGACTATAGGCAATTTCCTTATGGCGAAAAAGCCTTTTAAAATAGTGACCCAACGGCGACAAATATCATCATGTCAGTTTGAATCAAGATCTGAATGTCTTAAAATCATGAATAAGACGTTTAGAGTTTACAATGTCTAGAAATTAGTACGACTATGAGAGCTGACTGAGAGCATTTGTGTTCAATATTTTCTAAAAAGTAAATCAACAATTGACGTAATTATCCTTTAGTGTTTCGAGCGCATGATTATTTTACGATACGTTTTAAGTTTCATAAACAAAACTACGGTGGCTGAAGTAAATTCCAGTTGTATGCTATCCGTTGTTAAAAACGATTAACTTTTAAGGCGAGGCCATTGAAATATTCGCATATTCTTGGTTTCATTTCGTTGGGATAAGTTTGTTATTTTTCTTACCACAACCATGCTTGGCTTTTTTCCTCTGTGTTCAGTTATAGATACATATATTGGCTGATAAATTCATTTTAATGCTTCTTTAAAACCTTACCTTGAGCAGCTTTTGTTTTTTCGAGGTTAGAATTCAAGGAAATGTCCACTGAACTAAAGGCCTGAAATACCAACCGGCACTGCCACGTTTTTAGATTTTACATGTTATCGCACTAATGCCTGGAACTCATTAATCAGAGATACAGTAACTGAATCTTATTTGTTAAGTCCTATGTCCGGTCTACTTTAAACACGTGAGTTGAAAACCTCGTGCAGAAATAACCGCACCTAGACTACTTAATATATTAGAATGGATTCTTTTACGTGTCGTTAATATCTCTACAATCCAGCTTTTGCTTGAAAATTGCATTTACGTTTGTTTCCAGTTTTTCTTTAATGTTTATAAGCAGCTGAAACATCCTTTTCCACTCTTAAATTTTTAGAGTAGTATTGACAGAATAAGTCAGGGGTGCTTAACGACGGTTTCCTCCAAAATACGTTGAAAACACTTTTTAGGCTATCCAGAGTACTTTTAGATCTCTAGAAATGCATTCTAACGGCTCTACAAAATTTGCGCCTGTACGGTCATCCTAGAGGAACTTAAGTTTTTTCGAAATCGTAAGAGCTTAAGTATTATTTTTCCGAAAATTTTAGGTGCAATTTAGCGTTTTGAGAATGTCAGAATTTTTCTGATTCCTCTCTCCTTCACTTTTTAGAATCCGAAAATTTTAGGTCTTCTTTTTCTAAGAAAAATAGTGTAACCTGGGTAGTAAAATATGAAAAATTAAACTTCAGAAAATCGAAGGGAATTTATGAGATTAGCTTCGAAAATTGTACATGAACGAATCATCTAGAAATTTTTAGCTGTCCTCAAGCAAAAGAAAATTCTAGGCAATATTTGCTTCTCCGAACAGATGTTTTACGGGAAAAAGTCGTTGGTTGCCCCTGATAAGTGAATAGAACTGACGCGTAATATTGGCATTAGAAACCGTAACAACATGTTTTGCACCACACCAAATAATGTGCCTATTTTTCTCAAATTTGTCACACGTATCCTGCTGTAATAGCCTTTTGAATCCTAATATGGTTTTGAAGACATAGCGGTAGAATTTGAAATGATAGAATAATAAACATGATAGTTCCTTTATATAGGATAAAAGTGGCTTTACTTTTTCAGACAGGGGTGCGTTCGAATGTAACTCTCTCTCAAAGCGCGCAATTGGAGTTTTTCCTTTTACTTTCCTCTTAAGGGTAAAAACTTTCGCGACCGATTTTCAAGTTTCCTTTATTGTCGATAAGATCTGCGGTAATCGATCCACAGGCCGGAGAACGAGCACGGAAATAATAAAATTAGCATATCAAGAACAATTATACTTTTCCTCATTGTTTCGCACTTAATATTCCATAAATTTGTGCTATTTATTTTCCTTTAAGCAAAAGCAAACACACGCGAAAATGGCTATGGGATCCGCAATAGTAATAAAGTTAAATGACAACGTACTGCGCTTCCTTTTTCCGACTTTGGAAACATCATCGTTTACAGTAAATTTACTTGAAGGGGAAAATACTGACGACATTTCAAATCAAGGAAATTCAAGAGGAAGTCGCAAGATTTAGTCTCATTCAATAACAACATTTTTATTACAAAGTGGTCACGTATTCGACGCCCAATATCTTTTTTTGGCTTGATTCCCGTTTAAAACAACACCAAAATATGTGGAATCTGTTATGTGGTTTCTAAATTAAAGGTACTTTGGAAAATATTTCCAAACATCTAATCAAGTGATAATATTTGAGAGAAATATGTTTAACTCTCTGGAATTCGTTGATAAATGCGTTAGGTAAGGGTACGTTAATTATATCCACGATGTTTACAAGCTATTCAACGACAAAATCTATCTTGAAAGGAAGTACGTTTGTTGTGAATTGCAAACTACGATATACTGACAATGTGCTGTCTGTGCTAAGATGTTTTCAATGAACTACAAAAAATATAGTAACTTTGATTACAGGGTTTCTTCAATGTCCCCTTCAATACTACTTCAATGACTTTTGTTAACAATTCGCTGGAAAAGGAGTAGTACGTCCTCTTTTCCAAAAATGGAATTTTATCATACGAATGTTGAAAACGAATAAAACATCTTTTATTTTTTTTCTTTCAAAATTTCCTTGACTTCCTTGGCATGTTTTCCTTGGTCGTGGAAATGGAAAAACTTGACAATTTTTTTACGTTGTCAAGGAGGAAATTGTCAGTCAAGTTCAAGGTTTCAATTTAAACGAACAAGATGTTATTGACAAGAGTCACACGAGAAAATGCACCCTTAAATTATGGAATTATAAACTTAGGCATCAATTCAAATGCGAACGTACGGTCAATTCAGTCTCGACTTCCTCTACCAAAATAACCTTTTCTTCGATCCAGCCATACAAACACACGGAATTACATGTACTTATGCAGTCGAAGCACGTTTTTAATGTTGCATTTAATTTTACGACTTTTGAACAGTATAAAACTAATCAGGTGGTAAAAAAATAACTGGTTGCAATGCATTTGCGAAATATAGATGACTTGAAGCCGGAGATTAATAACTAAAGAAAAAAATTGGACGAAAACAAATAATCCTTTTATCCTATGCGAGAATGAACACAACTTGCATTGTTATCTTGTAAGATCCCTTCAAATAGTATAAAACAGCATTTGTGTGTTATACTGCTTATCTGAGATGGGATTGCATAATATCTCGAAAACTGTATCTGTGCTGCAGATGTCGCGCAAGAAGATAAAGAAACGGGCAGTTCCAAAATCAAAAACCAATTGTATCAAAATCGAAAAACCAAGAAAAGGTAGTCAAGTGAACCAGGAAATATGAAATGTAAGTTGACCCTTCAAGGAAATAACGGAATTTGAGAAACTTACACTCGCACGGCCATAATGAAAAAAAAAGGCAAAAATGGGCAAAATTATGTAATAACTCCATTTTTGAGAATAAGTGTTAGGTATGAAAGAAAACGTATGCTAGCCATAGATGAATAATTCCTCGAGCCTTACATTTAATAAAGGATATGCGTAGCTTATGACTGCCGTGTAACGAAAAAATGTATTACTTAACTGCAAAACTGACCTATCGTACGTATATGCCTCGATAGGAAATCCTCGCGAATTATGTTATAAAAAGGTATCTTTATATAACTCTAGGTTTCCAATCAAACGAAAGGTATCATATATTACCGGTGCTGCATGTGAAAAGGGAATTATCTTCGTGTTATTTTGCTTCAATTCTGCCGAATCAAACCCTTTTGCACATGATAATGTTTAGGAGAAAAGGACACACCTTAATAACTTAGGGCTAACAAGAAACGTGAATCGCCCATCCCAATCAGAATCAACTCGTGAAGATGCACGTATATAAAATTAACTGGAAATATCTGTGTGATTAATCAGATCACAAAAAGATATACGGCCATATGGTAAAACCACAATTTTTGCGCTTCAGATAAATACTGATCATTGTAACACACCATAATGTTTTGCACGAAAGCTGTCACCGGATTTAGTTAAGGAAACACCAAGCCAAAAGGATCTTCATTAAGAAATTTAAATCTGTGCATGAGTTGACCTCCTCAAAGGTAAAGTGTTATTTATCAGTCACCACGTTTATACACTCGACAACTATTTGGTTTCGGTAACCAAAGATACATAGCTGTGGATATACCGAATGTTTTTATCGATTTGAGCTAGTAAAGTACTTACAAATTCGCCCGTTAAAGCTTGCAAATATAGTTGAACCTTTATTAGGCGGCCACCTTTTATCTTTTCGGGTTACTGGCAAGTGGCTGCTCAATGAAGGTTGGTCGCGCAATAGAGGTTTGTCATAAAACCGCATAAACTTTAGCAGAAACATCAGTTTATTTTGAAACAAACGGGCGACGGGAGAAGCATAACTAGTCCACAATAGGTCGTCACTATCTCGACTGTTTTTTCGTTCATCATATTCTTAAAATGAAGCCAATAAAGGAAGTGTAACAAGCGCTTGATGGCCGCTTAGTAGAGGTGCCAACAATGGGAGAAATCTCTTTGGGGCAGCTTGAAGGTGGCCACGGCCGCTCAAGGCACCACTTTTAGGCGAGTCCTTGTTGACGTCCTGAACAGTATGTTCATTCGTCAGTTCTTTGCAATCAATAACAAAGGAAATATGGGCAATAAAAAACTGCCAAATTTTAAACACCAACAGCATATATCATTACCACTATCATCAACAACACTAATTAACACTAACGTATATTGTGTAGTCATCATCATCATCATCATCATCAGCAGCAGCAGCAGCAGCAGCATAAGGACCTTCATGAAAAAAAGCACACAAACTAATTCTTTTCCCGTGAGCCAACGTCGAACAATTGCGTTTCACTGCGCATTACCAGTTAACAACAGTTGCAATACACTTTTCTTGTCTCATAATAAGTATCTTTAAAACTAGGGTATCTAAAAGATAGTAATGCTGCGGCACATTCTGTTGATACTGGAATTAGTTAGGCAGTGGGACTTAAAAGAATCGAAAATGACATTGAATGTCCTATTTACATGTTGGAAAGTACTAGAATAATTACTATCAGTCTATATAAAGAACTCGTGGGAACGTTGTTTAAAAAATGATCAAGTGGTTATCAACTCCGGTTTTCCCACAGTAAATTGTAGGAAATGATAGAAATTCAGATTGTTTATCCATATATTTAATATAGGGTGTACTATCCTTTCTCTGGAAACAAAGAAATTTTTTTGCTGTTTATTGCACTATATTAAGTAACAGTTATTTAGCCATACATTTATAGATAACAACACAAAAAACAGAAAAAAAAGAAAGAAGGAAAAAAGAGATCGTTGGACTCGAACCCGGCACCATCGGCTCGATGCGACAACACCTCACCACTACACCACAGAGACTAACTACGAAGCTATATGAAAAGTCTTTAATTTAATTCCTTTTCCGTGAAACTTCTGCCGGCAAGATGATCGCCAGCCGCACTAATCGAGCTATTAACAGCAAAAAAACAATGTAAACGCATATTCCATGGCAATGAATGAATGAAAGAACATAATTATGCTTTTCAAAACGCCGATACACGTTCCCGTCTGCAACTCAGGACACAAAACATATGTTTTGTTATCTCGATTTCCGCTGTTATTTTGAAGGGAATGGTCAAAATCACATCCATTTTCGGCTCATACAGGTTCTTAAGAATAGCATGGCATGACATTTTCTCACTTTCACATCACCTTCTAGCAAGCTGGAATTTGTATATCCCCCGTGTTGCGGAGTCGAAGAGTACTCATTTTCTCGTCAGGTTTAACACCTGGATGAGTCAAAGGCTCTTGAATTGAAATCCAATCCCCAAGTTAACCATCGTACTCATCTGAAAGACTCCTGCGTGTCTTAAATTTGGTAAGACCTCTAACCGTGCTGTAGAAAATTTGCTACAAAGAAAACTCTGAGTCTGGGCAGCGAGCGACGCGAACTTCCCCGTGTTTTTATTTGACTTGTTCGTGGCGCAATGCACTCTGGTTAAATGCAATGCATTGTGGTAAAAAGTGTGGTTAAATGCAATGCATTGTGGTAAAAAGTGATGAATTCGAGAATTCGTCGCCCCTTATATATTTCCTTTAAATCCTGATTATGTTGCTGCTCGCTCCCTTCGGTCGCTCCGCAGCACTGAATTAACATGCCGTGCATGAAATCTATGCAAGACCTGATCTAGAATGGGCTAGGCTCTGTGAAATACTCAGCCGCTAGCAAAGACCATTTAAGAAATACGATAAAAAGAATAACTCTAGGCTAGACAATATTTTTCTAATAAAATATTTTCTGGAAATTTCAATAACTTACGTATAGAATAGCCCCATTGAGCACAACTTCTGCTTTTTTTATCGTATAGGTTTTCCAAATTTTCCCCACAAACATTCAGCATAGACATTAACATTTTAGTAGCGGAGGTCCTTTTCAGACAACTTAATAACCTCAACGCAATTAAATTCTGTTCAAGAAATGAATGAGAGCTGACATTTCAACGAGTTAACAGATCGAGACTGCAGCTGCCTCGTCGAACTGTCGAGAAACGTTTTCGAGGAGATTCGTTTTCGTTCATCGATCCATACAAAGGTAAAAATATCGTTCAGCGCATTTGAAAGAACTGATTCCAAAACAACCCTGAATATTCAACAAGTTCTTCGTCTTGAAAAAAGCCTGGTTGTAACTCCTTCATCGCCCTTTGAAGGTAGGAAGTATGACTTTTTGGTATTCGCCTTCAGAAACGTCTTACGATTCCATGTCGAAAATGTCGACGCAAAATTTCCTATTTCTCAAAAATCTGAGAAGAAAAATCTCTAAGCTTATGACAGAAACGTTAAGAAAGGTAAAAAAGACGTGTACATCGCTTTTTTTAACTCTTGTATGAACAACGATCTTTAACCCACATTTAACCATTGCCTTATCAGTAAAATCTAGCATCCCTCACAATAAATAATATACTGTTTTTGTTAATTTTTGTCACTCTAAAGTAGGTTTTTGCCCTTCTCAGGCTCAGACCCTTCCAGTTTCTAGGTTTGTTCTGTCGTCTTACATGAAGGAAGACAAGTCCTTAATTGTATGCGTCGCATCCTTCCTGACATTTAACACAAATCAACAAAGATTTCGACGTCTTAGATTTTCTGATTCTCATCACCAACATTTGTGTGCTACTCATAAAATAAGACTGGTTTTCTGCTGTTGTTTTGATAACAAATTCCCAAGTAAATAGTTTTTTCAAACAACGTCATGTGATCTTTTAAGGACACACGTATACGGATATTTTTGACAACGAAGATCTCTTTCTCCGTTTTCAAAAAAATACGCGTCCACGTAGCGTATTTGAATCGCTTATGCCCCTCAACAAGAAATCGCTAGACGATGGAAATACAATAGCATTCTTTACAGAGCATGCCTAATGTAAGTAGCATATGTTGCATTTAACTAATGTACGACATCATCGTATTCGAAAACCTCCTTTTCCGCGCATCCACACGTAAACGAGAAGCCGGCGTTTTAAAAAATGTCCACTCTGAGGACTGCTTTCCAAAACCTGCGTTTTTCATTTGCCTAAACCCGGTTTACGTGTGGACGGACGGCTAAAACAGAGGAAAAAAACCTCTTTTTTCAAAAATATCCCGCTACACGTAGACGGGGCCTTAAGTCTAACCTTCAGGTGTTCGTGCCTAGAGCGGACGAAATAAATCGTGGAATGTGACCAAACAAAAAGTTAATCGCAAGCGATTTACAATACCTCCGAAAACCAGGACCACCGGGGAGGGAGGAGGGGAGGGGGTGGTAGGCCCCAGGGTCTCTCGACAATAGGGACCATAAGCAACGACGACGACGACGTCAGTAATCGGCTCCTGCGAAAACCTATTCCTTAAAAAATATTTTCTTTATGCACATAGTTTCTCAAATTTTCCAGTTTCGGATTCGCCACGACCGTTGAATAAAAGTACTGGACATAGTAATTTTCCATGGTTTGACTCTATCGGAACTGAATATATTCACAAATTCCAGAAAGAAGAAGATTGAGCTGTTTTCACTGATTCTGCCTACTTTTCATTTTTTAATTTCAGCCTTTTTCCTGTCGGTATTTGTTAATATTTACTTTAGGTCGAGACGAATGATTATCATTGAGCAATGTGTACTAGTTTAAGGGTTTCACCTTTCTGCTATTCCGTCTATTTAATATTTAAATAGGTCCACATTTCGAGTCCAGACAAAAATCCAAAAATATGTCTCACTGGCTTTCGTTTGTGGGCATCTGTCTTAGGGCTTATACAAGGGCGGGCATATTATTGAACTGTGGAGAAATTTACATTTCATAAACTGCTGGCCTTATAATTGACGGGAAGAAAAGTGTCAGAAATGTTCCATCGTGCTAATGACAACATGAGGGCATTGACGTCAAACTCATGGGCAAAAAGCTTCTATTATTGAAAATGAAATACCGTAAATGACGGAATAAATGGTAGTAAACTGACCAAAAAAAAAGTGTTTTCACTCACACGGCCAGCAGCTATGCAAATTTATTGGAACAAGAAAAATGTACACAAGAAAAAGGTCCAATGCCCACAAGACTGTGTTAGGACACCAATAGGCGAATCTTTGTTTATACTTTTTGCCTCATTACCATATGCTTATCACCTTCACTAATAAAAACTCTGAATATTGAAAGGGCATAACAGTTTCAGTTAGCTCTGAAAATTTGAACCCAATACACCGAACGGCTTCGGAGAAATTCTCTTCTAAAAACACGAAATTTTACAGAAAATGTTAATGGCTCATTAATTTTTTTACCACCCGTCAATTTCGCCATTTTTGATGGCTGATATTTCCTTCAATATCGCTTGCAAAGAGCTGAAAATTGCACAAATTGTTCAATGTAATCAGCTCTTTCAACTTTGCATTTAGTGCATATATACGGCCACGGCTTCTATGAGTTAAGTCGTATGCAAATGAGGAAAAATGTATTAAACAATGACGTCAGCAAAGATTCCCCTATATGGCGGACGTGCCGTCAAGTGAATCCCCTCCATAGTGTTTGCAACTCCAATAAACACTATATTGTATATGGTAATTTATGATTAATTCCTAAGAATTTTACTCGTGAACACTAGCATCTGCACTTGTCTTATTGTCTTCTCTTAAGCCTGGTTTCCATGTGTTCGCTACGATCGCTATGATCGCTGCGATCGCTGAGAAAAAAAAAATTCAGCGATCGCAGCGATCATAGCGATCATATGGAAACCAATTTCCAGCGATCGTGATCATATGGAAAGCAGGCTTTAGTGTCGTATGTGAAGACAATTCCCACATATTATTGTGGGGGATTTGCTTGAGTTTCGAATTATTACACTTTCTGGAAGGGGGCAGGAAGGGGGGAGTAGCAGCTTAGGGAGTCTAGTTGTATATTGTAAATGGTAGAGAGCGATCTTCTCGTTGTGCTGAGTTATACGGCATGTTACGGTTTTTGCATCAGGAAAGTTTTACCCTTTTTTTTCTCCATTATCTCTTGGATGCTTTCGTAAGTGTAATTTACCAAATTATTCTTACTAGTATTTTAAAGGTTTCCGTCACATTCAAGATAATTTGTACGTTGCAAAATGATGACGCAAAATGTGGTTCACCTAACAATTTTTAAAGAGCTCCTCAGGTGACCAAGTATAAAACAAGGGCTTGATGAATTTCCCCCTCTAGGCATCTTTCATGTCAATTGATAAACGTTTTGCTGCAATTTTTTCTTCTACTTACTTGACAACAGCTTTTGAGGATAAACTCTAGGAAGATACCCCATTGCTCCTAGTCTGTGGGAGGGGTAAACCGGTCTGTTATCGTGCTTTAAAACCATCCCAACAAAACTACAGAAAAGCGTAACACATTGCTAATAAAAAGTATTAGGAATGAATTGTAATTAGTAGGGTTTATAAATCAAAGTATGCCGGATTGCGTCTCATGTATTAATTAAAAACCACTCATAAATAATTGAGTGGAGACAAAGAAGGACAGCTGCTTATTAGCGACGATTAAGGTTGCAAAATTTGAAAATGACAAATAGTATTGTGTGATAGATGCAAGCATCTCAGGATCCCAGTGAGAGTTATTTTTTTCGTTATATATGGCATTAAATATTCTCGCTTTTAGGTCATAGCTGAAAACATGAAATTGCTGAGGCGTCTAAATGCTACGCTGAAGTAACACTTACGTTATAAAATCAGAAAACAAATATTTTTCAGTTTTATGGTAAAAAAATTCAGTTTTAAAATCACAGATATCAGATATCTCTGCGATCTCAATGAATACTGGCGATAAAAATTATGATGGGGTTTTTCTTTTCTGAAAAAAAGGGAAATTTCTGTCAGTTCACTTTAATATAAACTGCCGACAAATATTGAAGAAATTGATTTCGCTTCGGTATCGACGGTCGATCTTCAGGGATTTACTGTCAGACACCCATGCAATTGGCCAGGCATTAATATTTATGCCTTATTCTTAAGCGTGAGGTCATCATCGACCGAGACGAAGTTGAAGTTAATAAAAGTGCAAAAAAAAGAAGAAGAAGAAGAAGAAAAAGAAAGAACCAGGCCAATATCCCATCTTGCCTGCTCGCGGATTCAACTATAAGTGATAAACACCATTTCATCAGCATAGTGAATCATACGTTTCCACATCAAGTTTACAAGGTTATATTTCCCCACGTTTGCGGGGGATGTGTTAAGTTACATTTATTTATTTATTTATTTTTCATATGCGTAACCTTTGGTGATTTATAGGGGATAAGGCTTTCCAATCTCCTTTTATAAAATCGTTTTAAGTAAAACATTATTCTCTCTTTTTATTTACGAATATGTTTCATTGACCTTTTCGCCTACGCTTCTAATTTTCATCCCGTAAAATAAAATTTAATTCCCTCCAGAAATAGTTCTTTACAGTATCGTTTTTCCGGTTGTCCTTATATCTATCACAAAATACAAATTCAGATTCATTTTCTTCGACCAAAATGTTTTGCCCTGATTCAAATAATAAACAAAGGCTTGTGTCTTCTTTGCAGACTTAATAGAATAGTAATGAAGACTTTGTCCATAATTTTGACCCCCACTACAATGGGAATGAGGGATTAAAAGCCTATCACTCACACACTGTAGTGTTATGTCACGTATTTTCAAGAACAGAAACCATTAATTAAGTGGTTCAATCAGATGGAGAAATGATTTTTAATGTGTGGTTTTTTGATGAAATATGCCAAAGCAGTTAATCAATGAAACAAAATCGGTTGCTCGGAGTTGCAGCTGTTTGTTAACTAGAAATGATATTAAAGTTTCATTGGCGTTTTAGATATTCAAACATAAATCAGTTCTTTGCAAGAGAGGTGCAATTTTAGAACAGAACTGCGGAAAGGACAGTTAAAAAACCTGTTATACCGAACTCAAGGTAAGGTTCCCTCTTTAGACCTTTTAGTCATTTTCAAACGGTGTTGGAGCTCCCTATTTTTGGTTGGGTAACTCGAAATAAAAGATTTGTCAACTTTCAGCGTCGGCGACAGCGAAAAAACATTTAAATGCATTCACTAAGAGCAATACATCGCTTAATTTGAAGCAAACAGTTTTATTTCCATAACCACAATGTACGGCGAATGTACATGGAAAGCAGTTGTTTCTAAAGGTCTTACAATAGGAACCTTTCCAGCAATATGCTTTACCATCTGAATTAAATGGGGGCTATTATGGAGAACAAAAAAAGTCACACAGCTGGAAACCAATCGTTCTGACGAAGGGTTGGTCCTTGAAAAGTTGAAAATTACTTTTTATCCCTTAACGTAGTTGAGAAACCAGCCTGAGGTTGTTGTCTGTTAAGGCCCCCACCAACACTGGAGCACCACCTTTTATTTTGAAAGGACACTCTTCATTCACGCTGTAAACTGAAGTTGAGCGAATACTTCCGCGATTTTTTTTTTACTTCATTTGTAAAAGCAAAAAGCTGTGGTTGCACTTTTCGCCTAGACTATTTTACATCTGGTTAGCTAGGGGAAAAGGTACGAGTGTATAGACAGAGTATAGCATGGCGCTATTTTTTTTGAAGCAAAGTTAAGTCAAAATAGACAGACGTACGGCAACGCCTGATCTCTACGACATCATTATCAACCTGTTCCACGAGACAACATATATCTGTCACAAAAATGTGATGGGAAGATAAGACAAGTAGCCCTTTTCATGCATAAAACGTTTAGGTATAGAAAATAGACTGGTGGTTTACATTTATATGTCCAGTTATAGATACATCGAGAAGGACTTTTGACAGAAACATTGGCCGGACCTTGTTTTAATTCCTCTAAATTATTTGTCACTCTAAATTTTAAATCTGTGGACGAAATTCTGCGGGAAAACCATTCAAATGAGACCTCTATGGCAAAACGGTTGCATAGTTCCATTTATTTTTTGATTTGTTTTCATATTTTTTGGGAAATTTTTCTTTGACTCTCTTCGGGAGCAGGTCTTTTATTCGGCCATCGCGTTTATGAAGGGGTAAGACGGCATAGGATTTTTGTAACTTCTACTGACAAAGTAGTAACTTAAAGTCAATTTCTTTCTTTTCTTCAAAATCTTCATAATTTCGTCATGGCAAAAGAAAAGGATTCAAATTAAAATCTCATTTAATAACAGGTCATAAAGGTATAATCGAGCCTAAAAGGATATATATACTTTGTGGAATATCAATTCATTGAATTTTTTTTCAAGCATTAAAAGTACAATTCCCCTAACATTTTCCTTGAATTCAATCATAACTTTTTAAAACTCCCTAACATGCAATTCGTACATGAACTGGCCACTTACTCGCTACAAATTCGAAGAAAAAATATATTTTTAGCCATCTTAGCATAATTGAATGACGTTTAACTTGATATTGTGCACAATTAAGACCATGACTGGTACGAATTAGAAGGAAATGTGCTAATGATAAAAGTCATCTTGTCGAAACAAGAAGAGAAAAATTATCGAGTTGTCTCAAATGTCACGTCTCAAAATTGAATGTATCTGTTTACTAGGAAATTGCTTTTCCCAAACACGTGTTAAGAGCTTAATATAGAATCTTACCAAGTAGTTGCACGTACTCTCTACGCCGAGACTAAACTCATGTAAATTTCACAGTAGCTAGACTAGCTCATGTAGTTTTTGAAGTAAAGTGTTCCATACGGTGTAAATAGGAAACTGGGAAAGTTTGCAGCATTTTACCATTGTTAAAGAAAATAGTCGTACGAAAATTTGATAGAGAAAAAATAACTGCAATTGATTTTTGACCATATCTTTTTTTTTTTCAATTTTTGAAAAAAAAAGGGGAAAATTATCAATAATAATAATGATAATAATAATAATACTAAAAACGACGACAACAAACACACAAAAAGCAATAGACAAAAACTCTTTTGAACCCTTTTTTCTGTGATTAATTGTTGACATAACCA
This sequence comes from Porites lobata, assembly GCA_942486035.1. Taxonomy (NCBI): domain Eukaryota; kingdom Metazoa; phylum Cnidaria; class Anthozoa; order Scleractinia; family Poritidae; genus Porites; species Porites lobata. Next base: position 7,740,444 of record CALNXK010000003.1, read on the forward strand.
GACATTCTACAAAAGTGAAACAAGAGCTTATAAGTGAATAAGAAACTAATGACGTTTAAAAGGCAGGAACCGTGAAGCTTCTCTGTTATTATTAATGATACCTTCTACAAATTCCTTCCGAAGAAACACTTTAATGAAAGCTGTTTCCTCATTTTTTTCCTTTTTTTAAAACATATGACAAAAAGATTTCGGTGATTTGCACACTGTAGAATGTAACGTTTTTCGTACCTCCTATTTTCTAGCTTTTCGTATCAATTTTGATCATTTTAGCACCACTAAACATAGTAAACAATAAGACTTACCTCCCCCTAATAACTGGAAGTTTCATATTTTAAATGAATTTTGTTATTCACGCATACATTTTATGCACGGTTTTCCAAAACAACAATAAAAAATGGAAAAAAAAATCGGTTGCAGTTATCGAGGACAAACAGTTAAAATTCCGAGTATAAATACCTTTTTGCCGGACTTTGAGTTCTTTTATTATTTTTTTTTTTTATCTATTGCACGTTTTGTGGACATTTGCGTGCACTACAACAATACCCTTGTGTAGAGTTGGCAGCTCATTAAAGATGACGAATATAAAAAAAGATACTGAATGAAACATAAACGGAAGCACAGCGCCGCGACTAGATTGTCCGGCAAGGTTTATTTTCCCCAGAGAAACTGCATTAGCTGGCATTGCCTTCAATGAAAAGGGAAAAAACTCTGTTAAACATCATAAGAGGTACACTTCTATCTTTCTTTTGTGATTTCTTATCATGCAAAGAACATTTATTTTCAGCTGCCTTTACTATTCAACATAATCCGTATTAACGGGGACAAGATGGGCAGAGCTGGTTATCAAATTATCAGCCAGAAACAACAGGACGATTTTCAAAATAATTATACTTACGCCATGTTTCAAACAGCTGGTTAATATTCTCGTGATACCGATTTATGTGCGGAAGCTTCGGCTGAGATAAAAATCAGTGATCACTTTTTAGGTTTAAGGTCAGGATATCAAACCAGCAAAAGAAATTGACATAAAAGGACACGGAAGGTAGCATTTTTGAAATAAATTTAAAGAGTGATGCCAATTGATGTGCAACATTCGTTAAATTGCAGTTGTATTTGAGTTACCAGAATTTAGTTTTCTGATGAGAATAACTTAAGACCACAGAATGTGAGATATCAGATTTTGAAGTACAAAAATTTACTCGTTATTTTCTTTGCTTGGAGACAGTGCCAGCTGCAGTCTTTTACAGAATTTTCTGATGTCCAAAAATCAGGGAAAATGGGTATTAATCATTTAAAGTTGCCGCCCATTTATTCCACCGACCCGTGAGAATCGCAGCCATCAAGAAAATGGGGCGAGCATTTGAATGGTTTCCAGTTTTCTGACTGGCCACTAGCTTTATTTTCGGGCCTCAGATTGACTCGGCCTACTTGCGTTTATCATTATTATAATTATTAAGTGAGCTTTCTAAAAACACGAAATTTCTTCTAGGCAGTCGCTAACAGATTATCTCAATGTTTACATCGTTTTCAGAAGATGACAAAAAACAGCTCAAACGAGATCTTACCGACGAACCAGACGAGTTCATTACCCTGCAATTTGGATATGATGCTGGACAGTATGTCTTATCACTATCATCTCAACATTTCCATCATCGCCATAAACACACCGTTTGCCGTGTTTGCTATCTTCAGTAACATTGTTATCATAATAACAGTTTACAAGAATCGGGAACTTCGTATCCCAGCGAACATCTTACTTTGCTGCCTGGCCTTAACTGACCTAATGGTCGGCCTGGTCACCCAGCCTCTTTTCATTGCGTGGCGCTTGATGCTGCATTTCTCGTCAACCATTTGCAGCTCAGGCCTGTTGCACAGCTTGTACGAAGCATTTCTCTACTTATGTACGGGTGGTTCATTTCTCTGTTTGGCCTACTTGAGCACCGATCGCTCAATCGCCGTCTCAAGACCCCTCCAATACCGCGCCAACGTCACAACCAATCAGACTGCACGCAACATGGCGATACTATGGGCCATCTGGATAGGCTTTATCGTTCTCCGATACGTAGGCATCGATGAGAATAGCAATCAAATCATAACTTCCGTTATCGCCGGCCTTTTGGTCATCTACCTGCTGGTCGTTCAGGTGGTGTTAATGGTGTATCTCAAACGAAACAGCATCCATTCAATGCATTCGGGGGAAAACGGCGCCCTGATTGTTTACAGACGAGAGAGGCGCTGCGCTGTTACCATTGTATACATCTTCTTAGCTCTCCTTTTGTTTCTTCTTCCAGCTGTTCTTGTGCAAATAATAACTGGTTTTAGCAGCAGCAATCAGAGTAAAACAGAGATGAATTTTGCCATCTCCGCGCTGTTGATAAACTCTTCCGCGAACCCCCTTATATACTTTTGGAGAAGTAAGGACATGCGCAAAGCGGCGCGTCGGCTTTTTGTAGGCACCAAAGATAGCAGTGAAAGAAGCAACGAAATCTCTCCCGCTGGAAACAGTGGAAGCAACTTGAGGAGGTCCGAGGAGGATATTGTCTAAACATCCTGTATCTTATGTTTTTTTTTTTCAATAGTCATCTCCTAGTTAATCCGCTTTCAATACATTATCGGCTTTTCATAGTACAGATGTTTTATTTTTCTCGAAGAGGATGTTAATTCGCGGATTTTGAGCTAGTTTGAAGAATGCGAATCGATTTTTAATTAATATTTTAGCCATCTATCTTCGGCATTTCTCTCCTAGGCAGTCAATAAGCAAATCTTGCACCTTATCTTGATTGACGCTTGGGTTTTACTTGTTAACGATTATCTTTTATGCAAGAGATGATTAGATTCATGTCTTTTGGGAAGAGTTTGTTGCTTACTTTTCAGTGGCCCCGGTTGTCCAAACGTTGAATAGCACTACCCACAGGATAAATCCCTAATCAGCGGACCCAGTCATCCAAGTTTTCTTTTTTCCTTTTTAACTTGGATGCGGTCCCTAACAATTCAACTTCAGGAAATTTCGTCAACATTATGCAAATTTAGCGAGAAGGAAAATGAAGTTTGAAGGCCAACTCAACTTCCTTTTTTCCAGTGTTGTTTCACTGTCTTGGACGTTGTGAAGGTGTAAGCATTCTAAACTGTCGACGGACATCCTAGGCTGATTAGGTCTGGCTATGAAAACAAAATTGAACAAAATTCGCCCAACGCAGGAAGCGATCGTGAAGTGGGTGAGAGGCTAAAGGGCATTGAGTAACAATATAACAGTTATATTCGCCTTCATCTGATGAACTTTCCTTTGTTAACCTAGATACATTGTGGGTACATCCTCACTCAAGTTAGTATTTTCAGCTAACAAGTAATATTTAAGAAAGTTGCTTCTAATAAAAAGTGCAACAATTTAACGTAACACCTCTCGTGATTGATTTACACCAAAAATTAAAACATGTTATTATTCATTCAAATTCTGATTGGCTAAAAGCACACGCATAATTTACCATAACCAGTCACTGATGACCAAATGTGGAAGAAGTTTGTGTTTAACGAGGAAATGAAAAAAATGCAGCGCGCTAGAGATTAAGGCACCGTTACCGAGAAGACCTGGAGACGAGGTTGAGTTGTTTTGCTTGTGGAAAAAAAATGGCGGACATGTCACTCGTTTCAAGAGTAAGAATTACAGCTGGAACTAGGCGAAATAATAGCTAGAAACATGGCAAAAACAGCAAGAAGACAACTTGGAGGGTGACGTCTGCTATTTGGAGAATAATTGCGGAGCTGGACAAACCTAAACGTACACTATTGAAGAGAAACTTTGATGCAGGTAAGCTTGTTTTAGCTATGTTTTTAAACTAGGAATTATTTTGAATGAATAATAAAGCAATTAATGAATTCGGCTTTCGTAGGATATGAAGAATTAAGCAGATCTCGGAGGGTGTTATCCACCTCGGCCTTCGGCCTCGGTGGATAACACCCTCCCCAATTACTTAATCATATCCTACTCAGCCTCGCTCATTCATTAATTGCTAATTAAGTAATGGATACTTATTTAGCTTATTCCCTTTTAGCGCATGGCACGTTTCATACATTTCTCACAATAGCCACCAGCTGCCTGACAAAGCAAACAAAACGGAGGAAAAAGACTTGCATGTAGGAGTGTTAATAAGCCACAATCCAAAGTAAACATCGCAAATAAAGTCCTACGTTTTATATGTGGTACTTGTACCTAAACCCATGCACTGCTTAATACATTGATCTAGTCATGATCAGACCACATATTGAACTGTCAAGTCTGGTCTCCACATCAACAGTTTTTGATTGACTCAATTGAATGAGTCCAGAGAAGAGCTACAAAACTGATCATAAAAGACAGTCTAGGCCTTATGGAGAGAGACTTCAGGAACTGAACCTCAGTGTGAACCTCCTTTCCCTATCCTCAATGAGACTTTTTATGGACGTAGTTTTCCTTTTTAAGTGCATAATAGGCCTTTATGATGTGGATGTGTCTACTTATCTTGTGACAGCTGATTGCTCCGGATATAATCGCAGACATGCTAATTACCAGTTCAAAATTAGGTATGCAAGAACCAATGCTTTAAAATTTTCTTACTTTTTTAGAGAAGTAAATCATGGAACTCTTTACTTTTACGTTTAAGAAAAACTGAATCTTTGACCGACTTTAAGGATCGCCTGACATCCTTTCTTCACCTGAAACATATAAGGGCATTCTCTTAACTTATCTATCAGTCATATTTTAATCATATCTCTAGTTTAATATTGTACATACTTTCGACTTGTTTAAGTATTATTTTATGATTTTATTAGATGTTTAATTTTTATTTGTTGTAAACTTTAGGTAACCGTTCAAAGAGGGAAGTAGTTCCTGTTAAGAGTTTTCCTGTCAGTACTATATAAATTCCTGGTACTGAAAAGTAACTAGACTAAACATTTTGCATCCAAAATTACTATTTAGATTTTTCTGGATTGTGTAAGTATCATTTTTTGTATAGATGCTCACAGCTGTAGGTTTATAACATCTGACTTGTTTGTGCATAAGATTTTATTTTATTATTTGCGTAATATGATATGTATGTGTAATCAAATGGTGACGAGTAAAATTAAACAATAATTTCATGCGTTTCTGTCTGATTTCTAATAATTAAAATCTAAAAAAGGGAGGGAAATTATGAGAATTTGGCAAATCGTTAGTGGAAATATAATAATCCCTAATTTCACATGCATACCATTTTATTACCCATTAATATAACGGGTGAAAAATTGTTGTTGATGTCAAACGTCTAGGGACGACAATGTTGTTGTATCTTATCAGACCATCCAAAGTTGTCCTTCATTTAATTTATGTTTCTTTGGAAGGCTTTATTTTTTTACAGACTTGGAACGAAAACAACATTCCGGCTCGCTGGGAGTTATTTCTCTTATAATTACAAAGAGCAATAAAGAAAATTTTCGATCACGTAGTAATCACCCAAGGAAATATATTTCCTTAAGCCGCCCTTTCAAAGGAAGAGTTAAACGCGTTCACTAAAACAACAGCAGTAGTAGTTAAGAGTGTTTCCATGAGAGAACCCGACAAGGGGTGATAATGCTCAAATGAGGGATTTAACTCAAACCTGGCACAGCTGTTGGGTGTGTTGAGATTTTAACCTCCACCAAAATAAGGTCGCAATATTGAATTCTCTGGGATTTATCGCCCCCCCCCCCTCTTAAAATGACAAAATCCGCTCCATTTGCAAGATTAGTTAGCTAACTTTGGTTAACTAACTTTATCATCTTCTATGTTTATCAGGCTTTATGCTCAGTAATTAGCCTAAAGTAAAGGTATCATCTCACTGTTTGGACCAAACCCTAAATTTAAGGTGTGTTAGTGGCTAATATCTCCTATGAGCAACAACCTATGTACTTAATTCTCACATAGTCTTTGGCAGACATCTTTAAGGTTGTCAAATCAATCATAGAATGTTTGGGCAATCTCATACTTTCTAGTGATGATACAGGTATGTACACCTGATTTGACGCTTATTTGTCATTTGACCAAAATCGGAAAAAAAACATAAAATTCGTTTTTTAAACCAAAATAGCACAAAGTTGGCGAGAAGTCACAAATCAGATGCCTCATTATCGATACTAATAGCAGATATTGTTAAAAGTGTCACCTGGAGCAGATTTTCCGTGTTATTTTTGAGCGTTTTGATGGATAGTTTTTGGAACGCTTGAGTAAACACAAGGAGCAATAGATTTCGGCCATACAAAAGTTCGCTCATTCCAACTTGCATCATTACAGAAACGCGCCTATTGAAATAGGTCGCCCGCGAAATTTAGGGTACCCATTAGGCTTTGCGAGAAAAAAAAACGAGTTTTCAAAGACTGCTGTCGTTTTCCGTCTCTTATGAACTTTAAGCGAGTAACAATTCTCACTCTTTCAAGAGACAATGCAGAAACAATAGGAGTAGGTTGGCATTGCTTTGAGTTTTGGAATGTCTTTGTCATCGCTACAGAAAAGAAAATATTTATGCAACAAGAGGCATTTTCTTTCGTGCGCGCTAAAACTAAAACTTCCCGATTTCTGTATTCTCGTGCGGATCGATTCGATGGCAAAACAGTTAAAGCTAATCAAAAACCAAAACTCTTCTTAACGTTAAGCAGCGTTTAATCATTATCAGAAAAGAATTTACGAAAGAGTTAGTTGTTTTCATGAGACATTCACCAGGTTTTCCGATTAAATATGTAGCTACTCACTACTTTCACATAGACCATAATACACCTTGTTTACCAGCCAGAATTTTGCATAACCATTGTTTCCAATTCCACAGGGTATTACAGTCGTCATGATATTAATTTGAGGAGGACTCGGAAAAAAAAATCCGAGTCCCAGATGGGATTTGAACCCACGACCCTCCGTGATCTAGTCGGATGCTCTAACCACTTGAGCTACTGGAGACTCTATGGTGAGCAAGGGCCAATTTGTGGGTCTCCAGTAGCTCAAGTGGTTAGAGCATCCGACTAGATCACGGAGGGTCGTGGGTTCAAATCCCATCTGGGACTCGGATTTTTTTTTCCGAGTCCTCCTCAAATTAATATCATGTTGTTGTTGTTTCATCTTCAATATACTCACTTTGGAGGTTGGTTGGCCGCATCTTGGATATGCTTAAGGTGACAGCGCGATGCTGTTAGTGAGTTCTTCACTTCTTGTGTGCCTATCATTACTTGGCTGTGTAGCCGCGTGATGCGGTTCCAGTCGAGACCCACAAATTGGCCCTTGCTCACCATAGAGTCTCCAGTAGCTCAAGTGGTTAGAGCATCCGACTAGATCACGGAGGGTCGTGGGTTCAAATCCCATCTGGGACTCGGATTTTTTTTCCGAGTCCTCCTCAAATTAATATCATGTTGTTGTTGTTTCATCTTCAATATTACAGTCGTCCCATGAGAAATCCAAGACAATGGTTATGCAAAGTTTTGGGGGATAAGCAAGGTGCATTATGGTCCATGTGAAAATGGTGAATTGTTTTCTTTAAGGAAACTATCGCTCTTTTTGGCTTACACCTTATTAAAATCAATATTTTAAACGAAGAATGTACGCGAGATTGCTTTTTCGTGGAATTTGGCCCTAAATGGCCAAAAAACAAGAATTTTTTAGAGCAGAACAATAGCTCTTTGCCTGCATCACACATTTTCGTACATTTCCTTGAAGCCCACCGCTCTTAAACTATGACGTAACATTTCCTAATGTTTATAGAAACACCTCGGCACAACAATACAACTTTTCTCTCCACTTTTTAACTTGGATGCGGTCCCTAAGAATTCAACTCCAAGAAAATTCGTCAACATTATGCAAATTGAGCTAGACGGAATAATCGCTTTTAAGTTTGAAAGAAGTCAAATTCAATTTTTTTCAGTATTGTTGTCTTTCGTCTGACGTCAACCTTTATTCAAAACGTTTCTAGTCTTGCAATAGGGGTGCCATCACGCATCTAGCTAAATAAAATAAAAAAAAGTTGAAAATAATGATAGCCTTACCAAAACCTCCTACAAAAGATAGGAAAGGAGTAAACACCCTAAATTTTCAGAGGACGTATTAGGTTGTTGAGTTCCGGATGTGAAAACAACTCAGCAAAATTCGTAGTGGTAAATCGTACGAGAACAACGGTTGGGTAGGAGGCTAAAGAGCATTGAGTGATGATATAATAGTTGCATCCGCCTTCATCTAATGAACGTTCCCTTGATAACTTAAATACATTGTGTGTACTGAAATCTTCACACGAATTATGTATCTTACCGTCCTTACCAAGCAGTATATAAGTACGTTGCTTCAAATTAAAAGTGCTAGAAAGGAGTTTAACGTTACAACTCTCGTGGCTGCATGATTTAACAACAAAAACGGAAACATAGTTAAGTCTATTAATAATACTTCAGCTTATTCTCTTTTTATGGCAAACTTCATACATTTTTCATAAACGATGTCAGCTGCCTGACACAGCAACAGAATATAAATATCGCTCCACGTACAGCAGAATTTTTGCCGGCGAGAGTCACAATAATTTTGATACCTCAGTTCAAGGATAAATTATACTCATGCACTCAAACCGTATTATTGCTGGTGATAAAAAGTTTAAAAACTATTTTAACTGTTGGACGTCGAGTTTGTTTACTAGCTTTTTTGCAGAAGGCGCTGAATTTGCATCCAAAATTACCATTTAGATATTTCTGGATTGTGTAAATAAACTTTAATTTTGCTCAATTTCTTTCTTTTGTATAGACGTTCATAATACCTGTAAGGTTTATAAAAATAACTTCTTGTCTCTTCAAAGGATCTTACTAATTTTTTGCCAGGTATATCCTGATAAATTTGCATAATATAATTTGTTTTATTTCTAATGTTTTTGGTTCTCATCCTCTCACTTACATCTGCCCTCATTTCATCCGATTACCATAGTTAAAGATGGTTTCTCGCTTCAGTGTAGGTAATGAAACAATATTCATATGCACGATATTTGGAACCGAGTAAGTCGGCCGCATGGAACAACTACAGCCAGAAATTCTCGTTGTTTTACTCTACCTGTCGTTGCTTTACGAAATAATAACTGGTATCCAAAGAAAAGGAAATGAATCCTTTAAAAACATGAAGCGGAGCATTTCGATGAGATCAACGAAGCCTTCTTCCATCAAGCAGCGAATGACGAGAAGTCCATCGCGAAGAGCCGACGATTTACGTAAAACATACCGACATTTTGTTCAGATGAGAATATTAACACGCGACTAAACTGAGGTGTGAAAAAAGAAGCAGACTTTCCAATGTCAACCGGCGATAAAAATGAGGAAAGAGGGGAGAATTCACGCAGCAGACGAAAATACGAACACCTAAAATAGCCGGACACGTCTAAAAACCTGAACCTTATAATGAGCTGTAAATAATTCTCTATGAAAATTTTATTGAACTGAATCGACGACCAACATGGAAAGGCAAAATTCAGCAAGCAAGTGGACTACTTTGGGGAAATTTACAGTTAATAGTAAGTGTTTGGGTTACTTCCTTAAAGTCATATGTTTGCGTATTCAAATTAAGCAGATCCGTTAAGTGAAATTAAGTTCTCGGTTTTGAAACGGATTTTTTTCCTGAGCTCTAGCCTTTCGATTTGTTCACACGTAAAAAAAACGTCGCCTTATCGTTTTCGTTTGGACAGACGAAAAGGAGATCTTTGAATACGCTGATATCTTAAATCATAGGGCGCACACTCTGTAAAGGAAGTTTTCTTTTGTTCATCGTTTTAGTGTTTTCAGTGGACAAACGAAAACGATTCGATTACGCTACGTTTGGACGCGTATTTTTCTGAAAATGGAGAGAAAAATCTCAAGCTGCTTTCAAACATATCCGGATACGAGTGGACGCCTACGAAGAATGCTTTATGCCACTAAATATGTTCTCATGTAAAGATTAAGATTTAAAAACTACTGAGCCTGATTCAGTAATAACGAACAAAAGTGCCACTGATGTTTCTTCATTTATTTTAGGACTAGGCTAAAACAGGGAAAAACCTCTTGACAGCCGCCAGACTGTAATTTTGTGTTCTTATTCATACTGTGATGTTTTCTCATAAAGACAAATCTTATCACCACGACTTTTGTAGTAATGCTTTAAGGTCCCAACCACACTACGCCGGATAAATTTGATACAGAGCAACGTCTTACGGTTAGGTCTACCTTCCACACCAATCCAGAAAAATTGTTCCCCTAACCAAAACGGAACTTGTCCAAAACGCTTTTGAGCGGGCGATAAATTTGAAAACACGACTTAACCTGTAGTTTGAATAAGGATGCATTTTGAAAACGAAACTTTTCGATGACGCTCTTCAAAGTACATATTTAAAAAAGGATTAGAGAAGAAGCGCGTTTTCAAATTAATCCGAGCGAGTGTGTTTGGACGCAAAGTGTTTCATGGCATCTCAAAATTTCTCATTTTCCAAATATATCCGGATTAATAAATTTGGGGCCTAAGTTGAAGTTCACGTAAATGATGTCCTGACATTCGAAACTTTAGGGAAAAACAAAAAAACTGGGCGAGTTAACGTTCGCAAAGACGTCCGGGACGATTACTGGAGACGGAAAAATTGGCCAATAGCTGACCGTCGTGTCGTCAGTAGCGATCCCAGAAGTCTTTGCGAAAGTTAATTCGACCCAGTTTCCTTCTTGTTTGTAAAGTGGCTCGAATTTTAGTGTGGTAATTATCTGTTTTGCCTGAAAATAAGATGAAGTGACGAATAGTCCTGGTTCCGGTTGTTCAAATGTTGGATAACTCTATCCGGTGGATAAACTTTTTTTTGTCTATCCACTGGATAGAGCAATTAGTTTTCCAAATACTTAACTGCCGGATAGTGATTTATTCGGTGGATAGCGCTATCCAACTGTTGAACAACTGAAGCAAGTTGAATAAAAGCGCGGAAAACTTATCTGTACAGGTTTAGCCTCGACCTAAAGTAAAATATTCACAAACACCAGCGAGAAGTGCCTGAATTTGAGTTTAAAATAGACACAGTTTTACCATAGCTGGTTGTACAAAGGTCTTTTTCTGACTGGAATTTGTGGATATATCTACCTTAAGTCAAGGCTAACCCTCTATAATAGAGTCTTCAGTGCTTCTATTCAGCGGCGGGGACGAATTCGACACAAAGCTATTATCATCATAAGACCCGTCCGCCAACTCTACTAACACTACTTGGCAAGAAGCCAATGATGCTTAAAGGTAAAGGAAAAGAAAAGAAAGTGTCGAGTGTTAAGTCTTTTGACGTGCTCTACATGGAGCCAGTCTCAGTCCAAATGTGGTACAAAAAGCCTTTTGCAAATTTCTCGAATACAGTCGAATCATGTCTCAGACTATATCATGACATACTTCCTCGAGAGCCAAAATGGTGCAGAGAACCATTCAGTCAAATACAGTCGGACCTGTATTAAGCGGTCAGCCCTCTTGGGGAATGGCCTACTGACTGTTTAATACAGCTTTGGAAAACATCATTAAAATAAAGATGATGCACAATTAAAGCGAAATATCCATCATAAGACAAATTGTCCTCGAAGTGTAATTTCTACCTTTTCTTGTCAAAAAGAAAAGAAAGTTTAAGCCAGACCACTAAAAGCTATTCACAGTATATCAATGTTACACAAGTGTGATACATTTTTTCAAAGTGACCTTTAATAGAGGTAGAGATAATAAAAAATAACTCGTTGAGACCTTGGAAATTCGAAATGCGAGACCGTGACCCCCTTAACAGAAGTGACCACTTATTGCAGGTCATTTTTACTGTCATTAAGGGAAATGATTTGCGGGAAGTTGTTAAGTAACCGCTTTAAATAAAGGTTCGCTTGATACAAGTTTGACTGTATTTCTGTTACCTTTTAACCCATCCCAGATATAAAAGAATGACTCACACAAGCCAATACAGTATATCCATGGCATACATTAATCTTTGCTGAAATTCGAGAAAATATTATCGCGCTTGTTAAAAATCGGGTGCAATTATATTCTGTTTGGGTTTAATTTCGCTGCATTTTAAGTCTTAAGACATTAAAATTACAAAGCCATCAAAACAAATAATGAAAAGTCAAAAGTAATTGCTTAAAAACCGTGTGATAAAAGTATTGATTTTAGCATTCAGACATCAAGAGAGATGTTTCCTTGAGAATCCCGCAAACAATTAACACCTTATTTTCTTGCGGATCGACAAATGTTGATTCCAAATCTATTTGTGTTTTACTATTTATGGTTTTTATGATGTGATAAGCTTTCAAGAAAAAACTTAACCCAAATGAATCTGTTTTTATTATCTCAGACCAACTGGGAAAATTTTGGTGTATTAGCATCAGCACGAATACTCCACGTTAGTAAGCAATATCTTGATATATTATAGCACGTGTTCAAGAGCTATCTTAAAGAGCATTGTTTCCATGATTGAAATAAGACTTTATCAGTTTTGATCCGAAATTACCACGAGCAAACAGCAATGGAATAATATAATGCTCGACAAGACCGTCATCTGTCACCTGGGCAAACATGTTTGAGAGCTACGAAGAGCTGGATTTAACTGTTGACTAGTACTGTTTCCAGAACTCAAATCGGTAACGTACAGTACTTACACTGAGTTTCTTTCGAAAGAATGAACACCACAAACGACTTGCTTTTTCCCATCGTTCGCGTTTTTGGTAACACTACAGCAAACTGGACTCATGATGAAAACGAAACTTCTTCTGAAGGGACAAATTCTTTAACCACTGAGATGGAGTCTCTGGTTTCGAAAGCTTTCAAAGTTTTAGCTTACGCAGTTGCTATCATTCTATCCCTCGTCGGCAATTCTCTGACTATCGGTTCAGTTTATCAGAACTCGAGCAGGCGTATGCGAACTGTAAATAACTACCTTATAGTTAACCTCTGCTTCGCTGATTTGCTCATCACAGTCTGCAACATGCCTAGGATGATATCCATAGTGTTGGTTGGTTTTGAGTGGCCCATCGGTGGAACGTTTGGTCTCCTTCTGTGTAAGATCAACAGCTCAGTCCCATTTGTGTCCCTGCTAGTCTCTACTCTGACATTTACCTTTATCGCGCTGGATAGGTTCTTGGCAGTAGTCTTTCCTCTCAGACGTCCTATGACAAAACGAGTGGTGGCAGTAATAATAACAGTGACTTGGATCCTACCATGCTGTTGCTACTATCTACTATTTCGCTACTCTGATCTTATTGAAATACAAGGAAAAACGTACTGCGCTAATTTCCTTATAAGAGACCTTTTGAAAACAATGGATAACTACCGAACATACTTAATTTGCGACTTTATTTTCGTCACGGGCATTCCTATCACTACGACAACAGCCTTGTACACTGCCATCGGGGTGAAAATGTACACCAGAGAAAATCCTGGGATTCAGACAGCCTCCAGCACCGCCCGTAACCGTACGGTCAATCGGAAAGTGATCGCCATGCTCGTGACGGTGGAAATCGTCTTTTGCATTTGTTGGTTTCCCTCTTGGCTTGCTCTTGTATGTATTAGCCCACAACCTCTTCAAACCATCTGTAACAGCGCTACGTTTCATTTCGTGAGGTACTTCATGTCGTACTCTAACAGTGCCATTACACCATATATCTATCCAATTTTTAATCAGAACTTTCGAGCTGGATACTTGCAAATTGTTAACCAGGTTCTGAGTTTTTGCTGTGGAAGAATGTGCCCCAGAGTCGCCACTAATCAGGTCTTTCCTCTGCAGGAAAGAACAACTACTCATTTCAGACGTGGAATGCGTACTTTGAACACAACTCGGATTTAAAAGCAATCGGCCCCTGTTAGGATGACAACAGGGCTGAGGATGGTTACATAATTGATAATCCTCAACCCAAAGTCACGATTCAACGTCAATAGAAAAAAGGCCAATAGAAAGGCAACATTGAACGGCAATAGAAAGAAAGTCAACAGAAAGTCAGTAGAAAGAAAGTCAAGATTGATCAAGAACGTCAATAGAAAGAAAGAAAGCCAGTATTGAAAGTTGACTGATTACCACGACATTGGTCAACCATGAGACTGCGAGGGTTTTTAACTGGACAGACCGGACTGACTGATGCAGTGAGCTTCAACGTTTCTATTATACGGAGAACGACACTGCATCGATTATTAGAACCAGTTAGCTAAATAAAGAATTGATTAATTCATCAATTAATTAACAGTTTGGTTTATAGAGTCGTACACTTCTGATCGAATTGACTCAGGGACCAGGAACGAGAACCATCAACAAACTCGACCAAGACGTGACGTTACCGCACGAAGCAAAATTCATACCATAATTTTTTTTTGCTGTTGCCAGCTTTCATGACTAGAATTGTAAGTCTTTTACTAGAGAAACTGAAAACAATGGTTATGCGATTTTTTTTTGGCGGAAGGGGGATAGGAATTGGAGGAATAAAAATAAATAATAATAATAAAAAAAAAATGGAATACATGGCCTCGGGACTAGGCAAGACTTCATTACTATGCATACAAGGGAAAATTAAGCCTATGTTAATTAAGTCAGTATAAAGAGTGTATTTGCCAAAATACTGCAACTTAAGTGATTCCTAAGTTTACCTGTATTGAGAAAGTAAAAGCCAAAGCTTCGCCGTTCGTTATCTGTTGTACTCTGTTGATGGGAAAACAACAACCAGTGGAAATATGAGAGGAAAAATTCTAATTGCATTATGGGGCGATCTTCTAGGTAAGGGTCAAATATCCAACAGGTTGATGATGAAGAAGAATCCTGGATTTACACGAATGGGAAGAAATGACAAAAATATAAATTAAGCCTCAAAAGGCCTCCACACCTCTCCTGGGCCTCAAATATGATCTCAAAACAATCGAATCATACCATCAAAACGCGTTCACGATCGCCACTTTTAGTCCCGAAATATAATTCGATTGCAGTAACCTCGACTGCCAGCTTAATAAAAGGAAAAAACAGGTGAAAGAGGGAAAGGGAGAAAAAAGACTTCCTCTGCCTTTAAAAGAGAGGAATTCTCTACTACGGGTCTTGACAGTCGTCCTAACCTTTAATGTCAACCGTAAACCACTACTGATAGAAAAAATGGGGGTGTTCAGAAAATTGGAGGGCTTTCTGCTTGCATCGTATGATTTTGAGGTGATCCTAAACTAAGATAACTTAACATATCAGGGTCAGATAGCTCATTTAAATTTTTTTTTTATTAAAAAAGAATAGAGTTTAGTGTAAATACGGCTTTAATTTCTACGTTGGTTTAAAGACAGTGTACTAGAGACAACAAAATAAATAACGAGAAACTTGAGGTCTGAGTTTCCTTGTTTTTCGTCAGCCTTCGTTGTCGAGAAAGGTGAAGGGAAGAAGATGCACTATTTTGCCCGCAGTTGCTGCTGGTGGACTTCCTCCTTCCTTTAATTCAGTTTTGTCTTCTCGTGTCGTTAGCTGTTCAAAGAGATGCCACATACGCCCAAAATGTCGTTTGATAGTGTCGCCTCTATAGACATCAAGACAAAAGGATTTGGGTGCCCGTAGACGGTAAAGAGAGCCCTCGCTTTCTAGTTCAATACTGGGAAAAAGCGAATATCGATATCCTCGGGAGTCTGGGTCATTGTCAATAGCCACATCAAGGAACTGCTGGACAACAATCATTACGTTGGCAACAATTGTTGGGAGGTCGCTCCTGGTCCAAATTTTGTCTTCTTCTACATCTGGATGTTGAGCACAACTAAGAGCGTAAAGTGCGAGGACAACTGATTGGAAAACATGGGATTTCAGATAAGGTCTTTGACCAAGCGATTCACCAACATCCATAAACCTCTCGCCATCCGAGACCTTCATATCATAGTATTGTAGCTGTTTGACAGAATGTAGTCGCAGTTTCTTCCTGATTTGTTCTCTGCCATGCTCTTTGTCCTCATTAGCAGAATACTTTGCCATTTTCCTGTAAGAAAAATTTAATAATAAATAAATAAAAACAGGTGTCCTGACTTAACACTGAATGAGTTGACTTTCCCAAAAGGTATGTTTTTATGATTAACTTAACTCGTCAGCGAGATGAGCAATTTAGGTTTTTGCAAAGTCTTGATCAAGACTAAAGACATGGAGAAAGGATAAAATTTAAATCGATATAATTTCCGGATCCGGACTTCAAATTCGTGTTTTCCCATTTTTTTTACTTTACCCCGGCTCTGCGCAAAAAATGAAACATTGTAACGTGAAACAATAAAATTGTCGCACGACACGTTACTCGCACGTTTTACCACACCTTAAGAGAGAGAAAGACCGTAATCGAAAAAATTCTTATCCAAACTAAAGTATAACATGCAACGGAATTTAAACTTTTCTAAAGAAGTTGAATACTATACGAGCATGTTAGGAGTACACGTAAATTCGAGAATTCCTTGCCTTTAAAGAAAGCCGTATCCCTGCGTCCCATATATATATTTTTTTAATCAACGCTTTTCAAATCAACTTCTGCAATCTTCCTGAATCTGCGAAATACTCCGAGTCGGGAGACTTCAGATTAACGGGAACAAAGCTCAGTATATTGACACTGAATCGGTTTTACATGCATGAATAACAAAGTTACCTTCGAAGTCCTCTCATGGAAAGCATGTGATTTTTATCCACTGTGAAGAGAACACTGTCGACAATCATATCAGGGTCGGGCAGTTGTAAGGCCATTTGGTTAAGTATTTTAAAGATACGCACTGTAATTTTGACTGGATGGTCGTTGTCCATTGTAGAAAGCCATATTCGTTCTGCAAAGGTAGTATCGAGGTGAATAGAATCGTAGATTTTAGTTAAAACTTTATCCAACAATCGTTTCCTTTTCAGAAGCTCTTGTTGCCACGATGGCCCCATGTCGACAATACACAATTCTGGCAAGTCGCCATCGTAAATCTCTCGCAAGTCTATTGCTAGAACAAGATCCAGAGTCAATTTAAGTTTTCCTCCATCGCCTGTGTTGTAGTTGAACTGCAGCATCATAGCGGGCCCATTTTTTCTTGTTCCAGTACAATCAGGATTGCCAAAACCACCGTGTTCCCAGTCAGGTAGAAGTGGCAGCTTTATCAAGGCAGCATTCACAGCTTCTTCAAACCTTTCATGAATGTATCTAGGTAGTAAACGATCTACCACGGCATTGGTACTCTCTGCATTCTCAGTACCGCTATTATCCGCGCTTTTAACAGAAAATGAGACATCAACACTATCCACTGGTAGGACTCCAGTTTTTGAGGTCTCAGGTAAGACGTTAAGTCTTTTTAATCGTTCAAAGGGCTTTTGGCCATTAAAGGAGAAGTTGACGCCCACAACGTTCTTTGACCGTGTTTCAGAAAGATCCCAATGGAAAGCGAAATCCATTTCGTCGGGTTGTCCAATCTACGTACAGCACATTTGAGGCACAAAAATAAGTAGATTTCACTGATTAACCCTTTATAAAGTCCAAGCAGTGACCAACATTAATTTTCTCATAACAATACCAATACATAAACAACAAAAATGGTCATGTGAATTAATATGACGAGTCACCAAGTGAAAATGCTTTTGATCTTCAATCACATTCTTTCAACCAAGTCTTTGATAAAATGCATGGAGATCAGTCAGGAGAATTTGTATTTGGATACTGGGGCTTAAAGGGTTAAATTTAAGGTCTGTTTCATCGCTGTCTAGTCATTTTTTAAATTAGTATTGCCAATTAGTCGTACTTGCTCGCGATGGAACTTAACGTAAGTGAAATAATTACTTGTACACTGTAAGTAACAGTTTGTAAATATAGCTGTTACTGGAAATGTTTTCATAAACATCTCAATTGCAATCGTTCAATTTTGCTTATCTGAGCCTCAATTTTTAACGCCGATATTTTTGAAAACTTAATTTTTGCCTGTGGAATCCGGAAACCTTTGATTTGGGATCAGGAATTCAGGTCGAGGAATCCGAAATACCGCTAACGAGGAATCCGGGATCCAGTAACTGGGATCCGTAATCCATTGCCGGGTGGAATTTCGAATCCAAGACTGTCTTGAATTACCTAACACTGGGCGAACAGATTAGTGATTCAAATTGGCAACCAGTCAATTAACCTTTACGCTGACCTTACACAGCCTTTTTCCGTGTTATGTCGAAATAAATAAATAAAAGAACAAATAAATATTAAAATAAGGGCAGACGAGAATTTTCTAATTTCCTATGCAACCCTTTATTGTTACGTGAGGAGGGTTGGGTTCACTCCAAACAGTCGTTCCTTGTATCGTCACGCAACGCTCCTCCTATTGCGTGACAAGTCAAAGAACGGCTGTGTAGCTAGCTGGCTATGGCTGCCAGCAGGCAGGGAATTTTTGACAGGGGGTTTTCAACCTGAGCTCACTGTTGAAACTGTTTTACAGCTAGTCATTTTCCATTTGTCATCGTCACTACGTATTGGAACAAAACTTTCGCCTAGGTAGTCACTGTGTTGTCAAAATTAATAATGCATACAGCCACAGGGTAGCTGTAAAACTGCAATTTGGAACATTTATCTTGAAATTAAAGGACTTATTTTCTGTATCTATAGCTACCTTTTGAAAATTCAATGCAGTTTATAACATTTGTAACTTCAAAGCATATATCTGTGCTACCATGTGGTGGTGGGGGGGAGGGGGGAGTCAAAGACTTTATCCCCTTTGAGCATCCCCCTGGCATCTAGCTCTGAAATTAACAATTACCTTGGTTCGATTGTATGAACTTCCACACTGCATCATACTGCCTCTGAACAAAGAATCTTCTTTCTCAATAAGCTGACCCAGCTGATTCATCATCAGAATCATATCAGACTCAACTTTACTGGCCAAACCTTCCTCATAATTCACTCTTCTCTTCTTGTCATAGTCCAGTAATTTCTGCAACAATCCATCAATCTCCCTCGGAGACAAGTGAAGAAACCAGTTTCTCATTTGGCTTGCCATAATTTGCCTACAATCATATATAATGAAACAGCACAACGTTCAGTCACATATTAATTGTTAATTATCTGAAAAGGATAAGCAGATTGAGGCCGATGGATGAATGCCTGGTAGGTGGTAGTGAGACACCCAGGGCTGTCAACCCCCCCGACATCTTCAAATTATTGACAGGGAAGGGATAATAGATGACGTCATAATGCACAAAACATGATGTCATTTGTGCAAAAAAAAAAAAAAACATGTGAAAAAGATGTTGTTGGAATTGTAACATTTGTACCTGATTGGTTTACTTCTCACCAATCACATAATTGCTTATTGCAGTGGTATACTGGAGTTTCTGAGGAAACATTTCATGTTAAAAGTTACATAGCTTAAACAATGCAAAATATTTGAAACTTCATCGACAGAAAGGCGAATCTACAAGAAATAGCAAACTTCAACAATTATCCGGGAGATTTCAGACTGTAATCTGGAGATCGGGCGAAACAATTCAAAATCAGGAGTCTCCCGGATTATCCAGGAGAGTTGACAGCACCCATGACACCTTACCCCAGGGCAAATCCAAAAGCTCCAATTTAATTTAGGTACTACAGTCAACTCTCTCTAAGACAGACACCTTTGGGACCGGCACTAGCTGTCCATCTTAGATAGATGTCTGTCTTATAGAAAGTCAAATAGAGGGAGCAAAGAAAGGCAGGGACAAACTCTACTGAGGTGTCCATTTCACAGAGGTGTCCGTCTTATAGAGATGTCCGTTAAGACAGAGTTGACTGTATACTCAAGACTAAAGACAAAATAGACTTTAGAACTATCATTTGGTGGTTTAATTCTGAGAAGGCATCCAAAACAAAATCAATTGGCCCTGTAGAGTCAGGAGGGGCCCTTAGGGAATTGTTGGATGGGAATGTGCCACTGATATATGAGATGTACAATCATGAACAAAAGTCCTTAATTGGGACAGTGATACAGTATTCTTATTTTTCTGTCATTTTTGGGTTCCCTCAGTCCCAGGGGCCCCACTCACATATTTTAATGACAGGGGGGTCCGACAGAGGTTCATATTTTATACCCCAAAAAATCCCAACTTCAGAATTTGTCTACCCAAAAAATCCCTACTTTTTTTTAGCATACCCAAAAAAATCCCTCAGTGTTTTTGCATCAGCAAATTTTATTATGTATCTTCTGTAAAGCTAAAACATGCCAACTTCAAATTTGGTTTTGGTCAAAAACGAAACTATACAAAAACAAATACAAAAAGCTTGCATGACTGTTATAGTGTCTCTTCATCCTATCTTCTGCAACAACTTTACAGGAAGATATTCATTATGGCATCTACAGCATGTCTTGTCCTTAGCACATAATTTGCTTGCTATTTGTACCGAAACATCCCTATGTAACTCAGATCTCGTGGCATCAGACTTTTCACCATGTTTTTGTGCAACTGATATCTCAAAAGGTGGACAGACAATTCCCACCAGGTATAGAACACATCCAAACACACCAAATCGTGTTTCACCAGGCATGTTACATAGGAGTGTGGTGAAATATAGCAACTCAGGGCAACTCAACTGTATCAAATATAAGACTTGAAAATTAATACACTGTTCATTAGAAATTCAAGCCAAACTGTATCCTTACAAACAACATTGGAAAGTAAAAACCGGATCTATTAATTGTGATTAATGTGTGGTGTACATAACCGCTCGCCTAAGTCGCCCTGTTCGAGTCCGGGAATGTTGGACTCTTCGACCATCATCAGCCATGTATTCCGAAGTGTCACCATAATTGTCCAATGGGAAATATGCTTCTAGGTAAGTAGCATCGGCTAGTGATAGCATGTAATGCTGCAGGAGCTCATTCACTGATGAGAGAGTTGACCTCTAAAGGATTTAGGACAAGTACAGTGTCAACAATGGACTGAATCTCTTACCTTGTAACAGAGGATTCAGGACATCAAGTCACATCTGTCACATGGCCTCAGCTCACTCACATGGATCGTTATATCGCCAAAATGTTATGTTACTAATATTTTCAAGAGAACTTCTTCATACAACAAAAATGGGATCACAACTGACTGGACCTCTTAGCTCTTGCTGGAACTCAACCGCATGACTCCCAGTTTGAGTTTACAAAATCAGTTTTCCTTGCCTTTATTTTTACATAGCAACATGATCATTTGATAATAGATATATATCAGCTGGTAAACATCTAATTCATAAAATGTTTACTTTGTATACAGTGTTTCCATTGTGGTCTTGATGACTGGCTTGAAAGGCCTTGAATTACGTGACCTATAGAATATTTCTCTCTGGATTAGATGTGCAATGGAGTGCCAGTAATTACTTTTCACATAGATGACAATCTCAGAAATATCCCGTAATACCACACAAGCAGTAAATTGCGCTTATGTTATTGTTGATTTGAGCTGATGAAAAATACAGTATCCAAGAAAATCCCTGAGTGGTTTTCGCGACCCAGAAAAATCCGGGCGTCTTTCATAGACCCAAAAAAATCCCTTTAGGCCAAAATGTCACACCCAAAAAAATCCTTCGGACCCCCCCGTCATTAAAATATGTGAGTGGGGCCCCTGAGCCCTCAGTGCATCCTTATTCGAAATTTTCTTGCAGTTCTCCCTCCCCCCACCCTATATGTAGTTGAAACTTTGAAAAACTTCTGGATACGTACACATAAAACTTTGTATGTGGGGTGAGGGGAGGGGTTGGGCCTGTTTGAAGGTGAAATGGCCCAGAAACGCATATTTACTGCCAAATTCTTTGTATCGTGCTACACACTTTGCAAACTTTGAAGGAAGTTTGGGTGTTTCTGTTCCTTCAATCATCTTAGCAGACCTCTTAGGAAACACATGTTTACTTGAATGAGTTCAAAAGGTCATGGTTTGTTATTGGTGGATTTCTATTAGTTTGGTTTGTTTCAGTGTGTTTCAAGGTTTAATTGCTTGTGATCGTCCTGTTTCAGGCTATGATCACTCAAGATCAACACGTCACGATTGATTGTACAAAGTGTCACGAAATTCTTTAACCTCACTTACACTTCAAACAAATACCAAGAAAGCAACAAACTTTGGCTTGTCGGTGTTTACTGGTAGGTAGAAAATTATTTTCATGCTGAATTTGCATCAGAATAGTCAAATGCGCACTTGACAAAATCCCCGAAATGTTTGTAAATTTTAAACAAAGTCCCTACTATTAAAGTGACGTTTTTAATTTACAAAAGGTTACTTTTTCCATTTTTATCCAACTGATTTGGCAAATACTAAAACAACTACCCCCCTCAGTATCGGTGAACAGCGCTGGATATATACCTCCACAGTGGATAGTCTATTCACCTCCCCTTCAGGGGATAGTTATATCATATCCAGCACAATAAAGCTCAAGAACTTTTTTTAGGCTCAAATGAAACACATAAAGATTAATGAACTAACCTCTCATTCAGTATCTGAAGAATACCCGGTTAGATGTAGCCGGTGACCCGTCTAATCAGAAGAAAGATTCAAACTAAACGCAGACAACTTCCGCGTTTTGATGTACAGAAAATGAAAGGTAAATGAATCCGCTGTACAAAAGGTACTGCATTTTTATTGCTCGCTTTATTGGAAATATTGTAATGGAGTGTGGACATCACAGACGTGGGTGTACTCCCCCATTATTTTACTTTTTTGTTAAAGTTGGTGTACGTTATCAATAAAACATCTTTTCTATAATTCAGAACAACTTAAAGATCCGTAAAGCGTCAGTTCGATCTTTTGCAAATAGCACCATTGAAATAATCAAATAAAGTCAACGTAACCAGTTTTTTAGTTAGCGTTGACCAAATTTGAAAGAAGTTTGCGAATCCGCAAAAGAACGAATGCACCAAGAAACCCTAGGGACGGGGTTACGTTGTTTTAATAGAGCAGTTGACAAATTGGATAAGTATTTCACACATGTTACGAAAAAGAAATGGCCGAACAGAACTACTTACTAACAAAAAACATAGCAATATCATCAAGGAAAAAAAAAACCTCGACGGACGACATCTGCTATTTGGAGAATATCTTCAGAACTGAACATCTCTTTGTCTCCTGAACGTGCCTAGAAACAGGCAAATGAAGATGAAAACTTAATATCGATGTCCAGGGTGAATTTTTTTGGCAATCATGGAAAAGCAAAATCTTTTACTTTATGAATCTTCAGGTTTGTTTTCAGAAACATTTAGTGTTAGTAGACGCACTATTTCTTGCTTGTTATTATTTCCAGCTTGACTTGCTTCGCCCAGCGTAGACGTATCCGCTTGGAAGTATCCGCCAAGAGTCTTATGTGCTTCCTGTTGGTTTGTTAACTGTTCAAACAAATGCCTCATACGAGCAAAATGTTTTTTGACCGTATCGCCTCGATACACATCAAGGCAAAGTGACTTGGGGTTGGGAAGGCAGTAAAGACCACCTTCACTTTCGAGCTGAATCTCGCAAAAACCCCAATTACGAGATCCATGGGCATCTGGATCTTTGTCAACAGACTTATCAAGAAACTGCTGGACAATCATCATCACGTTGGCAACAATGGTTTGTATGTCGTCCTTGGACCATATTTTGTTCTCTGCTGTATCTGGATTTTTAACGCATCTAAGCGCGTAAAGAGCAAGAATCACTGACTGGAACACATGGGATTTGAAGTATGGCCGGTAACCAAGACATTCTCCCACATCGGCAAACCTCTTGCCTTCCGGGACTTTCATATCAAAGTACTGGAATTGTTTGACAGGACGTTCCTTGAGGTTATCTGAGACAAAACTGTGCACCTGAGGTTGTTCTGAAGTACGATATTTTGCCATCAAAATGTGGAAAAAAGTATAACAAACCATAGTTATGGGAAGTAAGCTTACGCTTAAGTAAGAAGAAGAGGAAGGAGAAGAGCAAAGCTCCTCCCCAACAAACGGCTGCTCACAGTGTATCCACCTTCGTTTCCCCATGCGATTTTAGCCAATCACAGCTACAGTTTTATTTATCGGAACCAAATAATCCCTTTAAGTGCCGTCCAATCCTAGCCTTCCTTCTATCGTGTCAGTGTGGTGTCGATTTGTCTCCTATGTAGCTGTTATTTGCGGCGCCTTAGGTTTTGGTCCGAATAAAACAGACTTACGACTTTGAAATGATTTGACACTAGCGAGGACGCCAAGAATTGAATTGAACGTCTACTTAACATGCTATATTAGTCATTCTTTACTCACAAATTCAGTGACCTTTTAATAAAGGCGATATCTAGTCAGCGTCTACAACTGTTAGGTGACAGACCTTGATGAACGATGCTGATAATCTGAGAACATTCAGCTGTTTCCTGCAAAAAACACCTCACTACGCGCTCGGTCGTTACTTACGAAGCTCACGCATTGTAATTTATAAATGGTTCTTAACTTTCTCAAGAGAGCGTACTTGCGCATTCTTTTACAGTCTTAAAAAAAATATTGGAAAACAATTACCTTTGCATAAGTTTCATTGCAGCCATATGACTCTTGTTAACAGTAAAGAGGGCACTCTCTACCGTCATATTAGGGTCAGGATGTTGTAAGGCCATCTGGTTAAGTATCTTAAACAAGCGCACTGCAGTTTTTACAGGATGGTCAAAGTCCATTGTGGAGAGCCAGGTTCGCTCAGCAAAGGTGCTATCCAAGAGAACTGCATCGTGGACCTTGACAAGAACCCTATCCAGGAATTTTTTCTCCTTCAGCAGTTCCTGTTGCCAAGTTGGACCCATGTGTACAACACACAGCTCTGTCAGGTCACCATCATAAATCTCTCTCAAGTCTATTGCCAATACAAGATCAACATTCACATTAAGTTTATCTCCATTTTCCATGTCGTAAATGAACTGCATCATCAGAGCTGGCCCATTTTTCCTTGTCCCGGTACATTCAGGACTGGCCAATCCACCGTGTTTCCAATTCGGAAGAAGTGGCATTTTTTTCAAGGAATCATTTACAGCGCGATAGAACCAACCAAAGATATGCGTCGGCTGCACTCCCTCAAAAACGTTATTTGGATGTACAGAGCTAATGACCGAAAAAGTCAGAAATACACGGTCCACCCAAAGGAAGTCAGAAGAAGACTTTTTATTTAAACGTTGGTATTGTTTCGGGCCTTGAAAGGAAAAATCGGCGCCTACTAATTTCTTCGACCTTGTCTCGGAGAGGTCCCATTGGAAAGCGAAATCCATTTCATCTGGCAGTCCGACCTGTTAAAGTAAGCACGAGAAAGGAGTGTCAAATAAAGACAAAACTGAGTGGATTTAAATACATTAGGCACTTCAGTACACGGAACGGTCTGGACAGAGCTAAAATGAAGTCCGTGGATATATGGATATATTTAACAGCGACATTGCTAAATGTTCACAAGAACATTCTTTTTCTGTAAAACCTTGCCTGTGAGTGATTTCGTCCATAAGGATTTCAATAATTCTTATACGCTGCAAGCTGTCCTTGGGTCTCCGAGGATGTGCATCTCCATAAAATACCTTATAGTTCCCTATTTCCTGGTTATTCTCTTCCCCATAGCTGCGATAATTTGGTCGGCTCCGCGAATCGAGCGCTAAGGCGGGTTCCAAGATGACGCGCCAGCTCAACATCTGACCCACGTTGTAACCGTTGGAAACCGTTATTGTTTCAAATTTCTGAGGCTGCGCAGAAGCCGAAAGTCCGCGTGAAGAAAGCAACGACAGGATATGTAGCTCACTCTTAGTGAAACCAGCCATCAATACACTTACACAAAATGGCAAAAAGGCTTACAGTATATATAATCTTCATTCAAAGGAAAACGGGTAGTGATAAAATAAGTTTTTATTCCTTCACAGAAATAAAGCTTGTATGCTTTGTTTCTCCAATATAGGACCCAAGGAAAATGGACACTTCGGCCTCATGTTGAAGGTGATGGGAAGCCAAACAAGAGATACTTTTATATCTGCCACATTTTAGACGTCAACAGTTTTTTCAGACCAGATCTTGTTGGACGTGGGAAAAGGTTATTGTTTTATCGTTTACTGTAAAATTTCGTCTGCTAAAATTGCCCCTGGCTCTACCAGCTGTATCGATGATGTAACTTTTTGCCTAAAGCTTTTGTTTTTGTTTTTTCTTTTTGGCAAAGCTGTGCTGTTTGAAATGGCGAGCAGTTCATTCATGAAAGTATGTGTGGATCGATGTAAAAAAAAATATATGATTCAGTGGAACCTCTTCTTTGGGACACCTCTATTCAAGGGACACCTCCATTCACCGGACGCAGAATGTGGTCCCGGAAAAACGCTCACATCATCTTTGTATCTATTACCTCTATTTAAGGAGCGCCTCAAGTCTCGAAACCCGGGTTTTACCCGCATTCAGAGGACACCTTAGCACTCAAAAAGTTACTGACCACAAACACGGTTGGTATCTTTTAGTATACAGTAATCACAATTATGGAAGCTTTCACAACTGAACTATCTTACTTATATCAATGAACAGGCTCTCTTTATGACTTGATCACGTGATCAGCTTTCGCTAAACACGAAAACAGTTCACTTTCATTTGCACAGGCTGAAAGAGCATATTAAAATTAGGTAACCTGAGAATTTTCAGCAGTATATCTCAAAAGTAGCGACTGCAACGGCCGCCGAAAGTTAGAAGCTTTTGTATGAGTAAAAGCAACACTTTACACCTGACTCCTGAAAAGCCTCGTTTTATTTACACCGTAAAATATACGCAAGAATCCGTTCGTCTTCTTCATACAATGAAATGCACTGGGGAGTTCTTGACCAATCTGCTAACTGTAATACTGTGATACGGAAGTAATTTTTTGGAATCCTTCGCCACGACAGTTTTCCGTCATTCAATGGTGAACAGACGTGTATCGATAAAGGTGATATCGTAATTACACTGGGCGACGTTCCGTGCAGTTTTATAAAACCTTTGAAGTCATTATAGTCAGCCTCTTTTTTGTGCAAAGGTAAGGGGAAGAAGGCACACTACATTATCGCTAATTCCTGCATGGGAAGACTTTTCTTGCTGTCCAGAAGCATCTACAAAAGGCTTACAGAAGTTATCATCTGCTTCTTGTTTGACAGCAAATAGCTGTAGTACATGCCACATACGTGCAAAATGCTGTTTAACGGTTTCACCTCTATAAAAATCAAAACAAAGAGATTCTGGCTGATGTAGATTATAGAAATGTCCTTCACTTTCCAGAGAAAGCTGAGGAAATGACCAAAAACGCGATCGCTTCTCGTTCGTAGCTTCGTCAACAGATCCATCGAGAAACTGCTTAACAATTATCATAACATTGGCAACAACTGCCGGGATATCTTCTTTTGACCAAATTTTGTCCTCTGCTATGTCTGGGTGTTCACAGCATCGAAGGGAGTAAAGCGCCAAAACCAAAGATTGGAAAACATGGGATTTCAGGAACGGCCTGTGACCAAGGCATTCACCCAATTCAACAAACCTCTCACCTTCTGGGACTTTCATATCATAGTATTGAAGTTCTTTGATAGGACGAAGGAAACCTTTCACGAATCTTTTAGCACGTTCTTCTTTGTCTTCTGAGGCTGCAATATTTGCCATTTTCCTGTCAAAAAAAGGTTTGGAAATGACAGTTTGGAGACAATAAATGTTATCTTTTTAAAAATTAATTTTCCCTTTATAATGTTCAATTATTCTAACACTTACTGCAGTAGAGGACAACGGAGCATCGAGTTAAACTTATTTAAAAAGATGAGCATATATATTCCTTTTACCGAAATTTATATGTAAATTTTCCCAGTTGTTCTTTGATTTTAGAATCCCACTCATGATCAGCCATTCTCATGGAACATTTATTTCTAGCAAAGATAATTTATAGAGATTTGGAGCCTTAAAGAACAAAAACAAGACATAACACGCAGGCGGAAACACACCGTTGACCAAATGACCCAATTGTTCAAATCCAGATTACTGGCATAGCTGTCTGTTTAAAATGACCGAATGTGACATTGCATGTGTAGACATCAAGGGCAACGCAAAAAAAGAAGATATTTACAGCCCCTTCTCTTGCAACCTTTACATTTTTACTAGTTGTTACTTATTTTTCATTGGAAACCGTTCACTGGTATGCGTCACGGAGACCAGGGAGTGAATTACTCAGCAGCAACGCGTGACTTCTGTGAAGTCATCACAATGGAACAAAAATACCTAACTCCTATTCATAGACATTGATCAATGTCCTCTGAATGTTTCAAGTCTCCTCTTTATTACAGATAAAGATCTTCACTCCTAAATACATTACATGGGTTGATACAGCGCACAAAACAAAATACCTTTGAAGTCTTTTCAGCATCATCATACGTTTTTCATCTACGGAATACAGGTCTATTCGCAAGTCAGCGTTGGGATCTTCTAAGGCAATGTGGTTGAGAATTTTGAAAATACGTACTGCAATTTTAACTGGGTGATCGACGTCCATGGTAGACAACCACATCCTTTCTGGAAATGTGCTGTCCAAGAGAACTTTAGCGTGGATTTTTGTGAGAATCTTATCTAAGTAATGTTTCTTCCTCAAAAGCTCGTTCTGCCAAGACGGGCCCATGTGTAAAGTACACAGTTCATCCAAGTCACCATCATAAATTTCTCTCACGTCCATTGCCAGTACAAGATCCACGGTCAGTTTCAGGCTTTCTCCATTTTCCTTGTTGTAGTTAAACTGCATCATCAAAGCTGGTCCATTTTCTCTTGTCCCAGTACATGCAGGACTCGCAAACCCACCGTGTTCCCAGTCAGGTAAAAGTCTCAGTTTCATGAAGGCATCGTTTACAACACGGTAAAACCGGTTAAAGATATTCGTTGGTGACATCCCATTTTCTACTTCTTTTTCTTCGTCGTCGTCGTCGTCCTCCTCCTCCTCCTCCTCCTGATCGTGGTTTTCATTGTACTCACCACTACCATCATCTTCATCTGTTATTTTAAATACGACATCAACCACGTCGACAGGAACTAATCCCCATTCTGATAAGCTAACACGTCCTTTTAAACGTTCAAAATGTTTTTGTCCCTGCGGGTAGAACCTAACGCCTAATATTTTCTTCGACCTGTTCTCCGAGAGATCCCACTGAAAGGCAAAATCCATTTCATCAGGTTGTCCAACCTGCACACAGAAAAGAGTAAGGCGATGAAGAGTGATGAAAATTGGGAAGAGATTTGAGCTGCTGTGTTCACAAGCGGCACTACTGAACAGACTGCTCTAAACGCCGTATATTGAGCACACCAGGCCCACGCACAAACAACACTTGCCATGACTCAAGTTCCTTAAAATAAATATTACACTGCCTCTCAGTCAGATTTTGCTCCACACACGTCTAAACGCTGTGGGATGGGTAAAAGGGAAACTGTTTCAAACTGGTTAGCAAACCACTCTTTCAGAGTCAATTGGGGCGCTAATGATTTTCAAGACACTGGCAATTTTGTAAAATTACGCATGTTAAATATCTCCGTTATCGTCAGTTCCAGATCAAGTTCTTTAAGAAAGAAAGCTTGTACCGTTTCGTCAAATTTGTATGCACAAGCACCATAATAATATAATACACGTTTCTGCGGAAAAAGCGAAGCAAAAGTCCCGAATGATTGTCCGCCGAAACGGCCCATAGTTGACCGTCATATTCGCCTACAGTGTGACTATCCCTGTCAGGATAACTACATGTATTGATGGAGTAACTATCTCAGGCCGACAAAAAACCAGCTGTTGGCCACTGTATAGGGCCAACTTACATAGGCCGGGTTAGGTTATCGAGTCTTGTCATAATAACGTTCGTTTTTGGTCACTGACTGTCAGTACGCCTACCCGTCGGAGCGATTTTTCACTTTTCCCATTTTCTCTCGTGAGATAAAACTTAGAGACCAATAGGCCTTTTTCGGCCTTTTTTTGGCGGAATGAGAAGGCTAAATGGGAGCATAAAGGTACCAAAGTACAAAGTGCCACGTTAGATTTCGAAAACAACCTGAAGCTGGTTACCGATTTTTGCGAGAGCTTATATCGCCCCATGTAAGGGAATACAGATTCCGGAATGCGAGAAATTTTCGCTCGTGGAATCCAGAATCTTGGGCTTTGGAATCTGGAATGTAGCTCAAGGAGACCGGAATCTTACTTAAGATCGAAATCTGGAATCCCAGTTCCACAGACAAAGAATCCGGAATCCATGTCATATGGATTTCAGAATCCAAGACTGTCTTGGATTCCCTTATATGGTTGGACTTATGCTTTCAATTAATCATTGCATACGCATCACAATTAACTTGGAAAACGTTTTAGAGCACTTCCTCTATACATGCTGCGATACAGACACGAGTCAAGAAATTACATGATAAAGAAATTTATACCAAGGACTGAAGAGACAATTACCTTAGTTCTATTGTATGAGCTTCCACACTGCAGCATTTTGCCCTTAAATAACGGCTCCTCCTTCTCCATCAGTTCACTTAATTGATCCATCATGCAGATCATATCTGACTCAACCTTTTTGGCCAAACCTTCCCGATAATCCACTCTCCACTTGTGATCATGGTCTAATAAATTCTGCAACAATCTTTGCCGTGTTTCAGGAGATAAGTGAAGAAACCAGCTTCTGATGTTGTCTGCCATCGTCAGCTATTCAAATACAACAGACAAAGTTTGTTTAATTATGAACTCAGTAAAATAGTTACAATAAGGGAGTTATTTTCAGAACAACTGAGATTGAACCACAATTATTCATGCAATATATCAAACATGAGACACGGCATTTTAATCATTGATATTTTAATGAAACACCGTTTTGCGTGGTGCCCGATATAACTTAATAGAGGAACAGGATGAAGCAACTGAAACTGAAAACACAGGGGACAAGTTAACGTGAACATACGTAGTGAAAGGGGGGCATATCTCTTGAATTTGTGACCAACTCGTCAGAAAATGAAATCTTGCGTGTGTTTGAAGCATAACTTAATTCAGCAATTATAGCATTTAAGAATATTTATGTTTTGAAAACGTACTAATTATGCTATAAAATAGAGCGCATCGTTACCTAGAAAAATGCCGAACGACTTGTTTTACACTAAGAAGATAGTGATGATCAGCCCGGGAAGGGGATGGGGGGTTATCTTTTCTCAGTGTCGAGTGAAATACCACGACAATACAAGTTTTAGATCATTCATGGCCCGATCGGGAATACTTCATCACTGCTTTAACCACTGTGACCATAACAAACGGCATTCCTTCTCTCTCCTGACGATAGAAACTTTTTTAAAATTTTGTCTTCCAGATCGATGGATGAGAGATTGATCGATTCATCTCACTATTTACTTCATGTGGTGTCGAAACGCTATGAGATTCGAGGCATATTTAGTATGCCTAACACAGTGGAGCTTTTCTCATTTAATGGGATGTTATAAATGGCCGGGTATTCTGCATTTTAGTTACTTACCTTTGAGCAGTATGGATCGTCGAGGTATAAGAAGTTTTCAAGGGCTGCAAGTAAAGACAAAGGACAAAGTCTTTGGTCAGTTCGCTGACGATGAAATCGAAAGAAGCGATCGACACCAGGAAGTACAGAAAATGAGTAGCCCTGGAAACTAATTTATAAAATTAACTCCTATGGACTTGGACTGGACTGGAATCAACTGGACTAGGACTGGACTGAACTCAAGCAATGAAGGAATGAATGGGAGACTTGAAAGGAATACAAAAACACCAAAATAGACGCAACCTCATTCCCAGGGTTCTCTCTATTGCTTCGAGAAAGAACCCTGGTTGTGGCTGGTCTCGTGGAAATGTGTGTCAATAAATTGTGCAGCGGGGGTAGGTCCTCTACTAAATTTTGGCGACTGGACGATGAAATACTATCTGGAGTAGGGAGAAAATTCTTGCTTCAAAATGGCGCTTAACTTTCTAAGTGAGTTGCGCGCAAGCTGCGTTGCTTTTCGGCTGGTTACAATAAGATTATTTTGAAGGCAAACAGGTTATTTGTTTAGAGAGTTTGTACTTGAAAAAAGACTTGCTCGCCGTCCTTCCCGCAACAGGATACGGATAGTCTATCACGATTTGCACGTGCAGAATCTGCTTGTCGTAAATTTGCATACTCATGAGTGGAAGAGATAATGCAAAAGTCAGGTTTACATGAAGCACCACCCAGGAAGCAGTTTAAAAATTGTTATAATGGTATTTCCCGGTTTGCTCTATGTTTTTGAAATATGAGCAGATTCCGGGCGATTCCGTGCAGTTCCATGAGCTAGATCTACCCAACAGGCAATGACAGAGCTTATAGACAAAATATCATTTGCAATTAAAAGGAATGAGTATACTAGTGGAATATTTTAGACCTTTCCAAAGCATTCGATACTATTAGTCATGAGACATAACTGCAGCATAAACTAGAACATTCTGGGATTAGAGGGACTCCATTGGAATGGTTCAAAAATTGTCTAACGAACAGGAAGCAACTAGTAAACTATGCCTGTCAAGTCGGATGTTCGAATTGTTACATGTGGCGTGCTGCAGGGATCGGTTCTTGGTCCCTTGGTACTGTTGATCTATGTAAATGACATTTCAGAAAACTCACTCTTATCATTTTTACTTTTTGCAGACGACACAAATTTGTTTTACAGTCACAGAAATCCTGAAATATTAAATCAGATTGCAAATCAGAAAATGTGTAAAGTTGCCAATTGGCTTAGAACTAACATTTTTTTTTAATATTAGCAAAACTCACTTTATTATTTTTAAAACTGAAAACAAAGAGAAACCAAGTAACTTTGAAATTAAAATCAACAAAGAAACTTTTGAACAAGTAAACAGTACAAAGTTTTTGGGATTAATAATAGAAAAGAGCTACCCTGGAAACAACATATTAAAAAAGTGGAAACAAAAATATCAAGAATGTTAGGTATAATGATCAGAGCAAGGCATTATAATTACCATATATACCCCTATCAATACTTGACACATTGTAACATTTTTTGGGTATAAGTATTTATTCAACAAGACTTACAGGTATTTACAAAATTCAAAAGAAATTGAGGGAATTATGACATTCTCTAAATATAGACAGGAATCAAGGCCATTATTTTTGTCATTAGGACTACTGAATATACACGAGTTAAATACGTATATGATAGCCTTATTTAAATTTGAAATCTCACTTGCATGGAAATCTACCGTCAGCTTTATGAAATTACTTTTCAATGGCACTATTCACATGAATAATACTGGAACTTCAAAAACAATTACACATAAGCTACAAAAGAACAAATTATGGTACATTTTTAATTAAGAACGGAGGAGCAAAGATATGGAACAGCTTGCACAAAATTAAAGAAAATTAAATCAAAAGAAAACAAACAATTTGCTTCACAACGATGTGATTCTGACCTGGAAAACCGTGAGGATAGTAAGAGCTGTTTTAATAGATAGTAATATTTTATCTATAAAGTATATAGCTACATGTTATTGAATTTAATTAAGCCGTCGTCATTAATGTAATTTTAATCGACTTTAGTATTGTAACAAAGGGGAGATCTCCTCAGAAAGCTGTGACAAGGTTGCAGAGATCTTCCGGCTACTAGATATGTTTTGCAATCTTAAACAACTGTAAGAAAAAATGAGTGGCGAAATAAATGAATAAATAAGAAAATAGTTCCAAAAATAATAAAACCTTAAAGTCGTCATGGTCAGACTTCTATTTCTGCAAAGTTAAGGGGAAGGAGACTCACTACATTATCGCTAATTCCTGCATGGGAAGACTTTTCTTGCTGTCCAGAAGCATCTACAAAAGGCTTACAAAAATTATCATCTGCTTCTTGTTTCATAGCAAATTGCTGTAGTACATGCCACATATGTGCAAAATGCTGTTTTATGGTTTCACCTCTATAAACATCAAAACAAAGAGATTCTGGCTGATGTAGATTATAGCAATGTCCTTCACTTTCCAGAGAAAGCTGAGGAAATGACCAAAAACGCGATCGCTTCTCGTCCGTAGCTTCGTCAACAGATCCATCGAGAAACTGCTTAACAATTATCATAACATTGGCAACAACTGTCGGGACATCTTCTTTGGACCATATGTTGTCCTCTGCAATATCTGGGTGTTCACTGCATCTAAGGGAGTACAGCGCCAAAACCACAGATTGGAAAACATGAGATTTCAGGAACGGCCTGTGACCAAGGCATTCACCTAGTTCGACAAACCTCTCACCTTCTGGGACTTTCATATCATAGTATTGAAGTTCTTTGATAGGACGAAGCATGCCTTGCAATCTTATCCCACGTTCTTTGTCCTCCGAGGCAGCAACAGTTGCCATTTTCCTGTCAGAAAAGCATTGGAAGTGACAGTTTGGAGGCCATGATTGTGATCACTGTAAAAATATTTCTCTTCATATGACCAACTATCAACACTTAATTGCAATTAAGGATAATGGAGTTTCTTGTTTAAATTTAACAGATGAGCATATCTCATTTACTGAAAAACTACCATATGCTTTTTGCAAGCTTTGCTGAATAATCTTTGCTTTTACAATTCGCCTCATAATCAGCCATTTTTGCAGCAAACATTATTTGGAAAGGTACGGACTCTATTCAGACCAGGGAGGGGGCTTTTTGAGCCCCCCTCAGTAAAAAACTGATCACCAAAACTTAGCGAATTTTCCTTGAAATTTTAAATTTGTCTAAACGTTTACGTCAACTTTGACGTGGCCATTAAAAAAGGATTTATTTTTGATTTTAGTTATTAAATAATAGCATTACACTTAATTATAATTTGGCAATATTTTATCAAATTTACTATCACTTTAAGTGTGATCCAGGCTTTTTAGAAACTGATTTGAGAAAAAACTTGAATTTAAAATGACCAAATGGCAGATCTTGGTTCAATTTTGAACAGCGTTTATTTCTCTCGGAATTTCAAAACTTGCGACTTTTTTTGCTTCATGAGCATCCTTCATACGGGTTTCAAAGGAAACTGAAGACACTTAATAAATTCAAAATGGCAGATCCAAGAAGGCGGATAGTTCCAGATCATTTTTTAATGATAAATGATGTCATTGTGGCATCAATTCTATTGTTAAAGATTATTAATGTGTTAACCAATTTCTTGATTTTGTCAGACACCTTACTATTTAAGTATTTCTTGCTTTGAAGGGAAAATTGATGGAATTTAGATTCTGCCAAAAAAAGAGAATATGACGTCAAATTTCGTCATTGTGGCAATCAGGGTATGCCTTGATGTTGGAAATGACGAGTACATTATTCTGTGTAATTTTAGTTGGAGTAGTATCATGAGCGGTTTAGGCCCCGCTCGGTCGCAGGAAACAAAAAACAACCCGCTCTGAATAGGGTTAAAGTAAGCTGAAAAGACAGCACCAGGAACGGGGACCATTGTTGACCACATGACCCAATCGTTCTAGTCCAACTTCAGTTGGCATTGCTTTCCGTTTAAAAAGGCCGAGTGTGACATAGCGGGCGCGATCCATTCGACAAAAATTTCCGAGCAGAGGTTCGAAAATTACGTGGGGAAGAATGGATCTCGACGGCGACCGGTCTCGTTTCATTCCTCTCTCCAACAGAAACTCAGAAACGCGTTAACGGGCAATCGGGATATAAACCGTCAGCTTCAGTGTGAGGTAGCAACCTACTGGTTGTAACAGACCTCATTAAATGCTTGCTGAGGACGAGTTAAGTGAGTATTTGTTGAAGAAAACGAATTATTCGAAGACTAAAACAATAGAGTCGGAGGCTGAAATGTCAACATTTTCGTACGAATTGGTTTTGGCGGGAATAGTCGCAGTCGAGATGCGAATACAGACTGACTTGCTTGGATTTTTTTTGCAAAGAGCAACAAGTAAATACACCAAAAACTTACCTGCCAAGCTTGACTCTCGTGAGATAGCAAATTTTCTAGCATGGGTACAGTTATGTCACAAAACTGCACCGGTAGCAGGACTGAAGCCGCCAATTTTTGCCAAATGGTAAACACCCAGGAAGTACCGAACCGTGAGGAACTGGGGATGAGAATGGGTCGGAATCGTCGAATGGAACGGTCATTTTCCGATCAGACCAGCCCAAGCGGCAAAAGTGGTCCACCTTGAAAGGTGGACCAGTTTTTTCGAAACCTTTCCGGTTGGACCGAACCGATCCACTGGGTTTTTGGACTGAAATTACCGGATATTTTAGTTGAATGGATCGTGCCCAGCATATGTGGGCATCAAGGGTAACGAATATGCAATGCACAGTTAACATTTACTGCCCCTGCTTTTAGAATCTGTACTTTTTTCTGGTCCAAACAACGAATGGGTTGATACAGCGCACTATAAAATTACCTTCGAAGTCCTTCCAGCCACATCATACGATTTTCATCTACGGAATACAGGGAACTGTCCATTCTCATATCAGCGCTGGGATCTTGTAAGGCTATCTGGTTGAGAATTTTGAAAAAACGAATGGAAATTTTGACTGGATGATCGATGTCCATGGTAGAAAGCCACATTCGTTCAGCAAAAGTGCTATCCAGGAGAACGTCATGATAGATTTTTGTGAGAACTGTATCCAAGCAATTTTTCTTCCTCAAAAGCTCACGCTGCCAAGACGAACCCATGTGTGAAGTACACAATTCATCCAAGTCACCGTCATAAATCTCTCTCAAGTCCATTGCCAGTACAAGATCCACAGTCAGTTTCAGGTTTTCTCCATTTTCTCCATTTTCCTTGTTGTAGTTAAACTGCATCATCAAAGCTGGTCCATTTTCTCTTGTTCCACTACATGCAGGACTCGCAAACCCACCGTGTTGCCAATCGGGTAAAAGTGTCAATTTTATCAAGGCATCATTTACAACACGGCAAAATCTTAAATAAACATTCCATGGCGACATCCCAGTTTCCACTTCTTCCTCATCGTCGTCGTCGCCCGCCTCCTCCTCCTCCTCCTTCTGCACCGCATCGTTGTTCTCCTCGTAATCATCACCATCACCATCTTCTTCTGTGTTTATATTAAATATCACATCAACCACGTCGACAGGAACTACTCCAGTGTCTGATAAACTGGCATGTTCTTTTAAACGTTCAAAATGTTTTTGCCCTTGCGGGTAGAACTTAACGCCTAATATTTTTTTCGACCTGTTCTCCGACAGATTCCACTGAAAGGCAAAATCCATTTCATCAGGTAGTCCAACCTGTAGACAAGAAAGGGCAAGGCGATGAAAAGTGATAACAATTGTGGAGAGATTTGAGCTGCTGTATTTACAAGCGGCACGACTGAACTGGTTGGTCTGCGAGCTGTACTGAGCACACCAGACCCGCGCACAAAGATCCATGCATATATCTAAGATTTCCGAGGGAGAATGGGGCTTTTGTTAATTTTCTGGAAGATATATAGAAGCAAACAACTCTCGCCATCACTCAAGTTCCTTAATTATTACACTGCCACACGGTTATACTTCCTCTATACACGCCTAAACGCTGTGGGATGCTTAAAAGGGTAACTGTTTCAAACTGGTAAGCAAACACTCTTTCAGCGTCAACTGGGGTGATAATGTTCTTCAAGACACTGGCATGTAGCATTACACAAGTGTTAGATATCTCCGTTAAAGTCAGCTCAAGATCAAGCTCTTCAAAAACAAAACTCTAACTGGGAGTCGGCCCATAATTAGTTGACAGTCATATTCGCCTCAGTGTAACTATCTCCGTCAGGATTATATATCGTTAGTGTAACTATCCCAGGGTTTTGCTAAAAGCAGGCCCGCGGCCCAGAGGCCCGCGGCCCACGGCCCGCGACGGCCCTGCGGCCCGGAGGCCCAGTCCCGATTTTCCAAGGTCTTTTTGTCCAGCGGTAAATCCACGCACATGCACAGATCTGCATCGGGTTTGGGCGTGCAAAATGGACGACGGTGAGTTTGAATTCGTTTACCATTTTAATAATCATTTCAATCCAATTCGACCCTTTCTTTCGTTGCATGTTGCTAAGTGAAAAACGTTGTCATTCTCTGTTTATTCGTCTGTTTACAGAACCCGATAGTGAGGAAGTCCATTCTCAAACGATCTAAGTTATTTTCAAACTACAGTTTGAAAAACTCTGCCCTGCTCTTCTTTTGGGGTGGGGTTCCTGTAAACAGACCGACATGTCTCTGTATAGAGAACGATTCGCAGTTCACATATCTCATTACTTATGATATTTTCACTTTCAAAGTATGGTTTGAAAATAACTTAAATCGTTCTATAATGAAAGTCTTCTATTGTGCTATCGGTTTCTGTAAAGAGACGAATGAACAGAGAATGAAAACGTTTTTATCTGAACAACATGCAACAAACAGAAACAAGGATTCAAATGATTAAATGGTAAACGAATTCAAACTCACCGTCGTCCATTGCATGCGCGTGGATTTACCGCTGGACAAAAAAACTGGAAAATCAGGACTGGGTCACGGGGCTGCTGGGCCGCCGGGCCGCCGGGCCGCGGGGCCGTCGCGGGCCGTGGGCCGCGGGCCGATGGGCCTTCGGGCCGCTGGGCCGCTGGGCCGTCGCGGGCCGTGGGCCGCGGGCCGCTGGGCCCCGGGCCTGCTTTTAGCAAAACCCACTATCCCAGGCCAACAGAATACCAGCTTTTGGCCATGTATAGGCCAACTTAAATCGGCCAAGTTAGGTTATCGTTTCTTGTCATAATAAAGTTCGTTTTCGGTAGGAGCTATTTCGGTCACCGACTGTCGATACGACCTGTCGGAGCCGTTTTTTTACTTTTTCCCATTTCTCTCGTGGGAAAAACAAATTTTTTCCGCCCTTTTGTGCGAAGTGAGAAGGCTAAATGGGAGCATATAGGTAGAAAAGTACAAAGTTCAACGTAAGATTTGAAAACAAAGCTGGTTACGGATTTTTGCGACAGCTTATACTTTCAGTTAGTCATTGCATGCGCATCACAATTAACTTGGAAAACTTTTCGAGCACTTTCTATATACATGTTGCAACACGGACACGAGTCATGAAATTACTTGATCAAGAAGTTCATACCAAGGATAGAGTAGACAAATACCTTAGTTCTATTGTATGAGCTTCCACACTGCAGCATTTTGCCCTTAAATAACGGCTCCTCCTTTTCTATCAGTTCCCTTAATTGGTCCATCATGGAGATCATATCTGACTCAACCTTTTTGGCCAAACCTTCCCGATAATCCACTCTCCACCTGTGATCATGGTCTAATAAATTCTGCAACAATCTTTGCCGTGTTTCAGGAGATAAGTGAAGAAACCAGCTTCTGATGTTATCTGCCATCATCAGCTGATCAAATACAACAGACAAAGTATGTTTGATTAAGAACTTACTGACACTAATATCAGTAAAATAGTTACAACAAGGGAAATATTTTCAGGACAACTGAGATTAATCTACTTCTTTACTCATTTATTTTTAAAATCACTTGACGGTAACACAATCACAAATGGAAATTTCCTCTGCTTGCAAATTGCTGCGTTAGGAGATAATTTAGAATAGAAAAAAGAATTAACTGTTTAATTTCACAGATCTTAATATTCACAAAACATAATAAAGATGAATAAATATTGTCTAGAATTTCCTATTACTTGAAGACGGCTAAAAATTTCTAGAGGACCGTTCAATTTATGTACAATTTTCGAAGCTAATCTTATAAACTCCGGGCAATTTACTGAAGTTTACTTTTTCATATTTCACTTCCCAGATTGGGCTATTTTTCATACAAAAAAGGAAACCTAAATGTTTTGGATTCAAAAATGTGATGAAGAGAGGAAATCACAAAATTCTCAATATTTAGTAACAGGTTAAATTGCATCTGAACTTTTCGGGAAAATAAAACTGAAGCTCTCGTAATTTCGAAAAGACCCAAGTTTCCCTAGGATGACCGAACAGATACAAATGATATATCGCCGCTTAGAATGCATTTCCCGACACCCGGATAGCCTAAAATGTATTTTCTATGTAGTTAGGAGGAAACCGTCGTTGGGTGCCCCTGAATAAACCTCATCATTACCTAGAAATTTATACCAAACGACTTGTTTTAAGAAAATGATGATCAGCCCAGGAAGGGAGGGTTTATCTTTTCTCAGTGTCAGGTGCTAGGGTCATTGTACGCCGCCATGTAAAAGATTATTCATGGGGGACATTTCATCACTTCTTTGACCACCGAGACCATAAAAAACAGCATTCCTTCTCTCTCTTGACGATAAAAACATTAGTTTTTAATTTTGTCTTCCAAATGGATGGATGGGGGAATCGATCGATTCATCTCACTATTGCTGGTTTGCACGTGACGTCACGGCGATCACGTTGGATGTCAAGAACAAAAGCACTTCTCTCCTCTGAGAACTTAACTCTGTTTTCATGTAAATTCTTCCAGAAAAAATTCGGTTGTATTGTCATCCAACATGGCCGCCTTATCACGTGGTTGCAAACCAAGAATTTACTTCATATGGTGTCGAAACGCTCTGATATTCAAGGCATATTAAAACACAATGGAGCTTTTCTCATTTAACGGGATGTGTATAAAATGACCGGGTATCCTGCATTTTAGTTACTAACTTTTCAGCAGTATGGACCGTCGAGGCAAGAAGTTTTTAAAGGGCTGAAGGTAAAGACAAAGGACAAAGTCAAGACATTTCCAGTTCGCTGAGGATAAAATCGAAAGAAGCGATCGACGATAGGAAGTACCACAGGAAAAGAGTGGTCTTGGAAACTAATTCATAAGATTACCGAATTGGACTGGACTGAATTCAAACAGGAAGACTGAAAGGAATACAAAAACACCAAAACACTAAAACACCGTTCCCAGGTGACGTGGAAATGTGTGTCCATAAATTGCGCGGCGTGGGATTTAGAAAGATTTAGGAGTTAATAATGCGATTGCATTGCCTATACCTAACTATTTTTTTTACCTAAACAGCGTTTTACTAGATCATATTGTAATGATTCATTTATTCAAGTCACCTGCAATCATGATTAGTTTTTTCTAGTTTCTTTCCAAGAAAAATAAGGGACTGGAACTCTCTACCAAGTGGCATATGTACAAGTACAAATTTTTCATTAGGGACTGTGCAATAATTATCAGGAGGGTGGGGGGGCTGAAAAACTAGAGGGGGGCATTACATAAAATTGCTGCCAAGATAGGGGGGCTCAAAGTAAAATCACTCATTTGAGGGAGGGGGGGCCTTAAGTTTTATTCGAAATGTAAATAAAATTAAACGCAATAAAAGATTCTCAATACAGGCATCATGATAGACTGTAGCAAATATCCCTGCAAATTGGTTCCCTGTTCCTGATCTAAGTGATACAGCAGCCTTACCACGCGGGTATATTCCATCCAATGTGACCAGTCTGAGTGATGAATTCGATCGACAACTTCCAAGTGTGCAAGTCAAGAAGTTAGTCGATTCTGGCATGTTAACCTCTTCCAACGCCATTGAAATTCAGGAGGTGTGCGAGAAGTTGATGGTTGATGAAATCACTCTCAAAAGTTTTGTTCAACATCGTGAGTTTCTTGCATTGAAAGCTCAAAAAAGGGAAGCTGAACGCAATACCCTTCCAGACATTAACTGGAAAGAAGAAAATGAATTCAAACCCCTCACAGCAAGACAAATTAAGATCTACCATAAGCAGAACAATCTTCATATATCTGGAAGTAAAGCTGCGCTGGTAGCACGTGCTCTTGATTTCTCGCATACTGCAACACGAAACAACGGAAGAAATAGTGCCAAAGACAGTGACACAGAACTCCTATCCAGTGATTCCCAATACGACTTTGATTCTCACACAAGTACTTCCGAAAACAACTCTGATTTGGATTCAGATGACTCCGAAACGGATGGCTTTGTTGAACATTCATATGAGGTACTATTTGTTCCAGACGACGACATCCAACAAGTAAGCGTACGCTTACAGTAGCATGACAATATGAAAGGTATCTAATTAAAGGCATCTATGGTAATGGTGGCGGTGAGGGGTGGGTGTGTGTGGGTGGTGGGAGGGGGTGCGACGTTATTTTTAACATAACAGAGGGGGGTTAGAACTATTTTTTTTTGTTTTGGAGGGGGGTACTGTCTAAGTTTTTGCTAGATAACTCTAGTTTTTCAGCCCCCCCTCCTGATAATTATTGCACAGTCCCTTATTTAAAGATCACTGTTTCTAAGCTAGTATAAATAATTGATCGCTGTTATTTATCTTTTTTATTATTATTTATCTTATTTATTTGTATATATATAGTTTATATTTATTAAGAAATAATTTTTATCATTTAAAATTGTAATGTATTACTACATATAATTTACAAGTGTTTTTTTATTATTATTTTATTATTCATTCAAAATATTAATATTTTTTCTCAATTCTGATTGGCTAAAAGCACGCGCATAATTCACCACAACGACTTACTGATGACCAAATTTGGAAGAATTTTGTGTTTAATGAGGAAATGACGTCAAAAATGCAGCCTTCTACACAAGAATGTATGCTTGGTGTCCACCAATGACGTCTGGAGCATTTTGCGTTTCCAGGCAACATAGACCTTGCCGCCAAGGCGCATTTTCATGTATTACTCATGAAACAGGGGCACCCAGCGACTTTTTTCTGTAAAATAACTATTCGAAGGAGCAAATATTGCCTAGAAATTTCTTAAGCTTGAGAAAAGCTCAAAATTTGTGGATAATAACCGTTCCATTCGTCTCAAATATTCGGAGGTTTTCTAATAGCTTAACTACAATTTTCGGAGGTTGTGTTATTCACATTTTGATAGCAAGATATTGCGATTATTGTTAAAAAGGTCTCCTAAAAATTTCGGTATAAAGACGAAACGTCCCCTATAATTTTCTAATGAAAGCAAGGCTACTTCATGTCCTCGGTCTTTCGACCGGACCCATAACGGTAGCTAACACTTTCGGATGAGACGAAAAAGCCACCTAAGACTTTCGTTACAACCAAAGTTCCCCTAAGACATCCGAATAGATATATAGAGGGTCGTACAGGGGTATTCCCGTGATGCGTGATTGGCTGATTTTATTTTCCGTGAAACGTGAATTTAATAAATTATTCTTCGTGATCCGTGATCTGAAGGTTTTGCGTGACCCGTGAAGAACTTGAATTATTAACCGATATTCGTGATTTCACCACTCTATTTGGCGTGATTTTGAGATGCGAGTGCTCCGGAAGACTTATTTTAAGACTGAAAACATCAAATGTGACAAGTAACAGACTTCGCTATAATTAAAGTAATCCATTGTGCAAATTCACGTGCTTTACATGCCTATCATGGATCAGATGTCTATTCCTATGCCTATGGTCTCCTACGTCACTGGAGGTCAAAAGACAGTGATCCAAAACATCGAAACATCCGAGACATGGAGGGGACGAGTACGTATAGTACGATGAGGGTCGAATGTATTGTATTTTACGTTGACCCAAGGCTAATCCAGTCCCAAAATCTGAATTTCTAAAAGAGAATGGGGTGACAGAGGCAAATGTAACTTATTTGTCAACGACAGACAACGGGGTTGCCATGCCAGTCAGTGTCACCTACAAAACCAAGGCAGGCAAAACAGGAGAACAGATGAAAGAACAGTTTCTCAATGAGGTTGAGCTGTTGCAAACATGTCATTGTTGTATAAAGGCAGCGGTTTCATCACAGCATATTCTTGATAAACCTGCTACAGCGATTTGCAAAAGTGTATGCCAGGCTTGCATAGAGAGTGCTTCTGTCTGTAACACCTGTCGTGCTCAAGGGCAGCTTAGCCACGTGCCATCTCTTCGTGCTTGCCAACGGTGTCTTCAATCCAATGTTCAGTGTTCTCGAGCGGTGGTTCTTGTTTTGGCATCGGACTGTGAATCTGGGAACAAAAGAGCATTTGAATTGATTTCTCAGAGCAAAGCTCATGGAACGTTGCCCCCTCAGTTTATATTCGTTTGTCTTCCTGATGCCGCTCACGTAGGCA
The DNA here is from genome assembly GCA_942486035.1 of Porites lobata. Lineage (NCBI taxonomy): Eukaryota > Metazoa > Cnidaria > Anthozoa > Scleractinia > Poritidae > Porites > Porites lobata. The sequence goes on from CALNXK010000003.1 coordinate 7,784,338, forward strand.
AAAGTTTAAAGTGTAGCTTCGCCAACTGGATGTTGCTGTTGGATGAGGAGAGAGCATGTTTGTCAATGTTGCACACAATCCGAGATTCTGATCCGGAATTGAAGAAGTTGCTACCAAGGGACAGTGTCCTAAATAAAGATCGGATGGACATAAACTGTATACTACATTTGCGTAAAGAGTCTGTGTTAGCTCGTCTCCGCACCGTCGATCGCGTGGTGCATTCAGTTCTCCCAGACAGCTACAAAATCAGTGAGACCAACAAGGTAGGGCTATATCCGCATCCCGTAGCAACTTGCCCCGGTGAGCACGGAAAACTTCTCGTTCTGGACTATGCTCCACTGAAGAACTTCACTAGGCTTCTAGTAGTTAGGCTTCATGTCCCAGCAGATGTCAAGATTGTTGGAGAATGCCATAGTGCAGCTAAATCGCTCGCTTACTGCGATAGAATAACGTATGTAAGCTGTGCCACAGGAATACAACTATTTTCCATTACAAAGAAGCCAACGCAACAGGTAAAGAATCTCAAAAAAGTAGAGCTCACTTCTGAGTTGCAGAAGAGAGGACTTGACACACTCGGAACAGTTCCGGTGCTTCGAGAACGACTCCATGCATCTAAAGAATGTAGAAAGAACATATGCAGAAACAAAAAGTGACTTGACTAGAGTTCAGCTTTCTCAAAAGATCGAACCATCCAGAATTGCTAAGGCAAGCGATAGTATCATTCTTTGTGCCAGTGATGTGGAAAAGGTTATCTATTCCATTACATTAGGGATGGATGGAGTGGCAGTTAAAGGCAATGTTACAGTTTTGACAAAATACTCAGCCTCTTGCACAGAAGCAGTGTCTATGTGCCTTAACAATAACATCCTTTACTGTCTCACAAGGGCAACCCAGGCGGAATCTTAAGTATTGCAATGTCAACACTCGAGGAAACCGTGATCGTACAAAACGGAACTGTAGAATGCAGTGAAAGCGAACACGTGGCCTCGTATCTCGCTGGTATAGTTTATGTGGACATTGGAAGCCTGCAAATAAAGACGAAGATCTGTGGTGAGGAGGCCTTAGTTATTGCTGGCACAGGAAAGGAAGGCAATTCGAATGGAAAGGGAGACCAAGCAACATTTGCGCAGCCTATGTGCATATGTGTGGAGCACGATAAGAACATATTCATCTCCGATGCTCAAACAGGCTCTGTGAAGCTAATTACCGCAATAAAAGGCATTGTAAAGTATTTAGGCCATCTTGGTCTCCTGTATAAAGCCTTTTCTGTTCATATGAAACATCAGACTGTACCAATACGTTCCCTACCACAAGCAATCGAGCTTCTGGAAGAACTTGACAGTTACTTGGAAACAACAACAGAAAAAGCGTTGTCGCATAGCAACGATGTAAACGATGCCAGCACAGGTAAACCAAGCGGTTCTCAAGGAACTATTTCTAATCAGACAAAGCGTTCGGTTAACATGATATTAAATGGACTGAAAGATCTGGAGGCGTTAGTTAAAGAACATAACCCAAGCTTCGCCATTGATCTGTACTCTTGTCTAACAGTTCAGGTTGAAAACCTACACGCGGTTGGTCATTTCAAGGACCAGTTTCCTACCCTTTTGCAGTACGCACGGAATCTGGCAAATACCGTATACGAAAGCATTAAGCGTGTAGTACCCTGGAGTGCCTACTACTTCACACATGATAAATCATAATATCCCGTGTTGCGCCAGAGCACTCCACTAAATGCCATTCCGAAGCTGGAGCATCTTAAGGCAAGAAGGGAGTTAAATAGGCAGGAAAAAGACCTCATGATTGAGTGGGCGACAAATAATGGGAGGGCTGCACGACAGAGAAGTGTGAGACAAGAGACCACCATGTTCAAGGCCGGAACATTGCCGTTAAACATGTACAGAACATCAGACTATGCTAAAGATAAAGTCTCATTCAGCCCTAACATTGTCAAAGAGGAGACTGTTACGCCTTCTACATCGCACGAGGCCATTGAAGAAGTTCAAGTAGTAGAGGAAGCCGAGGTAGAAGAGGAGGAAGAGTATGACACTGACTCAGACGCTGAATATCCTATTGCTGACAATTACGAGGTAGGTTCTTTAGACGATTTGTTGTTTCTTCGGGCAGTTACAACGCGAAGTGGACGAATGGTCAGAGTCGTCCATCGAGAGTGATTTACGTATGTGATTTCCGATAAGCAGCCTTTACTTAGCCTTTAACGATTTTGCTTTCTTCAAACACTCTTTCTACCGTAAGAGAAGGTTATTAAAACGAGTACCTTACTTGTATTTTCGTGATTCGGGAAAATGAAATTTTGATAGCCGTGATCCATGATTCGCTGTTTTTTCTGTTCGTGAACCGTGCGAGATACCCCCCCCCCCTGTACGACCCTCTATATAGTTTTTAGGGCAACTCCAAATTAACCAAACAGGTTTCTAAAGCACAGAGAAAACCATTTCCGACACTTCTGCCGTATTTGAATTGGGAACATTCGGCAGGGGCACCCAACGTCAATTTTTGGAAAATATCTGTTCGGAAGATGATTTGAGATCTAGAATTTTCGGACCATTTGTTGTAAAATTTCTTGCTTGCCTGCCTCTCCTAGTATTTTCGAACATCTAAAAAATGGTATAATTGCCCAGTTTAAAGGATTTTTACCCTAAAAAGGTCACCTAGAATTGTCGGGAGCCTTTTTTCTGAAATTTTCGAAAAGGTAAGTTTTGATCCCTCTAATTCTCGGATCACTAGACTTTCAGCTAAGAAATCCGAACAGATGAAAAATTTTTACGGGATAAAAATATGCCTATATATACGTTTAAATATTAAAATACGTTCAACAATGCTATGTTTCAGTGGCTTTAAACTATATTCCCGATTGACGAAAGGCTTTTGTGTTTATTCATCGTCTGTGAAGCAATGTTTACCATCGGTGAATCACGAACAATGCAAATGACACACAAGCACAACAAGTGACTCCAAATCCTCGCCCAGGAAGATTTTCCACCCAAACTCCTCTGGAGCGAGAATTCCGACTTAAAATTCAGCGTAAACAACGAAGGAGAAGACGTCAACAAGAAACCGCGGAGCAGAGAGAACGTCGCTTAGGAATAGCACAGCGAAGGCAACGCCGACAACAGGAGACAGGCGAACAGAGGAACAGAAGACTGGAATATCAGAGGCATTATGATCGTTTTACATGTGGAAAACCCACATTTATTAGTTTTGCCGGTTTTCCGGCCGATACATAGATCAAAGTCTGCAAAGTTTCAGCTCTGTACTACGGCCCGAAGAATAATAAGTTTCATGCGAACTGCACTGTCATATTTGTGCTTTGATTTTGTTTTTTTTTTAAATCCGGAGGCCGAAATAATGCTAAATGTGCTCTTCAATACACTTTTAAAAATAACACCACACAATACACAAAAAAGAAGAAGAAATTAAAGAACAACGTATGGACCTTCACGACGATATTCGCGGTAGGTCACCCATCCAGTACTTAACCCCGACCGTCACCGACAGGGCTTAACTTGAGTGGAATCGGTCTGCCGGTAGACTGGACTGGGATTGCGAGATAGGTATTTCTAGTTAAAATATTCAAGGGCACATCTCTTTAATTTGTGACCATCTGATTGGAAAATGAAATCTTGAGTATATTAGAAGCATACTTTTATTGAGCAGTTTAAGCATTTTATTTTTTATAGGCATTATGTTGTTTTGAAAACTTAGTGGTTTAAACTGATGCCATAAAATACACCGTATTGCAGATACCTAGAAAATTTTATACAAAACGACTTCTTTTAGGTGCATTGGATCATGATCATAATCATGTGTCAAGTGTTCATAAGGTCAGGATATGGTAAACGTATGCCGCTAAGTATAAGATTCATGGAGGGTATTTCATCAATACTTTCACCACCAATGTGACGATAAAAAAAACGGTATTCCTTCTCTCTACTGACGTTAGAAACTTACTCAACTTGCCCCCATCGTTTTGTCCTTCAAAATGGTCAAAATGGATTGGGAATCGATCGATTCATCTCACTATTTCCTTCACAATGTCGGAACACTATGAAACTCGAGGCATAACACAACCGAACGAGATGTAAATGAAATGGCCGAGTAATCAGTATTCTGCATTTTAGTTACTAACCTTTCAGCAGTATGGATCGTCGAGGTAAGAAGTTTTTAAAGCGCTGCAAAACAAGACATTTCCAGTTCGCTGGCGATGAAATCGAAAGAGACGAGCGAAATTGGGAAGCACGGAAAGAGAGAGACCCTGGAAACTAACTGTTGAGAATGTGGACTGGACAAAAGAATTGTCACGATAGACTGCTTGCAGTCCTCCTTTCTCTTAAAATCAGCCAGCGCGACTGCAAACCATGGCGTTTATATGTTGCAGTAAGGGATTAGGACCAGACGAGAAAGGGCGCTCTCCCATTTTTTCTTCTCGGGCTTATGCCCTCGTTTATCGCGGCTCGCGTGCTTAAGCTTGGGTTTCGCGTGGAGTAACTTTGCAAAGAAAAGTAAGAGACTGTTCGCAGTCTAAATAAAACGACATTCACACAAGAACACATAATACACAAAACAACCCCCAAAATAGCCCCCTGCGACGAATTCATACTAGATAGTTTTTTAGGGAATTATTAAGCTAATCCATTCTAGCCCAGAGTAACGAGTCAGAGTAAACTACCATTTATCAAAAGAAGAGAATGGGTACCCGCAGAATCCGAGCAACCGACGTCAACGGAAACGGAATGATGGAATCATGGAAACGGAAACGGAATACGGAATCCGTGAAAGAAGGTTCCAAGTGATCGATTTGAAAGAAAAAATATTAGCAATGACAATGAAATAAATAAACAGATAAAAAAGACATAAATGAATAAATTAGCTTAGTAGAGAAGACTGCTGTATCACTAGAGGAGTCGATTCCGGTGAAAAGACTCTTGATACCATTTCCGGCAATGAAAGCAAATTCTCATGGGACAGCAAATAAAAAGGAGAAAAACGTCACTGACAAAAAGAAACAGGTAAGTTATATGGAGACAGACTTCGTTTAAATCGACAGAGGCGTCGTTTATATAACTGAAAGGCGTCGCCGACAAGTTTTTTTCTGAAAGTCTTTTCTGGGTTGTCTTCAACAGTGTTTAGTTTTATTTATCAAGACAACTTACTCAAGAGAACCATGGCATTGTGGAGTTCAAAGAGAAGAGCGAATTGTGCATTCATTTGCTTGATTCCGCAACCGATTAGATCAAAATAATGAGCCATGTTTAATAAGCCTCTTCAACAAAAATACGGACGTCAACGTAAACTCAATTACCGGTACACCAGTATTCCATCAGCATTCAGCTTTGCGAAAAAGTTGAACTTATTGCTAAAACACCGGAACTGTGGTCACGTCACGGGTCGGTCAGGTGTTGAGTATTCAGTTTCGGGACAATCATGTGGTGTGGTCTGAGGCCAACTACTACTATTCTTGACATTTAGCTACAAAGGTAATATTTACCTGTATTATTCAACCCATAAACTCGTGAATAAAAACGACTCGTAAAATCACTTTCATCGGCCTTGCAGTGCAATAACCCACACTACGGAAAACCTTATCAAGACACAATAACAAGAATATATTTAAGGGAACTGCCAAGAAAACTAAAACAAATTCTCTTTGGATTGTTCTAAATTATGCAATGTGAAATCCTTTAATTTTCTATCATTGATATATTTTTTCAGTATTTCGTATTCTGTTTCTGTTTCCGTGATTCCGTTTCCGTTTCCGGATTCCGGACTCCGGATTCCTTGTTTTAGTGCTGCCGCGACGGGATCTGGTAACTCTTTCCCAGCTCCCCATTTCTAATGGCGAGGGAAAAACAATACATGGCGATTTAGCGAAACTTTGTTCGATCTTGAATGCAACCTACATTATTCATTAATTCAGCCGGCAAAACAAAAATTCCTGGTGTTGTGAGCGGGATAATTCTTCAGAGCGTAAGTTTTGTTAATTTGCACTTTCACAGACAGCGGGAGGGCTATTCGCTTCAGATTACAAAAATATATGTGAATGATTTATCGCGTGATGATCAAATGGCGTAAAAGCAGTTTCCAGACTTAAATAATCCTCCTTCTATGTTTTGGAAAATACTAGCCATAACAACATGGAGGAACAAGTATCTGAGGCAAAAGAGATGTTGTCATCCAAAGACTCACAGCAAAAAGAAGAAGCGGTGAAAATTTTAATTGCAATCTCAAGGCAGGGAAGGAACAAGGAGGCTACAGATCTTTTAGCTAAATGCCTGGAAGAGAGCCAGGGAATCACACCAGAGACTGAAGATGATGTCAAGTGGTGTGTGAAGATTGCAGAAGAGGAAAAAAGACTTAGATATGCGGTTGAGCAGCTTTATAATTCTGTGAAGAAAGATGGCGAAGACAAAGTGGCTATACAGGATATTGACGAGGCTATGAAAAGAGCAAAGGAAAAACAGAAGGTTGGTTACAATTAAATGGCATCACCAAGAATGAACCTATTGCTATTGGTGAAATGTCTAGTCAAATCATGCCTGTGCACTGCCACTTGACCATGGCTAGGGCACTAAAAGGAAATGATATCCCAATTTTTGGTAGCCTCCCACACAGAAGTTCTTGGGGGTTTGTCATGTGTTCCTGGGAACGTGTGACAAACCCCTAAGAACATCTGCATGGGAGGCTAACTTTTTTGGATCGTATTGCAGGGCTGTCAACCTCTCACATCTTCAAACATTGAGAATTGATGGGGAAGGGATGATAGATGACGTTATAATGCATGGCAGGTGAAGCCATTTGTGAGAAAAAAGAGAAAACGCACGAAAAACATGTTGTTGGAATTGTAACATTTGACCTAATTGGTTTGCTTCCCACCAATTACGTTATTGCTAAAATATTACGATGACATACCTGCGTTTGTGAGGAAACGTTCCATGTTAACAGTAAGACAGCTCAAACAAAGCAAAATATTTAAAATTTCATTGTCAGAAAGTCGAATCTACAAGAAATGGCAAACTTCGGCAATTATACGGGAGATTTCAGACTCTAATCTGGAAACCGGGAGAAATGGTTCAAAATCTGGAGTCTCCCGGATTATCTGGGAGAGTTGACAGCCCTGTGTATTAGGATCATTAGTTAGTTTATGGTATCCCGCCACTTGCATTCAGTTTGGAATGTCAGGAGGAATTGGTGGGCACCTGTAACCTTAATTAACACCCATGCACATAACAGCTCACCCTAAAAAATCCTTGCTACAGGTGCATGAGCAACAGCTTGACAAATTTGTCAATATACATGATGGTGAAATTAAATTAAATGAAAGGAGATAAATCTGACTAAGGAGATACATGTAGACACAACTTTTGCAGTTGCAAAAAAAGAGAAATAAATTTGAGAAATACTCTTTGAAAAAGTTATCATTTTGTACCCTTTTAATAGACCCTAGCTCCTAAGACAATGACACTAAAATTAATGCATGTTTTATAGCATCCAGGGCAAGGTTGTTCAAAGCTGGGTTAAAAGATAAACCAGGGTTAGTGTGAAATTTTTATCCAGATATGAAAGCTTTAAAGACAAATTCAGTTTAATTCTTTTTAATTCAAATTGATAATTGGCTACTCTAAAAAAATAGAGAAAATTATGTGAGAAAATACTTTCAGGAAAAAGGAAAAGAAACTCAGATAATTTAAATTGAACACCAAGTTTGTGCTAATCAGCCTTTAAACGACTAGGTCCAGTATGAATATTGTTTATTTAATGAAAAGGAAACAGATGCCCAAGAAGCAAATAACAGTCCTGAAAAGGAGAAGAAAGAAATGAGTGAGGAAGTTGGACTGATGAGCTTGCTGATCAATGCTTTGACTGTTGGCAAAAAAGATGAGTTCACTCTGGCTGAACTAAAGGACACAGTGATGGCATATGCCAGAGGGGAAGTCCCTGAAGTAGTAACGTTGCTGAGTAAGGAAGACATGGATAAATTTAATAAGGCCTCCGTACTGGAAAAGGTACTGCACTGTGTACTAAGTTAAAACTGTCTACTAAGTTGAAAAAAGAAAAAAGGTTGCAGTATTCAATCTGTTCACTCCTTTTAAGCTATAAAACTGGGTTACAATTTTAAAACTAGGCTCAGGTATAAAATTTGCATATTTCTTTTGGTGCTTCCTAAAATAAAAACCCCATTTATTTAGGCCTCCTTCCACCCCTCTCCTTCCCCATCTCAAGATGCTACTGGGTCCTTCCCTTACAAGACCCCATCAAGAAGAATTTTGTCTACCACCTAGATTTGATCTGCAGCTCTGTTTTGGTTCCTTTCAAACCTGCATTATAATTATGCATGTACTTTTTTCGCGAAAGAAAGATGACCATCACAGTATCTACAGTGTATGAACGTTTCTTATAATAAATAACAATAAATTATTTGTTAAGAAAAAAAGGAAAAAATTCATTATGAAAGTTAATATTTGATGAAATTTCTAGAGAGCTGGCACAACAGCTTTATTTGTATTATTTGAAGAAAAGATTTGCAGCAAAGCCAGTTGGTACAGCAATCATGCCAATAGCTACTTCCTTCATCCAATTAAAGGGAATCATATAATAACCAATTAAAAATGAGTAATTAGCACATTGGTACCATGGTGTGGTCAACCTTCAGGGTTTGGTAGATAAATAAGGGGTTTTACATCACCTCACTTGACATGTTATCAAGAGTTGGCTGTGCTGATGACAGTAAAATTAAATGAATAAAAAAACATACACTGATTTGTGTCATCAACTAGGGAGGTGCTGACATTTGATGTCAAGAAGAAATGTTGTTGATGTTGTGGTTCAATTTTTTAATCGGTGGTTTAATTTTTGTTGATCAAACTCATTACCATACATTACCACACCCAAAAAATAAAAGAAAATAAATTTAAACTTAGGATAAAATTGAACCACAAAATCTACCTGACTGTGTTTATTTGAGCTTGGACTTTGACTTTAGGGGATTGATGAAGTGAAACATTGTTTGCAGAACTACCTGCATGTGATGCACTATATGAATTTTGATTTGTTGCCAAACTTGAGTTAGATGTTTTCTTTTGTATAACCAGGTCATGAAATATCCAGATCAGTCCCTGGAATCTGCAAAGCACTTCATCCTTGTAAAGATTTCTAAGAAGGGATCCACCTTCTTGAAGTCCTTGATTCCAACCTCCCAAATCCAAATGCTGGTTTTACTGTATGTTTACAGCCAACTGACTGCAGTCTTCCTCTGGTTTATAATTCCCTTGATTATTTTCTACATCTGCTTTTTGTCACTGGTCGTGTTTTCTCTCCAAATGTTTTATGGAAGGGAAGCCTTGAGACAACTGAGAAGTGTGTCAGAGCTAATGAAAAAGTATGTAATCTGTTTATTAATTTTTGTTTATGGCAATAGGCGGGTATACTCCTTGAAAATTTGGGTGCAGTTGTGATGCATGTGCGCTGAAACTCTAACCCTAGTCAAATTAAAATCTTTGATTTTGCCTGCAGAATTGTGGACCTCAGAACAGCTCTCTTTAGTAGATTAATTAAAAAAAAGACAAATTCAACCCTAGACCTTACCCTACTTGATTTAAAATTTTAGACCAAAAGGGGCTCTAAAACTGTACCCTATGGGGCTGCATCTTCCTATAAAGCTTAAGGGAGTACCCCCCCGCCTCTCTGAGATAGTAATGCATAAATGGTTTAGGCCACCCAACGCTTAAGCCCAGCTATATAGTCAGTAACAGAATGGTTTTGGTAGCCATGGAAGTCAATAGCTATTTTGGGATGAAGTATAAAAAATAAACAAATAAAAATAAATAAAAAAATTAACTATTCCCTTGTTTTAGCTGGAATAGAAAATTGTGAACAGCCAGTTACCCCAGGGATTTGGGGGGGGGGGGGGCGTATCTGGGGATAGAAGTGTGGGTGCAAGGAAAACCCAAAAATATAAGGCCCAACTAAGGCCACTACCAAATTACTTTCCCTCTGCAGCTAAGGCTGACCCTGTCTGGTGCAAGATGCAGGGGGAAGTGTTGCTGGGGTGAACTCTAGAACTGGGTATTCTTACTTTGCCCTCCCAAAGTAGGTTCCCTCTGCAGCTAAGGCTGACCCTGTCTGCTGTGGTTAGGATGGGGAAGTGCAAATAGGGTAAGAAGGGTGTTTGCATAGGCTCTTTAAAACCTGGTCTCTTTTTACACCCCTCCAAAAGTAGCTTCCCTCTGCAGCTAAGGCTGGTCTTGTCTTCTGTAAGAAGCGGGGATGTGCAATTGGGGTAAAAGGGGGTTTGCAGAAGCACTTTAAAATATGGTCCCCTTGTTCTGCCTCTCCCAAAGTTCAGCGTCCTCCTTTCAGCTAGAGCATAGCCTTTTTTAGTGTATTTGTAAGGAACAAACAAAAACTATTGCGTGACTTTAAAAATAAATAAAATGCTGTGTAAAATTGTTATATCTTACTAGGTTTGACCCTCGACTGAACAGCAGTGAAGCCGAGAATAAGTTCATGTGGAACTCTGTGACTCCATACATTTCCTTCTTCACTGTTTTGTTGGTAACTGTGGCTGTGTTTCCACTTTGTGACAAACTCTGGATACCGTGTTCTGAACTGAGTTTGGTAGCTTTGTTCTTTACAGGTAAATGCTTGCCATCTCTCATGATAGTTTGTGTTGTGGATGTTTCTCAGGTACGCACAGGTAGCTACCCGCCTGCTTAGGCAAGGGGGATACTCCCTATAATGGTCGATAAGAGGAGGCTCTGTCTGAAAGGGGTACCTTTCTCGGGCTTTAGGTACATTTTTGTATATGAAAGAGTGGGGACTTCACTTGCTGGAGTATTTCAAAAGGTTGGGAAATCTGTCATTTTGAGCTATAAAAAAACCGAAAAGGGCTACAGCGTTCAAACTTATAAGGTATGCAAAAGGGATACTATTTGTCAATAAAAGGTATACGAAAGGGGTACCTTTTCTGTTAAAAATGGTATACTAAACGGAGAGGTGTGGACCTCCGGGCAAAGCCTCCCCGTGGGCCCACATGTGAATGTAATGTTCAGAATTTCTATTGCGGCAGGGTTAGCTGAGCTGTAGCTGGGTACTGGCCCTTACTTCTCCCCAGTCTTTTCATCCATGTCTCTTTTTTAATACAAATGAGGGAAGTGCGTATTAGCTGCACGCGGAGGAGATGGGAAGAAAGAAATGAGGGAGAAGGGTATTCTTTCCTTTCTCTCTTCCTTCTGTCCGTCTTCTCCTTTGTCGAGGTGATCTGCAAGTCTCCCATGACCGCATGCAAACGATACTGAAGAGATGACTTAGGATGAGTCAGGTGCTGGTCTGTGGAGCGTCAAGTCGCAAGTTTGATACCAAGCAACGGACCAATAGTTAGGGTCATTAAACTAGCAGTAATTAGGGATTAGTAAGTGAGTTCGAATGTTGTAGGTAGAATAACGCACTTTCTGTACGCGTCAGAATAGTAAACAAGTTCTTGATCAAGCTTCGTTCTATTAGACCTACGAAATCTTAAAAACAGATTGCATTTACTTCCAAAAATTATTGAGTTTAAACTTACCGAGTAAAGACAGAACCTGACGAGGAGCTAACGAAGAAAATGAGCTGTGCAGACAAAGAAAACAAGCAAAGCTGCACGTGGAAGAAAAGAAATGCGCGCGCTCCTTGCCCATTGAGTCTATGACGTATTTCCGGTGCCTGCACGAACCAAAGAGTCGAGATTCTTTCTGCTAAATGCTTGTGCCCAGGCTTCTCGCGTTCAGTTTATGTTGCGTTCTCCTGTCGTCGAACGCAATAACTGAGGAAGAAGGAATTGTCTTTGCTTTGGTTTTACTACCACTTAGAATTTGTGGCCCAGTCTCCATCGGGGAACCTAAAAACAGTCGTTTGTGCTATGTAACTTGTTGAATCCATGCTTGGAGAGCGCTTTTCCTTAGCTTATGCAGTTAAAGACCACTCCATCTAATGATTCCATATGGTTACTAGTTTCTTCTTTTAGAGGACTGCCGGATAAATACGATGACTTTCCACTGTACACAATTCTCCTCAAGTTGCTAACCACCGGATTGTGTAGTTTGGGTAATGTGCGAGGACTGGCCTTCCTGTGCTACCCAATTTTTGTTGGTAAGGTAAAGTCATATCTCTGCAAAATTTTATTGTTTTTCAATTCTTTTACTTTATGGAAACACGAAAAGCGTTAATCCTATATTTAATGCGAAAACTCTTCGTCACGTGAATTGCAGAGTTCATCCCTCTGTGTCTGAATCTTAATAAAGCAGACACCAAGACCAAGCACAGGGTTCTCAATAGATTTTTAAGTAGGAGGTGATCACTGATAAGGTAGGAGGCTCTTCAGCAAAGCCAGAGGTGTTAATACAAAGCATAGAAAAGCGACTTAAACACAAAGTAAGCGGCTATAAATCCCAAAGTAAGCGGCGATCAATCGCCGGGTGCCGCCTTCTATTGAGAACCCTGCAAGCATTTGGGCCATGTGCGGATTGGAAAAAAATGAATTATGAAGTTCTGGTTAGAAAGAAAAAGGGGCGAGAATGGGGGATGTGGCGAGCCTCCTTTCCATACCCTAATTAAAAAGCTTAGTTCCGTCAATTCATTTGATAAAGTTAAGGGGTTCAAGTGCGAAAGTTAGCCTCCACCAGAGCCAATTCACGAATTCCTGTCCTCGGACAGTCAATTGTTTGTAATTGTAATTGTAATTTTTCTACCATTGAAGCCCACCTAGAAGTTCCTAACAACTCGTTTAAACGTGTCCGCTCGTTCCAAATCAAATTGGTAGAAGTGTATTGGAAGTGTTATATTTGGAAATGTATTTGAGGAGAGGAGAAAACCGGAGTTTCTAGTCAAAAACCCCTCGGAGCAAAGAAGAGAACCAAAAATAAACTTAACCCACATATGGCGGCGACGCCAGGATTTGAACCCAGGCCAGATTGGTGGGAGGCAAGTGTCCTCAAGTGCTCCCAGAGCTACCTTTATTACTTGCATGTACTTTGTAATCTTCTTTTTTTCGTTCTCCGCAGTGCCCCTTCACTATGGACTGGAATTTGACATCAGTCTTCCATCCATTCTCCAAGTGGTATTTTTTGTCCTGCTTCTCATTATGGCGGGCCGTCACTCTTGGCGTGGAATGTATAAAGTACTTATTCCTTATTTGGTATGCCTGCTATGGTGGCAGCTTTTTACCGAATTGTTTCACTTCACTACCTGGAGCAGCTTGCTTCGCGCCACCCTGGGGTGGGTAATTTTTGTGACCACGCTACCTTTACTGATTCTGTTCACTGTTGGCCTGGCTGTGACGTATTTCGTGCAGTGGTTTATGACGCTTGATTTGGCATTCAAGCTTGCGGTCACAGCTGCAGTTGTAGCGTTTTCATCGGCTATGTTTTACTATTCCAAGCTAGAGATTCCTCATGGAGAGAAACTCGAGCCCAAGAAAAAACTAATCATGATCTTGACGGGGTCGGTGGTTGTTAGCCTTTTGCTTCCCGTTGTTTACATCAGTTTTGTCCCTTCGATATATGGCTCACCCAAAGCCCTGTCATGGAAGGAGTACTACAATTCCTGTGTCAGCATGACTAAGGGGGTTGAAGTCAATATCGCAGCAGTACAGATAAGATGCAATGAATTTCAAGTCGAGTCTGTCAACTGGACTGGAATTGTAGCTGATGTTAAGTTGAGCTCTGTAGAAAATCGCTTTCGTCCCTTGGTCACTTACCTCCCCCGGTTTTTGCAGCCTTCTCTGAAATGCCTTCTTGGAGAAGAGGAGAATAGAGGTGGAGACAGGTATGAGGGCAAATTTAAAACTTATATGTATACAGATTTGGTTCCCGGGATCTTTCAAAGAAACTTTGCTCTTTCGTTCCCTTTCAAGAGCTGTTCTAGAGTAAGCAGTGAATTAGTATTATGCCTTCGATATTGTGAATTGCACATGGTAAGCAACAGTTGTTTCCTAATATTACGAATTAAATTAATAGAGAAAATCGTTACTTTTTTGGCAGTAACCATCACACCATTCGCTAGACCTGCGTGATAAAGGGAATTCTGCGCTGTTGTGTATCCAGAATTGTTCGATTATTGGGCGAGTTTAAACTCAGTTGATCAGGTCATACGATAACTTCTGAATCTTATAATAGCAAAAATATTTATTCAAGTTCTTTAACAGAAACACATGATATAGAAAAACAAGAAAGAAAAAATAATGGCCTTAACGTATTGTTGTCGAGGTTGGCAACTGAAGATAGAGCAACGATGGCAGTTCCCTCTCGTTCGTAAAAAAACTAGTTCAGGAGAACAGGAGAACCATAAAAAGTGACTTTATTACCTTCTTTCAGGTTCACGGAAGCACGCTGGTGGTTGCCAAAGGCTAAAGGACCGTGTCATTTAAGAACGTATGACAGGTACACCTTTTCTGTTGGGGTAAAGATGACTACTGATGCAGCATCACAGCACGAGGAAGTAGTTAGAGTGACTGTCACACACCGATTCTACCATACCATGGTCACATTACAAGAGAATACACAGGTATAATATAATTACGGCTTGTCTTATTTTTTACATATTTGCCACAGGTCAGTAAATGGTCAGGGGAAAAATTCCAAGGTCAGAGAACAGTCAGGAACTTCACTTCGATCCAGCGAAAAATTTAAGTCTTTGAAAGACCTCAGGGAACAGGGAAATTTTAAGAGTGCTTGTGTGTTTTCCCGTCTATTTTTACGGTGTAAAATTCTTTGGTAGTGGTAGAATATTGTTCGTGAAATTGAACGACAAGCTGATGTGAGGAATTTCAAGAAAATCAATTCTTTTTGCACGTTATGGTTTTAGAACTATCAATTCATGTACACTGCAAGTGACTTGCTGAAATCAAGTCGGTAAACTTATCAAGTCGGTAGACTTGATCTTTTTGAAGGGTCATGTAAGGCGTTTTCATGTGATGCCACAGCAGCCATGGTGTTCCAAAAGATTGAAAAGGAGGCCATGTTGGTGTCCAAAACGAATCCTGAGGAGGCTTTTTTTTGTTAACGCTTTCTTTTGTTCCAATTAATTTGCATAGATGCTGGTCATGTGGGTGAAAATGCTCTAACTTTCTCCATATTTCCAAAAAGTGTTACACAGGCATTTTAAGAAAGGAAATTGCTTTTTAAGAGCCTTATCGAAAAGAAAGGACCCATGGCCCTCCATGTTATCGGATGGAACGTTGGGGTGCTCTGCCTCTAAGCTAAAGTTGACTGACCGATGGTGAAAGAGGGTAAAATTCGATATTGTATTGACAATATTTCACATAGAGTGACCCTCAACCCATTAAACAACGCCCCCAAGCGAAGAGGTACCTTATACATGGCACTCAAATTTTATTTTGATAGTCGGTTTGAATTCACTGTAATGAAATCCCGTTTTGTTGAATGATTCAGTGTCTCTTCTATGTAGTAGGTTCGTTTCTGATTCTCCGTTACTAACCAACGTTACTTTCTATATCACAGATCACGTTCCAAGGCCGCTTGGCGAGTGGACCGCCTTACGTGACCGTCACGGCCAAGAGGCTCTTTATCAACGGCACCAAGGTTAAACCACATATTGGGCTTGGGCGTGACGACATATTTGAAGGATTGCGTGACTCTGGTCGATTCATAACCCGGTTTTTTATGACGCCGTTGATTAACGAAAGAGACTATGATGAAGATGATGTGTGAATTATGAGAGAGCGGGGCTTTCATACAGTACTTACAAGCTTCTCTTGGAAAAGCAAAGGGGCAGTTGGTGTGGAATTGTGTATTGTAAAGAACGATCATTTTCTAGTAATAAAGAGAATGGGATTAGTGTTTGGGATATAATTTATGGCACGTAATGAATATTTAAGTGATGTTTTCAATACGGAAAACGGCTACATCAAAAAAGCAAACAAGCTAGTCTAAGATGTTTTATGTTTGTAAAACATGGAGATTTAGAGCAGTAACAGCTTTGTCCAATATGAGGAAATCCGTGAATATTTGAAAAATTATAGTTTACTTGCTCGTGTTCACTACAAAGCGGACTTCATGTTGAAGACGTGTTTCTGTTTTAGAAACCGCTAGAAACTATTGTGAACAACATAGACATGAATGGAAATTAAGCCAGAAGGCCTAATCGTGAGTTGAGGGGCCTTTTACACCGCTGATAAATATGGATATGGAGCATTGTTGAGGCGATAAGTTGTATGCACGATCAGCTTTTTAAGTTTGACAGAAACTATCCGGCACAGAGACCAACGGCAATAAAGTGAGTCAAATCAAATTGGTAAAATGTTAGTTTGTGCTGATAAAGCTTTCAACTCTGATTAAAGTAACCTATACCAGATTCGTGTTAGCTTGACTGATGGTGAATTCACTGGATAATATCTTTAGTGGTCTCATGGATTCATTACAATGGCATGTCTATAACGAAGTGGGGGTTCAAAAGTTGATTCTGTTGGCTGGCTTCTAGAATAAGAAAGTGTTCATCGATTGGTTCATTTCAGAGCAAAAATAGCCTCAACAGCAGCCGAGATCCGTCCTTGCCTCAAATTCCTTGTGAGATTTGATTGCAAGATCTCCGTCATGTCGTGCAGGGCTATCGTTGCTAGGGCTTTACGAATTTTGAGATCAGTATCTGTGCTTTGCATTCTAGGCCCGAGGCTCTTGCCCTTCACTGACGAAGTGTTGCACAGCTCGTTCAGATCGTGGAGGCCTTTGGGATTGAACATCATGTTTTATATTTTATTTGTAATTTAGATGTGAACGTACACACGCAGACATAATTGGATTAATCTTTACCTACTATACTACTTCACTGTGTAAAGCCCCAAACAACGTGTTCAGATCGTCGTGGTTATTTAGATTGAACACTGTGTTTTATATTTTATTGTAATTAAGATGTCAACGTACACACGCAGACATAATGGGCTTAATCTTTACGTGCTACACTTCTTTAGTGGGTGAAGCCCCGTTCAGCTTGGTTAGATCGTGGGGGTCATTTAGACCGAAGAATATGTTTTATATTTTATTGCAATGTAGATACCAATGTACACACGCAGACATGATGGGCTTAATTTTTATCTGCTATGCTACTTCACTGAGTGAAGCCCCACACAGCTTGTTCAGATCGTGGAGGCCGTTCGGATTAGCCTTTATATAGCAGTTGGCGGATCTGTGCCTTCAAGTAAGTCAGGGGCCCGCCCACTCAGACTCTGAGAGACGGGGGATTCGGGCGAACTCATTAAAACTTTTGCTTGGCCCTGCGGCGCTTGATTTGACTTAGACGTAAGAAGGGGGCCGGGACCCCTTTCTTAGACCCACCACTAGATAGTAAACAAGCAGATTTTACTAAAACAATTATTCCTCTCACCCTCATGGCCTCTGAGTCAATAGCCCATTCGGCCTTCGACCTCGTGGGCTACTAACTCAGAGCCCATTCGGGCTCAAGGAATAATTGTTAATTAATTCTACTGAATATTGTATGCTTGTTAATTATACTCTGCAAGGTAATTTCGTCCCGAATTCCGGACTGGACCAATTGGGCCAACTTGCGATACAGAATTTATCTTTGTCATCCTTTTATGTTCTCTTAAGTAAGAAAGGGTCATAAAAACTGTAAGTGTTCTTCAAAGACTGCCAAGCTGTAGTTGTAGTTTGATGTACGAGTCAATGAAATCTGTGTAAAGTTTCGCTTTACCGAAAGTGGATTTTGAGCTCCGAACGGGCAAAATGAGTTTTCTCGAATTTTAACAAAAGAACACGTTAGTTAGGAAAACTAACTAGAGCATGTTTCATTTATCATTAAGGGTTATCGATGAGCCTAAAATGAGCGAAATCAAATTTTCGACTTGTGCCGACCGTGAGAGGATATTTACGGAAAGCCGCTCTTAATATTGTCCTCTTTTGTGTATTTGCAGTTATTGTACACTAGTGGTTATAAACTGTTTCACGGGGCCAAGTAAAATTGCTCTAAAAGCCGGGTCACGAATATGCTTGGTCAGGGACCGCGGAGATTGCACATGCTGGATCCACCACTAGAAGTTTACAGATCATGATATTACACTGTAGGTTCCTGTAAACCCTTTTATTTTTGTCTAGTGTGTCATCGAAATGCGTCAGGGACCACATTATCAGCCGATATAATTCGTTTTAAGAAACCGTAGTTCGATCGTGGAGTAGTCTTCAGATTTAATCGAGAACGTTCATCAAAAAAGACTTCCGCATCTTTGCAAATGCTACACAGCCTTGCTGGTTTGAAAACGCAGAAGTCTAGGACTAAGTGCGGTTTTGTAAAGATAGGCGTTTTGAGGCTTACCACGCATCTGACTGATGGGTCGAAACGGACCAATAATAAATTTAGATGCTGGACGATTCTTATTCCAACAAAGATACTATTTAAATATATGAAAATGTATGTTACAGTGGAACCTCTATAAGGAAGTCCTCGGTCTAACAACTTTTTTTTCACTCCAGTAATAGTAAAATATAAAGCAGTACGAAAAAGAATCTCGATATAAGTTAACGAACCTTGTTATAACGAACATATTTTGCCAGTTACTTGGCCTTTCCTTATATCGAGGTTCCGCTGTAATTAATTTTATTTATTTATCTTTTAAAAAGTGCCCCTCCCGCTGCGCGGACTCTGTTGGTTATTGCAATTGGTGTGATATTCAAACATTATTATTGGGACTTTTTAAGCCTTGCTCGGAACTATACATTTTGGTTAATTTCATTCCAAACTTGAAGAATAAAATGAAACCTGATTACAGTGTATCCTCGGTCAGAAAGGCTTATTAGGCTGATTTAGCAACAGGACGGGAACGTCAGTTGACGACGGGAAAGCGCTCGGAAAAGACTAAACACGACTTCCGGTGCTCAATTTGCCGCTCTGTTATTGGTCAAGCCAGTTGTTTGATTTGCGCGCGCCGTCGTCAACTGACGTTGCCGTTCTGTTGCTAAATCAGCCTATTTGTTAATCCATACCGAGTAAATTCGTCACTTTTTTGCCAGTGAATTGGCTTCACATCTACATTTTATTATGTCGGTAAAGTCGACTAGACATCACACCAACTTGCTTGTTATATAAGCAGGCAAAAATAAAAAAAAACAAACAAACATAGATATGTTTATTTGAGCAACAGCGTGCAAAGAAAGTAATGTCCGATAGCCTGGGGCTAGTGGATTTTGCTATCGGGCTAGTGAATTCTGTTTTTAACTTGCCCGACGGGCAAGTGATGTTTTATGAGGAATTTGAATAAGAGAAGAACAAAAAGTTTTGGGGGCTAGTTGAAATGACGTCTGGGCTAGTAAATGCTAGCTTCAGCTTGCCCAAATGGCAAGCTGTAAAAATGATTTTCTTTGCACCCTGAGCAAGGACAAAATATTTTGCAATCAATCATATGAAACACTTCCAAACCAAGCCTCAAACAGTCATGACCTCATGCTAAACAAACTCAGTTGCGTTTGAACAAAATACTGCAGACAATATATAAAACTGAATATATAGCACAATAAACACACCAATAGTCTGTTCACAACTTTCCTGTTTTCTCATTGTACATTAATGAGACGAACGCGACAAACCTTACGCTTCTCACACGAACAAATAAACGTCCAATCATTTAACATGTCCATGGAGTAAAAGTTTGGGAAATCAGGAGAGGCTGTATGTGAAATGTGAAACCTGAACTTTTACAAATCATACGCTCTAAGATCAAACGCAGCAAATTACAAAAGCATTACACACTGAGGAGTTGCATGTTTCATAACAATGGGGGAGGGAATAAATTATTTCTTTAAAAAATTATTTTTTAATTTAATGCTTAATTCTCCTTTGTTCCAATAATTTCTGAAAGCCAGTAATGCTTAAAAAGTGCCTGCAACAGTGGCTTACTCGCGCCTCCCCCGCATAAAACAGTGATTGTCCCGGAGTATTTAGTTTCAAAAGGATTTGTAAATTTGCAATTTCTCCTTTTAAAATCATATTGGTTTGAAAAATGACAATCAAAAGCAGCCAAAATAACAAAGGTTGGGCAGATACGGTTGAGCAAATACTCTGTGCAATGAGTAATGTCACCTCTATCCACAAAAGGATGAAACGACGGACAAAAACAATTGCCGACCTGTCAGTTTCCTCCCTAAAATCTTCAAACCGTTGGAAAAAGTGATGTTTAATCAACTGTACACTTCCTTTGCACAAACTTTCTCACCTAATATGTCATGCTTTCTCAAGGGACGCTCTTGCGCTAAAGTGTTGATCAAATTGGCAGATAATTGAAGACGCGCTCTTGACGAAAAGAAAAACGTTGGCGCAGCTGCCATCGATCGATCAACGCTTTCGACTGATTTGCCATAATTTAGTACTAGCAAAATCAAAGGCATATGGCGTACAAATGCCAGCCCTTTAAGTTATAAGATCATATTTGCATGACAGCAAACAAAGGGTAATATGCAATGACACATGCTCTAACCGGTCATCTCTATGCTGTGGTGTCCGTTAGGGAAGTCGTCTCAGTCCCTTATTGTTTAACATCTTTAAGAATGACATTAACTAATAAGTCACCTTCTCGTCACTACGCCTCTACGCAGACGACACTACCCAATTGTGCTTCAACATACTTAAAATAAAGACATGGAAACTATATCATACTGGAGGGATGCAAGGGATGATCTTTGCAAACTCTTCTTACTATTATGACATGGAGTTTGACGGCATCTCCATCAGTCTGAAAGAAAACTTTACTATTCTTACAGAACACTAGGTTATCTTTGAAATAACATATAAATATGTTGCTAAAAAGTATAAGATAAGAGTTATTAATATAATTTATTATTCATTCAAAATATTTCCTCGATTCTGATTGGCTAAAACCACACGTTTAATTCACGATAACCAGTTACTGATGACAAAATTTGGAAGAATTTTGTCTTTAGCGAAGAAATGACGTCAAAAATGCAGCGTTCGTGCAGGTTAATACACCGTTAACCAAGAAGACCTGGGGACGAGGTTGAATGTTTTGGTTGTGAACTTGAAAAATGGCGGACATGTCACTCGTTTCAAGAGTAAGAAGTAGGCGAAAAAATAGCTAAAAACATGGCAAGAACAGCAAGAAGACAACTCGAAGGGCGAGATCTGCTATTTGGAGAATACTTGCGGAGCTGAACAACCCTAAACGCGCACTATCGAAGATGAACTTAACATCGATGGATCGATGGAGGTAAGCATGTTTTAGCCATGTTTTTAAACTAGGAATTATTTTAAATGAACAATGAAACAATTATTGAATTCGGCTTTCGTATCATATGAAGAATTATGGAGATGTCGGAGGGTGTTATCCTCGGCCTACGGCCTCGACGGATAACACCCTTTTCGATCTCCATAATTCTTCATAAGATACTCAGCCTCATTCATTAATTGTTAAATACAAAAGTTAGGGCTACAATAAGGGCTTACTAACCCCGTAGTTCTCTATAGTATATTGCATGCTATTTTCGATATGTGTGAAATCTGAACTTTCTTTCAAAGTTATCAAAACAACAAACACTAACAAATAACATTGTCACATTTCGAGGTGTAAAAAGGAAAAAAAAGACAACTGCACAACTGCCAAGCGACACCAACTAAATCATATACGCTAAATGCCACATCAGAAAGAAACCTCTGCTTACGGGGAAGCAAAGTCCTTTTTGTGTTACACACACGCATAGTTTCTTTGACATCAAACACTTTGTGTGACCCTGAAAATAAAGACACATTTGATGCATTAACGCACTTTGATCACTTTAGGTAACTTTTGCTGGTCATTTTCGCTAAACAACAACTTTCATGGATTTAGCCAAACAAAACATGAACATTGTTTCCAATCCAAACAATGATCCAGGCCTCCTTATTAACATTTGAAAATGTAACCTTTATTTGGGGATAAAAATCTCGTTTGCCTCTATTAACATTATTATCAATATAAGCTTCAAAATTATCGTCATCGTCATCATCATCATCATCGTCGTCGTCGTCGTCGTCGTCATCGACATTATCATCATCATCATTATTATATCATATTAGACTATATTAGGAAAGAGATTGATTTTGATAAGTTTAAGAGACTCATTAAGACGCACTATTTTAAAGAGGCCTATAGCGACCCGTCTTGATCTATCGTAGTTTTTATTTTCTACTTTTATCTTCTCTTTTTACTTCTTATTTGGTATGAGTTATGCTAAATTACCTATTAGGAAGGAAATGTAACAAATGATTAAGCTTTAGTATATAGAGAGTATGTAATATGACTTTTGTTTCAGTTTTATTGGAGTGTTATGCCCATTTGATCATATCTTTGAATGTGAAAATGTGCAATAAAAGCAATAAATATTATTATTATTATTATTATTATTATTATTATTATTATTATTTGTTCCATAAGCTATTCCAAACCATTTTTTCAACACAAGGATAAGTCGAAAGTCCTTAATCTGAAAGAAGTTTTCTAGTTTTCAATTCCCATTTCAGATCTATCTATAAGTGAACTCTTAACGACTGGCAATGTCGTGGGTCATTGCGATAGCAATGCGTTTGAAAAGGTTTGGAAGCTTTGTAGCCATTTTAGAGACGTTCAGAGGGTTTAATTTAACAGAATTTTCTTTACCCTATCGGCCTTCGGTAAGAAAAAAGTAAGGAAAAGTGTTTGTATGGCCTAAAATTCGGAAACGTTCACCGAAATCTTTCCAACTTTTGTTGTAACATTCGGTACAATTGGTGGCTAGAACCCAGACCAAGAGAACGCTGTGACATAATCGTCAACATTGTTGAAGTGTTTTCCATTCTATGAATTTTTTTTGTCAGTAATTTCCTTAATTTTGCAATCTTTAAATTCTGCTGTTAACAACTTAAAAAATACAAAGCAAGAAAAAGGTAATTTTTTACTTACTTCTTCAATGATTTTCATCAAATTGAATTGTAACGTCATCGCCAATCAGCACAAATGGGGCCCAGTACTTTGGGGCAGAAAAGTTTTCCGAGTCCCGGAGACATTTCATGGCCTTCTGAAGAGCATAGCTAGCACTTTCGCCAGCTCTCAGGTGTTGGTAGAAACTTTTCATAAACTCCATTGTGGCTTCGTCATCGATTGCCCAGAGTGACACTAGCACAGAACGAGCACCAGCAAACAAGAAAGCCCGCGCCATACCGACGACGCCCTCGGAGTTAACTTCTCCTTTACCACTATGGCAACAACTGAGAACAACCAGCCTCGCTGTCAACTCAGTAGCTTGTATATCAGACATCTTCAAAATATAATCCTCTTCCATAGGGTTAGGATTCTTTGATTCCCACCCGGGGTTTGGAGCCAAGGCAATTTCACCAGTTTCCTTTCTTCCGTGAGCTGCAATGTGAACTAAAGCGACTGACTCTATTCCTTTAAGCACCTCCTGTTTTGTTGCAGCTTCCCCTGTAAGGGTTTGGCAGTTTAGAATTTCTCCAATCATTTCCACCTCCTTTTTTGCGTAATTAAGTTGCTTGTGAATGGGCTTACCCCGTTTATTTGTAACTTTCTCCAGACTTGGATCTCCAACAAGCAGGATTCCATCTTTAGTATGGTGATCAGTTGAAGAATCAGTGATCAGTTTCAAAATTGCAAGTGAGGGAACAGTGCGAATCCTTAAAGATTCACTTAGGGCTGCCCATGGAGCTAACGACAAAGCACCATCAGGGACTACAATAAGTTCATCACAATTAAGCAAGTCTTCAATTGGACCAATAACAACATCATACAGTGGCTTTAACCAGTCGGTATTACTGTATGATGGCTCCAATATTCGATCATCGCCTCGAGTACTGGGAGCTGGATTCTGTGGATTGTCGCTTACCTGATCCAATGACCGATTCTCGCATCTTACATCGACCCCAGCATCAATTTTTTTCAAAGCAGCTTCCAAAAGAACAGCAAATGAATCTTCGTGTACACTTTCACTTGTTAACTTTGCTTGCCTGAATACAGCGTTGCTTTCCTTTCCCAATACCCATAAACTAATTGTTTCATTTTGTATTGCAAGAAAAGCTGTCAAAGTAGATACTTTTCTTGAAGTGTTTGTAAACTCGTCTTCAGAATTATTGCACCTGTGTGGAAATGATGGGAAGCCATATTTTATTTCCAAGGCATCTCGCAAGGCTTGTGCTCTTCCTTGCTCAGCAGCGTATAAAGCCTCGTCCGTCTTTTGAAGCATTAAAAGAACTTGCCATAAATAGGTGTAGGCAGTTTTACAAACCTTACGAAAACTTATTTTCCAGACATCTTTGGAAATGCGACTGGCTCTAATTGTGTTAAGAGTTTCTACGCTCGATCTAAAATGAGCTAAAGCTTCATTCAAAGAACCTAATTTTAAAAAAGACAAGCCTAGACTGCAAAAGGCATGTCCTTCTCCAACCCTGACGCCGACGTCCTTGGCAATGCTAAGGTCTTTCTCGTGGTACTCTAGTGCTCGTTGGAAGTCGCCGAGGTTTTGATAAGCATTACCGAGATTGCCATAGGCAAGTCCTTCTCCGGCCCTGTCGCCGACGTCCTTAGCAATGCTAAGGTGTTTCTTGTGGTACTCTAGTGCTCGTTGGAAGTCCCCGAGAGAGTAAAAAGCATTGCCCAGATTGCTATACGCACGTCCTTCTCCTACTCTGTCGCCGACGTCCTTGGCAATGCTAAGGTCTTTCTCGTGGTACTCTATTGCTCGTTGGAAGTCGCCGAGAGAGAGATAAGCAATGCCGAGATTGCAATAGGCTAGTCCTTTTCCGGTCCTGTCGCCGACGGCCTTGGCAATGCTAAGAAGTTTCTTTTGGAACTCTATTGCTTGTTGGTAGTCGCCGAGAGCGTAATAAGCATTCCCGAGATTGCCATGGGCACTTCCTTCTCCGGCCCTGTCACCTACGTCCTTAGCAATGCTAAGGTGTTTCTGGTAGCACTCTAGTGCTGGTTGGAAGTCGCCGAGAGAGTAATAAGCATTGCCGAGATTGCCATAGGCACTTCCTTCTCCAGCCTTGTCGCCGACGTCCTTGGCAATGCTAAGGTGTTTCTCGTGGTACTCTATTGCTCGTTGGAAGTCGCCGAGGTTTTTATAAACATTGCCGAGATTGCAATAGGCCTTTCCTTCTCCGGCCCTGTCGCCGACGTCCTTGGCAATGCTGAGGGCTTTCTCGTGGTACTCTAGTGCTCGTTGGAAGTCGCTGAGAGAGTGATAAGCATTGCCGAGATTGCAATGGGCGCTTCCTTCTCCGGCTCTGTCGCCGACGTCCTTAGCAATGCGTAAGTGTTTCGCGTGGTACTCTATTGCTCGTTGGAAGTCGCTGAGAGCGTGATAAGCATTGCCGAGATTGCAATAGGCACGTCCTTCTCCGGTCCTGTCGCCGACGTCCTTGGCAATGCTAAGGCGTTTCTCTTGGTACTCTATTGCTTGTTGGAAGTCGCTGAGAGAGAGATAAGCATTGCCGAGATTGCCATAGGCACGTCCTTCTCCGGCCCTGTCACCTACGTCCTTAGCAATGCTAAGGTGTTTCTGGTGGTACTCTAGTGCTCGTTGGAAGTCGCCGAGAGAGTAATAAGCATTGCCGAGATTGCAATAGGCACGTCCTTCGCCGGCCCTTTCGCCGACGTCCTTGGAAATGCTAAGGTCTTTCTCGTGGTACCCTAATGCTCGTTGGAAGTCGCCGAGGTTTTTATAAACATTGCCGAGATTGCAATAGGCCCTTCCTTCTCCGGCCCTGTCGCCGACGTCCTTGGCAATGCTAAGGTCTTTCTTGTGGCACTCTACTGCTCGTTGGAAGTCGCTGAGGTTTCGATAAGCATTACCGAGATTGCCATAGCCCTTTCCTTCTCTGGCCCTGTCGCCGACGTCCTTGGCAATGCTAAGGGCTTTCTCGTGGTACTCTATTCCTCGTTTGAAGTCACTGAGAGAGTGATAAGCATTGCCGAGATTGCCACAGGCCTTTCCTTCTACGGCCCTGTTGCCGACGTCCTTGGCAATGCTAACGTCTTTCTCGTAGTACTCTAGTGCTCGTTGGAAGTCACCAAGAGAGAGATAAGCATTGCCGAGATTGCAATACACACCTCCTTCTCCGGCCCTGTTGCTGACGTCTTTGGCAATGCTAAGGTCTTTCTCGTGGCACTCTATTGCTCGTTGGAAGTCGCCGAGGTTTCGATAAGCATTGTTGAGATTGCCATAGGCAAGTCCTTCTCCGGCCCTGTCGCCGAAGTCCTTGGTAATACTAAGGTGTTTCTCGTGATACTCTAGTGCTCGCTGGAAGTCACCAAGAGAGTGATAAGCATTGCCGAGATTGTAATAAGCACGTCCTTCTCCGGACTTGTCGCCGACGTCCTTGGCAATGCTAAGGTCTTTCTCGTGGTACTCTATTGCTCGTTGGAAGGCGCCGAGGTTTTGATAAACATTGCCGAGATTGCGATAGGCACGTCCTTTTCCGGCCCTGTCGCCGACGTCCTTGGCAATGCTAAGGTCTTTCTCGTAGTACTCTAGTGCTCGTCGGAAGTCGCCGAGGGAGTGATAAGCAATGCCGAGACTGCAATAGGCACGTCCTTCTTCAAACCTTCTGTTATTTTGCTTGGCTTCTAAAAGACGATCCGTAAGATTTTCAATTTGTTTTATTATCCTCTGTGTCATTCTTAAATCTTAATATTGCAAGTGTGATTGCTTGTTGAAGGTAATATGCCTAGAGGAAAAAAAATTGTTATGAAAGCAATCATAGAACACGTAAGAAAATAAGAAAAATAGTTTCTCTTTCATGAACTAATTAACAATTACATAGACCTCAACAACAAAAACACTCCCCTACCCCCACGTCTTCATTCTCAGTGGACAACTTTCAAAGGTGTTCCCAAATATTCCTGTCGGACGTAACCGAAATGGTTTTTCCATTTGATTTCTACCCGAATTTCCTAAAGTTTGGGCGGAATAGAAAGCGCCCATCATTTTTTCTCTTGGGTATAAACATTGTTCGAAATTCTGCCTGGACGCATAGCTCTTCTTTCATTTCCATATTTTACAGTACTGTGCAAAAGAAATGCAAACGAAATTTGGTATTTTTCGTTCTTTGTTCTCGCAAAAATTCGACGAAATTTCACCACGAAATTTCGTCAAAGCGCTCGCGAATTTTCGTGGAGTCAAACGAAATTTCCATGTTATCTTAGCGAAATTTCGTTTTGCCGAATTTTTGTCGGAGAGAAAATTCGAACGCGCGAAATTTCGCCAGGGCAAAGATTCGCATTGGCGATATTTCCTGTGAAAAACATTGTTCGCTTTTGTGATTACCTAGAGCTTATCTGCATATGAAAATTTACTAAATGGCTTTTTAGTGGGTATATCTCAGTATATATATGCTGCATTTTTGAAAACATTACCTCCCAACAGTTTTCATTCGGCCAAGAACTACCTTCAAAATAGCCATTATAAACACTAAGAGTGAAAGCAATGTTTTTTCTCTCTTTTTCTGGTGGTTTCTTGGTGTGGCGGATCATCAAATGACTTCACGTTTACCCTATTTTGTTTTATTCTAATGGTTTGTCACCATCCTCGGCATCTAGTTGAAGTCTTTATTCAAACTTTAAAAACCCTCACTTCGGTAAACGAATGCAAAAATTTCTGTCAGTTTGTCAGGGCCGACAATTTACTGACAACTTTTGACTTAACAATGTCAGAGTTCAATTTCAACTTGATTTCTACTGCTTAAAAAAGGTCATGGACGTCTGAGCTGCTGACGTGAAGTCCACCGTAGCTTTCAAGGACTCGCATTTGACGGACGGGTATACCGATTGTTCGCCGTGATTTCGGCCTTTAAAGGCACTGCAAAGCTCAACAACGAACACGGATTTCAGGCCATAGTTCTCTAACAAAAACTTGTCCTACTCCTCGTTTTACCCTTCTCTTAACCGTCACTATAAAATGATTTTGGTCAGTCAGCAACTTTTGATTTTCAAAAAATACTATAGTCAAGACACGATTTTCATTTTGGAATTAACATCTTTAGAAAAATAAATTGGTATCCTGCAAATACGTTATGTACGAAATGTATGGTCAATTCATCAACTTCGAATTCAGTTTTAACAAGAAAAGGAAACAAAAAACAAGTTAATAATGAATACAGTAATGACTTTGTTGACAGGCTGAAAAGTTCAGATTTGAAAAACTTCCGTTATTGATTTCTTTTTCCAGAAACCAAAATCATTTTTGAAAACTATAAAACTGCCCGTTTTTATTATTATTATTATTATTAAAGATTTTACTGTTATTATTAATACAGGGTAATGATTGCCAGTTGAGGCTGTGTTCACACTATACCGAATAGCTTTTAGAGCTCTGCACTTTAGAGATGGGGGCGGCGCAGCGTCGCTCCGTTACAAAACTCGGGCCGAAATCCCGTTCTTCTGAGTGAACTAAAGGTTTTCGTGCCGGCGCCAAAGCTATCCGGTGTAGTTTGAATATTGTTTAAATGTGACGCACTTACAGTCGCTTCTGGCAAATTTCCTTTTTTTCCCTCTTTTCAGCTTCTTCACCTCGGCGAATCAAACTGGAAGTAACAAAGAAAGAAAATTAAAGAAAGAAATTTTCTCACAAGATGAGAAATGGTAAGAAAGAATTATCCTCTAGCTTGGATATGTTCTATATATATCCTCTAGTTTTTCCACGGGGACAAACTTACGCGTTTGCAGCTGAGAAAGCAGTTAATCTTAATCCTTTTAAGACGAATCGCGATCTTTTTTTGTATTTGTTTCGCCCCATGTAACGGAATCCAACATAGTCTTAGATTCTGGATTCCACGACGTGTATTGCACCGGGATTCCAG
This sequence comes from Porites lobata, assembly GCA_942486035.1. NCBI lineage: Eukaryota > Metazoa > Cnidaria > Anthozoa > Scleractinia > Poritidae > Porites > Porites lobata. The sequence continues at coordinate 7,813,192 of CALNXK010000003.1, forward strand.
TTACCCGGGATTCTAGTCATTTTCAGTGGATCTTTTATTCTGGATTCCAGAATACAAGGGGGCGGGTCGGGATTCCTTCAGCTGCATGTATTCCGAATTTCACAAGCCCAATTTCCCGGATTCCGGAATCCGGATTCCGTTACATGCCGACGATTTGTGAAACATGTTTCCATGTTTGTTAGCAGTCACCTTCGTCAGTCAGAAAACATGACCAAATAATTTTAGAAAATTGTTTGAAATTATATCATCGTAGAGAAGATTTACATTACGCAATCTAGTTGAATTGCGGAGACTCAACTATTCTATGATCTCGAGGCAATCAGGGTCAGCCCGGCTCATGTAATAAAATCAGGCTTAACTATGATCACCTTACAAAGAAAACGCGAGGTTCAAAGAAAGCATTTAAAGTTGTTAGTGTGTTTTTATTGAGATTTGTAGTTTTTATTGAGCATTTGTCGAGTAGTTTGCTTTATTCGCTGTAGGTCAATACTCCGGGCGTAGTCAATCGAACGTTCAGTTATCGAACCCAATCGAACTCTAGTCGTACGATTGACTTCGATTGGGTTCTTTAATCGAACTTAATCGAACTCACCTAAAAATTTTGCCAATCGAACACAATCCCGGGTTGGAGGAGCGGGGGGGAGGGTACTTCCTTATGAGAGGCTAATGGGGTCGGATTTTCACGACTGGATTGACTATAATGGGGTCGCATTTTCAATAGAGTTACTAGAATGGGGAAGCATATCTTCTGATTTTTTGAGTAAAACCCGGTTTTCACGAGCGCATAACTAAGCATAAGGACATACGCACGCGCAGAAAGGCATTTTTGACTCAATTCTCGATACCAGCTCTCCTCAATCCAATGATAAACAAGATGGCGGACGAAGCGTCCGCCATATTGCTTTTTGTATGATGGCATGAGGTCTGGATCAAAGTGAACTATGATTGGTCCACGGCCTTGTGCTTATGCTTGTGCTTATGTCGACCCAGTTTTCACTAGTCAAAGCTACGACATAAGCATAAGCACAAGAATAACGTACTTGTTCGTTTTTCTTGTGCTAATGCCTATGTCGACCCAGTTTTCACTTGCTTACATATGTGCTTGTGCTTATTATGCTTATGCGCTAATGAAAACCAGGCTTAAGACAGTTCTTCATATTTGCGGTTAGCAAACGTACGGGAATGGTTGTAACGTATGTGAAAAGTAAAGTGTTTTTCATTCAATATAAGGTAGATACATAAATAGAGAGTGACTACGTTGGGATCACGAAAATTACATATTTGCCCAAACGTGACTAAGATGGGGGTTTATAATTGGCCACAGAATAGACTATAATGGGGTAGGGGCTCTGAGAGGCCAGCGGCAAATACCCAGCAAAAATTAACCCAAGTGCCCCCCCTCCCCGGGACACAATCGAACCTTCGGAAATCGAACACTTAAACAATCGAACATAATCAACAGCAACAACCGAAGATAAACCAGTTTCATCTGGTTTCAAACAAGGCGTTGGGTTCAAATAAGTTAAGTATCAATTGCATGGCTTCAATTTCAAATACGAGTACGCAAAGATGTCACAGAGGGCGGAAAACGAGTGCTCTTTCGCCGTCGATGTCGGTATTCTTTCTTTTACTTTTAATGAAGCCTTGTTATGCCAAAAGTTTAGCTTGTATTGCTTCTGTTCTGCAACAGCTTTTACAAACGTCGCTTGTAGTTTTAATAGACATTTACTTTGAGATGATGAGAACACTGGTAGCGCTAGCTATTATGACTATTTTGTGTATGCTCTACACTGTTGAGTGCGTTTAGATCCAGTTACAGTGATTTGACGTTTCTGATATCCTAAGAATATCCCCAGTCGGTATTGTCCCGGGAAAGGCATTTTACTTGCGTGGTTTTACGGTGCTATTCATGTTTCCCAAAATTAGTTGTGAAGTTAGCGATTTTGAATCACTTTAACAATAAAGATTTTAGTTAATTCAGGGTTAATTGAAATATTTTTGTTTTTAAACTGCTTCACTTACATCCTTGAGGGAGATCTTTCCGATCAATTCAATTAAAACTGGCTGCGTTTTGTCTTTCTGCCGAACAAAATAGAACTAATCAGGTCGGTTGAGGTCGGTAATTGAACTCACCGAAAAGTTCCAGTTCGATTATCTTTGATTACCGAATCAATCGAACAACAAGAAGACACCTGAAGGCGTTTACGCGGGATGTGTTGGTGTAAGTAAGAATTATGTTGAATGGCTTTCGAAACTTGAGCAGTGTATCAACAACAAATGTGTACAGGAGAGACGGAGATGTTCTGTTAAATACACTAGAAGATGAGTTACACACAATGGTTTCTTTGCTCCTCAAACCATGACTTACATAAATATTACCACCATATATGTTACGAGTATGGGGTAGTTCACTTACAATTGCATTCCGGCTTTACTAAAATCCTCAATAAATGCACTTCCACATTTAACAATAGCATGTAATGTATCAGACTTCCAATAACTACAGGGCGCAAGGCTGTGCTCTAAAGAAAATTTTCAGCTGGGGTGCCCAGCGCTAACAGATGGTCTCTCAAATAAACTTTTCGAGGAGCACTTCGGGCTCTCAAACATTTAGCTGGGGTGTCTGGGCCTCCAATTCGGTCCCCCAGATCGATAATACAGTGAGCTGTTAATTGATTATTTTAGTAATCAACTAAAAAACAAGGTAAATAGGGGACACAATGGGACACAAGAGACACAAGGGGACACAAAAGGACACAGGGTACAAAGCAGACACAGGGGACCCAAGGGGACACAGGGAACACAAGGGAGCACAGTGTACCCAGGGGGGACACAAGGAGAACACAGGGGAACACAGGGTAACACAGGGTAACACAGGGTAACACAGAGTAAGACAGGGTAACACAAGGTAGCACAGGGTAATACAGAGTAACACAGGGTAATACAGGGGAACACAGGGTAAAACAGGGTAACACGGGGGAACACAGAGTAAGAGAGGCTAATACAGGGGAACACAGTGGAACAAAGGGTAATATAACATAACACGGGAACACAGGGGAACCCAGGGGAACACAGGGTATCACAGAGTAACACAGGGTAACACAGAGTAACAGAGTGTAATACAGGGGAGCACAGGAGTACACAGGGTAAAACAAAGTAATACTGGATAACACAAGGGGACATAAGGTAACACAGGGTAGCACAGGGTATCAAAAGGTAATACAGGGTAACACAGAGTAACACTAGGTATCACAGGGTAACACACACAGACACAGGGTAACACCAGGAGTAACACAGAGTAACACAGGGTAACACAAGGTAGCACAGGGTAATACAGGGTAACACGGAGTAATACAGGGGAACACAGGGTAACACAGGGGAACACAGGGTAAAACAGAGTAACACAGGGTAACATAGGGTAACACGGGAACACAGGGGAACACAGGATAACAAAGCAGAACACAGGGGTTGTTTACCATTTACCACGAATTCCCGGAAATACTGGTTGGGATGTAAATGGTAAACGATTTTTTGGTTCGTCCCACTGGAAAATTCCCGGAACAAACGGAAATTCTGAAAAGGTAGTCCCGTTTTCCCGATTGGGCCGGTTCCGAATGGAAATTCGTTTACCATTTCCAAGTTTCTTGAGTTTCATGCCAGTTTCATGATGATGTTGTGACTAGAATCCAGTCTAGCGCGGCGCGACAATCCGGAAATTTTAGGGAAATGGTAAACGACACGTACCGTTGTTAACGACCGAAAATTCCCGCAAAATTTCTGGAATTTTTTATAAATGGTAAACAACCAATGTAACATAGTGTAACACGGGAACACAGGGTAACACAGTGACAGAGTGTAATAGAGGGGAACACAGAGGAAAACAGGGTAAAACAGAGTAATACAGGAACACAGGGGGACACCAGGTAACAGAGTGTAGCAGAGGGTAACACAGGATAACACAGGGTAATACAGGGTACCGGAGAGTAACAGAGGGTAAAATAGGGGAACACAGCGGTACACATGGGAACACAGGGGAACACACGGTAACACAGGGTAATACAGGGTAACCCAGAGTAATGGAGGGCAATACAGGGGAACAGAGGGGTACACATGGGAACACAGGGGAACACAGAGTAACACGGGGCAATACAGGGTAACACAGAGTAACACAGGGTAATACAGGGGAACATAGGGTAAGACGGCAAAACAGGGTAACAGAGTAACAAAGGTTAATACAGGGGAACACAGGGCAACATAGGGTAACACGGGAACACAGGGTAGCACATTAACAGAGTGTAATACAGGGGAACACAGGGTAACACAGGGTAACACGGGAACACAGGGTAAAACAGAGTATCATAGGGTAACACAGTAACAGAGTGTAATACAGGAGAACACAGGGTAAAAAAGAGAAATACAGGATAACAAAAGGGAACACAGGGGGACACAAGGTAAAACAGGGTAGCAAAGGGTAACACAGAGTAACACAGGGTAACACAGTACCACAGGGTAACACAGAGTAACAGAGGGTAATACAGGGGAATACAGATGTACACAGGAGAACACAGGGGAACACATTGTAACACAGGGTAATACAGGGTAACAAAAAGTAAAAGAGGGTAATACAGGGGAACAGAGGGGTACACATGGGAATACAGGGTGACACAGGGTAACACAGGGTAACACAGAGTAACAGAGGGTAATACGGGGGAGCACAGCGGAACACAGGGTAACATAGGGTAACACAGGAACACAAGGGACACAAGGGGACACAGGTGTCACACGGACACAAGGGACAGAGGGGACAGAATGGGACCCAAGTGGACACAGGGGACAGTAAGTAAGATTGTGGTCTTTTTATGTAATTTTTATAAAAATGTTTGGGTCAAAATTAAGGACACTATTATTCTTACTAATCATTTAGGTTAAAAGAAAATTTACTTAAGATAAATGACTGAGATCCTGTGGAGCTTTCCGGGAGAGCTGCTATGAATTTCAACGAAACCGCGGCCTCCCCAAAACTATTATCTCTTTTGAATAAATCATTTTCATATTATTGGCGAAATGTTCAGGACAAATAAGGTTTTTGTGGATTCGGCATCCAACTAGCTCTACTTTGACAGCTAAATTTAGCTTTTGCGTATTTCTTTTTAGTACGTGATAAGTGATGACTTGTCACCACACCAAAGACAATGCGGGACTAAAACCAACTTTTTGACAAATTTCAATCTATAGTCAATCATTGGTAAAAATTTTATAGCGATCAGACAAGGAGAAAATCACTTTTAAAAGATTGAAAAATACCGGTATGGCCTCTGAAAAACTATATCGAAAACCCTCATATTGGCAAGTAGTAGAATGAAGCGATTTATTTGCTAACCCGGTTTTCAAAAATCCAGGTACATTTAAATAGATAAATATTAGGCGTTGAATTTTCGTTTTTATAAGTCAGAAGGTAGGTATAACTTATCATTCCTGTTGCTCAAAGATCTTGAAAAAAGTTTTCGTTTGCCTGTTTTTAAAAGGCTAATTGAAAGCCTAAGCTACGGCATGTCGAGACGAGTGCGTTTAAGTTTTGTTATTAGATATAAACTACAACGTTCAGTGCTGATGCAGACAAGAGCGAGAAAGACGTTTCGCTGGTTACTTACACTATTACAAATTCATGAAAATTTCGGTGAATGATTGATGATCATCACGTGACTGGACAGCTGGCGTATATTACTAGCTAAGACTTAAAACTAATCTCCCACTGTTCTATGGTTTTGAAATACGAGCCATAACAACATGGAGGATAGGAACAATCGAAATATCATTAGCACTTGAAAGAAATGAAGTACCAGTGGGATATTATTGGACCTTTCCAAAGCATTCGTTACTGTCAGAACCATTAGATATTACTGCCTAAACTTGAATATTATGGGTTTAGAGGAACTGCATTGGAATGGTTCAAAAATTATCTTACGGATAGCAAGCAAATAGTAACCTATAAGTCTGTCTAGTCGGATATTTGAATTGTTACATGGGGGGTGCTGCAGGGATCGGTTCTTGGTCCCTTGGTATTCAGTATATTTATGTAAATGACATTTCAGAAAGCTCAAAACTCCCATCATTTCTACTTTCTGCAGAAAAGACAAATTTATTTTACAGTCACAGAAATCCTGAAATATTAAATCAGATTGCAAATCAGGAGTTATGTAAAGTTGCCGATTGGCTTAGAGCTAGCCAGCTTTCTTTAAATATTAGCAAAACTCACTTTATTATTTTTTAAAACTGGCACAAAAAGAAACCTAGCAACTTTGAAATTAAAATCAATAAAGAAACTTTTGAACAAGTCAAAAGTACAAGGTTTTCGGGATTAATAACAGACAAAGAACTATCTTGGAAACAACATATTAAAAAGGTGGAAACTAAAATATCAAGAATGTCAGGTATAATGATCAGAGCAACGTATTATATATCTTTAAGGACATTGTATACCATATATAGCACGTTCATCTATCCGTACTTGACATATTATTCATTCAAAATATTTCTCCGTTTCTGATTGGCGAAAATCACACGCATAATTCATCATCATAACCAGTTACTGTTGATCAAATTTGGAAGAATTTTGCCATATTGAACCGATGACGTCAGAAGTGCAGCGACGTTGCAGATTATTGAACCTTTAACCAAGAAGACCTGGGGACGAGTTTGACTTGTTTTCAAAGTGAGTGATGGCGAAGTGCGTAATGGCGGAACATTTTAGTTGTTTCACGGCGAAAAAAACATAGCAAGAACAGCAAGACGATAAGTTCACGGACGGCATCTGCTATTTGGGGATTCTTTGCAGACCTGAACAGCCATTTATATCCTAAACTTCCCGATAAAGATGCACTATCGATATGAACTATATAAATATGACCGGGGCCCCTCCTTATCTCAGCATCTGGATGACTCCCCAACCCGCCACCCCCCGTTAAAATAAGCAAGTTGTTTTCAGACTGAAAAACTGACATTGAACCATGTTCTTGATATATAACAAACATGAGACATCAGCATTTTAATGATTAATATTTTGATGAAACACCGTTTTGGGGATGACTGAGATATTATCTGTTCATTTAAACAAAGAGGCTTCAAATGTATTTCTTTATGATGCAAAAATAGCCCCTGAAACAGTTATCAGAAAAACTGTTAAAACAGGCATAAATGACATGAAAGTGTTTAAACTAAAATCCCATGTAGTTCTGAAAGAGTTAGAGGAAAAGGTTCACGGTTAAGTGCATGCTCATTAATTAAATTACTTTTTTCAATTTTTTATTAATTCTGTCGGTTAATAATCCCACTCACATGTAGCTCAGCGATCTGAGAGTGTATTTCAAAGTAGAAATGTATTTCAGAGTAACCTGAAGTCACGAAGGTTTTATTCCATGATTGATTAATTTAAAGCTATTTGGAAATATTTAAGTTGATTAAGTGCATAGACAATACAGCATGTCCCGGCAGAAAAAACAGCATTTTGATAAATGAGCATGCGCTGATCGAGCCGCGAACCTGTCCCTTTAGTTTTGGTTAATTTTCCTTGCATGAGATCAGGCCTCGATTAATATTGTTTCAAGCGAACAGTTACACCTTGTGACGACTTTTTTCATCCACAAACCAATTTAGTTAATCAGGCAGTTACAGATAGATAGATAGATAGATAGATAGATAGAAACTTTATTAAAGTGTCAAAAGCCGTCTAGCCAGGGAAAGGTGCGCTTCCTCTGCACCTTCTCCCTAGATCCGCCCCAGGACGGGCATATCAGTCTTTAATTTGTGACCAACTGATTGGAAAATGAAATCTTGAGTATATTAGAAGCATACTTTTATTGAGCAGTATAAGCATTTATTTAGCCATTAAGTTGTTTTGAAACTTAGTGATTACTGATGCCATAAAATACATCGTATTGCGGATACAAAGTGAATAATACAAAACGACTTGTTTTAGGTGAATGATGATCATATGTATATGGTCAACGTCAGTACGCCGCCAAGTATAGATTCATGGAGGATATTTCATCGATACTTTCGCCACCAATGTGACCATAAAAAAAACGGTATTCCATCTCTCTACTGACGTTAGAAACTTATTCAACTTGCCCCATCGTTTTGTCCTTCAAATGGTCAAAATGGATGGGGAATCGAGCGATTCATCTCACTATTTCCTTCACAATGTCGGAACACTATGAAAATCGAGGCATAACACAATCGAACGAGATGTAAATGAAATGGCCGAGTAATCAGTATTCTGCATTTTAGTTACTAACCTTTCAGCAGTATGGATCGTCGAGGTAAGAAGTTTTTAAAGCGCTGCAAAACAAGACATTTCCAATTCGCTGACGATGAAATCGAAAGAAGTGATCGAAAAAGAAAGAGACCCTGGAAACTAACTGTTAAGAATGTCGGTAACCAGAATGTGGACTGGACTAAAGAATTAACCTTATCACGGTTTTCCCCGCAATCTTGACGAGTAGGCAAACGCATGAAAAATTACAGTGTTTGTATGAGAATCTAATGTCGAATAATTTCCGTAAAACGGCCGTTCTGAAAAAATATCAATTGTAAACTAAAGCTACAAAGCAAAGGATTGTCCTAAAAAATTTGGGGGACGTACCTGTGCTTAAATTTCTCCAGAGGCTTGCTTTAAATTTTCTATATATTTGTCTGTAATTTTCCCGGGACTTTCTTACAGACAAATGTATGGAAAATTTTAAAAAGTGGTTCTAGGTCTTCTAGTGCATGTAACGCCCTCAAATTTTTTCAGGAGAATCCTTAGGAGTGAAGCTTTAGATTACAAATCATATTTTTTTCAGAAGAGCCGCTCTACGGAAATTATTCGACATTAGATTCCCATACAAACACTGTAATTTCTCATGCGTTTGCCTACTCGTCAAGACGGCGTCGAAAACCGTGACAAGATCTATTGTCACAGTAGACTTCTTGCAGTCCTCCTTTCTCTTAAAATCCATCTAGTTCTTATCTCAGCCAGCGCGACTGCAAGTTACAGTAATATACCTGCCAACTCTCACGCCTGCGGGTTGAAAACTTCGATCTCACGCCCGCTCACGCCTGCGGACCAATTTCTCACGCCTGATTGAAAAATGTGAGTTGTTGCCGTCTTGCTTGACACAATTTCCAAAAATATGTTAACTCAGACCCATGTAAGGAACGAAAACCATGTGTAAAATGAATAAATGACAATACCTTCCTCGCGATCTCTGATTTTGTGGATAAGCGTTTTCTCGATAACTTCGCCTTCGGCAGACTTCGGACGTCTTCGGGAATCTTCGGAAATGATCGTGTCGTTTTCAAAAATCCCCGCACTCCCAGGATAAAAATCTCACGCCTACATCTCAGAAAAAGTTGGCAGGTATACAGTAAGGGATTAGGACCAGACGAGAAAGGGCGGTCTCCTGTTTTTACTTCTCGGGCTTATGCACTTATCAATTGAAACCCCGACCCCCCCCACCCCGGGCCAAGGTGGGGATTTGACTTGACATCATTACAAATCTTAGCAAACTCCCACCCTACTGGGGCATATTGACTGGTAAAACCCCCACCCAGGTGGGGAAACCTTTTTAATTCCCTGACTGACTTTATTAATATTTCGTTCGAATTTTCAACTTCTTAATATTGACAAATTTACTACAGCAAAAAGGCAAATATGACAACAGACCAAGATATAAATACAACAAATATTTGACAATAAGTAAACATAATGACCCCTAACCACTTATAAAAAAGTCAGGGTACAAAATGGATGATGGAGTAGCACATTGCTATAAAGTTATATTAAAAGGAAATCCGTACCATCTCCATTGAAAGTAATATCTGCAATGATAATTTTAATTGAAAATAGCAGCCAACATACCTTAACCTTCACAAGCTGATGTTATAAATAGACTGCATAAAATAGTTCCTAATAGGAGCTATATTTTTTATTTTGGCTTAAAGAATGAGGAAATATAGAACTTCAGAAACCACATGGGTTTAACACTAGACGTTAATAAACGAGCTGTGTCATGAAATTTACCAAAATGTAGGCTGTGGGAACTGCCACCAAATTGAGTGAAACATAAAAATAGCCGCTTAAGACATTAAAAGATGGTATAAATGACTCAGCAAATACAAAAGAAGGTACAGATGGGAAAACATGAAGAAGATTAAAACGGATTGAAATTTTGGTTTTTGAAAACTTGTTAACCTAACAGTTTTTCAAAGTTCATTGTTTTTGTCCGTAACGCTTGATATGCTTGGGAGAAACATCTGTTTAAAACGAAGCTTTGATTTCTTCATTTCTTTGCCAACGTAACGCACAAAAGCGAATAGGGACCACGTAACTGGCAATATTAACAAAATGAACCAGATAGCCGTGACACAGCACCTTTTATAATAAGTAGAGGAGTTTGTATCTGCATTGTTTGAGAAGTTTTGAATAACAATAACAATTTCCAGTCAACGAACCATGAAAGCTCAAGGCAAAATCGCAAAGGATTAGTCTCAGTGAAGAAATGAAAGGAAAAACAATTAGGAAACTTACGGCCGAGCAATACATCAAAATACCAGTGATCACGTGAAGAAATTACCGTGAGGAAACTAGGCACGAGTCAAATCCCCACCTCGCTCCCCGACTTCCATGGACTTCCATGAATATGCTAAGCAAATCCTGAGAAATCCCCACCCCACGGGCTAACCATGCCTTCAAATACCATAAAAATCCCCACATTGCCCCCCATAGGCCCGGGGTGGGGGTCGGGGTTTCAATTGATAAGTGCATTACGCACTCGTTTATCGCGCCGCTTGCGGCTTCGCCGCTCGCGTGCTTTTGGGTTTTGCGTGAAGTAACTTTGTAAAGAAAAATAAGAGACTGCTCGCAGTTTAAACATAACAACCCCCAAAATAGCCCCTTGCGACGAACTCATACTAGATATTTTTTTAGGGAATTATTAAGCTAATCCATTGTAGCCCAGAGCAAACTACCATTTATCAAAAAGAAGAGAACGGGTATCCGCAGAATCCGAGCAACCGACGTCGAGGACACGACAAAGGGACCTGGTAACTCTTTCCCAGCTCCCCCATTTGAAATGGCGAGGGAAAAACAATACATGGCGATTTATCGAAACTTCGTTCGATCTTGAATGCTACCTACACTAATTCATTAATTCAGCTGGCAAAACGAAAATTCCTGGTGTTGTGAGCGGGATAATTCTTCAGAGCGTAAGTTTTGTTAATTTGAACTTTCAGAGACAGCGGGAGGGCTATTCGCTTCAGCTTACAAAAATATATATAAATGATTTATCGCGTGATGATCAAATGGTGTAAGAGCATTTTCCACTAGCAGCTAAATACAGGAATTGCACCGACCTGTGATTGGAAGATAAAAATAGTATGTCAGTGGCGATGACGTGACAATTCGTTACGTTAGCCGTTTCAAGAGTAATGGTTTTTACACGAAAAAGACAGTCCACAGGAAAATACAATAAAATATTAAATATTTCTCAAAGACAAACGGTGCAGTATTCTTTTGAAGTCGGCTGACTAGCTCGCTAAGAGTCAATGTCCTATCGAAGTTGAAGTTCAACTGTCGCAAATCGGATAACTTCACTGAGTGATTCTGAGATGAAACCTTTTGTCTGCATCCACATTGATCTTAGATTTTACCACTTACATATTGAAGAAAAGCCATAAACAGAGCTTCAATGTCCACGTACACCCCGACTGAACCTCGGTGCGATTCCTGCAGATACCGCTGTTCATACTAAATGCAGGAATTGCACCGGACGCGTTCTCGTCCCCAGAGTCACTCTAAGTTGTAACAAAAGAGCACGTGACCAAGAAAGACGGGCTCTGGGAACGAGAATACACTGGACGCTCATTGGTCGAATGCGCAACTTGGCATAAATTAAATAGCCGCGGGAAACTTTAATTGATTTTCTCGCGTTTTGATTTTCGCTTGATAGGACAAGACTTAGGCCACTGGAAATAACACATCACTTGTATTCGAAGTTAAATTATACTGAAGCAGGGGTTATAGGATCCTGACTAAAGGTCATCTAAACCTCGGGCTGATTGTTCTTTGCCTTTTTTTCTTTTACTGCTTGACTTTACAAGTGTAACATGCTCTCCTTGGTGAGTATATCGAATCTGAAATACCTCAGCAATGTAAAAATAATGGTCACCTAAACAGCCTGGTTAAATCCCATCATGTCCTTTGGAAGAAACAAAAATCCCCTTTTCAGCAAACCGAATAATCATTGCGTTTCAGCACGTAGCTGCGAGGAACATTTGACCTGCCACAGGGGGTGGGTGGGTGGGGTTGAGTTTTCGCAGAAAAAAGTCTGTGGAGAAACTAAAGACGAGTCAATGCTTGTTTTAAGCTAATAGAGTTACATGTCATGTTCACTCGCAAAATTTAGGGAAAAGGCGGTCCACCTGTAAGAGTTTGCTGAAATTAGCTCTTGTATTTACACTTTGTGTACCTGTGGATAACATTTCTACATTGATTTATATTTTTTATTCATTTTTTTTTGGGGGGGGGGGGTGGAGGGAGTTGAGGGCAGTCAATGACTAAACACTCATCTGAATGAATCTGAACTCTATTCCATGCAGGCTGGTGACTGGCAAAAGTGCAGTAGGCAAGTAACCTCTTCTGCCCTTACCAGCCATACCAGGAGAGAGGCCTTTGAATTCAATTTACCCCCCACAAAATCCCCTCGAAATGCTGATGGTGATGTTGTTGTGTCAGATTCTCCAAGAATTACAACAAACCCCTTTTCATTGAAAACAATACCACCGTTTAGTCTGTTAACAACATGGGATAAGCAGCTAAGCTTCTGGCAGAAAGAAGAGAAGGGTTACTATTATCTGCAGCATGGCTCCCAATGTTTTGGCATATCTGATGTTAAAGATATGTTAAAAGTACATTATGCAAGGGATCTACAAAGGGCCGTCCAAGCAGAATTAAACTGGTTTTCAGAACCATACATTAAACCACTGACTGTCCAAATGTATCCTCCAGAAAGTTCCATAAAGAAATTTCAGGAAATTCTATACTTGAATCCTTTTGATTATATTATTCCAAACTATGACATGACACCAAATGAAGTGGCTTTCTCTGTGTCACACGATGGGTTTTAAGTGACCTTCTTGACAGTATTTACACACATATGTACTGTTTCATGCACTCAAAAACTGTTTAATTTGGTTTCTGTACATTTGAAATCTTCTGTTTGTTTTAAATTTGCTTTTTGTTTTGCAAAACTACTACCAGGGATAATCAACTTTTGCCGGCTGTGAAATATAGCCCCAAGCTGTGAGCATGAATGTCTGGCTTTCTTAGCATTATATAAATCATTGCCGAAATGTTATCTAGGTAACAGATATATACGTTGGCTAGTTTATACATAAGCTTAATATATGTATGTTGTGGTTCAATTTTGTCCTTGGTTTATATTTTCCTTTGTTTTTGTGTATGGTAATCTATGATAATGAGTTTACAATAAAGGAAACTAAAATTTAAACCAAGGATCAAATTGAACCACAACATATACACTTATATAAACAAACTGTGTTATTTTTTCCTTTAAATTATTAATAACAAACAATAAATGCGTTGTTCCAGGAAATATCCATACTCCCTCCAAGGATGGTATTTTCCTTGGGATGCCCCCCACCATTCGGGAAATTCCAGGTTAATTTCATACTTTTCTTTTAAAAATCTTGGTTTTCAAACCCCCTCCCTTCAGAATTTTCCTTGGGGTTGGTGGGTATGTTTATTTTCTGGAACCACACAATCCAAATAAATTACACTAGCCTTTTTGAGGGAGAAACTCCTGTATAAAAGTTACAGGGATTGCTTGTCTTCTAACTTATCAAGTTGTCTCATCTCAGTAAAGGCATAGAAATACACAGAATTTGATCTCACTTAATTGGTATGTTTATATTGGGGTGGAAAGTCAGTAAATATAGAAATATCCATTTACAAAAGCCCTGCACATACTTTACTGCTAACAGTGTTGAAGTGGACTCCTCGAGGGGTCAAAGAAAGTCTTTGGTACACTAAATTTTCTAATGAGCCGCCCTGTGCCTATTGTATAGGAATCCCCCACCGGCACACTAGCTACAAAGTTAAATAAAAAGTTATGTCGCTTACACAGTTGTTCCCTGTGATTCCCTGGTACCTCTATTTTGTGTTCCCAATAGAAACTTTAGCATGATTCATTGCATGCCCTCCAACAACAGTATTAATTTTTTTAATACAGACCTTTGTCGCAAGACTATATTGAAAAGGGATCGATGTCTTGTCGCGGTTTCAAAAAAAAAAACTCTGGGGACGAGAACGCGTCCGGTGCAATTCCTGCATTTAGTTTGAACAGCGGTATCTGCAGGAATCGCACCGAGGTTCAGTCGGGTGTACGTGGACATTGAAGCTCTGTTTATGGCTTTTCTTCAATATGTAAGTGGTAAAATCTAAGATCAATGTGGATGCAGACAAAAGGTTTCATCTCAGAATCACTCAGTGAAGTTATCCGATTTGCGACAGTTGAACTTCAACTTCGATAAGACACTCTTAGCGAGTCAGCCGACTTTAAAAGAATACTGCACTGTTTGTCTTTGAGAAATATTTAATATTTTATTGTATTTTCCTGTGGACTGTCTTTTTCGTGTAAAAACCATTACTCTTGAAACGGCTAACGTAACGAATTGTCACGTCATCGTCACTGAAATACTATTTTTATCTTCCAATCACAGGTCGGTGCAATTCCTGTATTTAGCTGCTAGTCATTTTCCAGACTTAAATAATCCTCCTTCTATGTTTTGGAAAATACTAGTCATAACAACATGGAGGAACAAGTATCTGAGGCAAAAGAGATGTTGTCATCCAAAGACTCACAGCAAAAAGAAGAAGCAGTGAAAATTTTAATTGCAATCTCAAGGCAGGGAAGGAACAAGGAGGCTACAGATCTTTTAGCTAAATGCCTGGAAGAGAGACAGGGAATCACACCAGAGACTGAAGATGATGTCAAGTGGTGTGTGAAGATTGCAGAAGAGGAAAAAAGACTTAGATATGCGGTTGAACAGCTTTATAATTCTGTGAAGAAAGATGGCGAAGACAAAGTGGCTATACAGGATATTGATGAGGCTATGAAAAGGGCAAAGGAAAAACAGAAGGTTGGTTACAATTAAATGGCATCACCATGAATGAAACTATTGCTATTAGTGAAATGTCTGGTCAAATCATGCCCGTGCACTGCCACTTGACCATGGCTAGGGCACTAAAAGGAAATGATATCCCAATTTTTGGTAGCCTCCCATGCAGAAGTTCTTGGGGGGTTTGTCATGCGTTCCTGGGAACGCGTGACAAACCCCTAAGAACAATTGCATGGGAGGCTAACTTTTTGGAACATATGCAGGGCTGTCAACCTCTCACATCATAATGCATGGCAGGTGAGGTCATTTGTGAAAAAAAAAGTGTGAAAAACATGTTGTTGGAATTGTAACATTTGACCTAATTGGTTTACTTCCCACCAATCACATTATTGCTTATATTACAATGGCATACCTGAGTTTGTGAGGAAACCTTCCATGTTGACAGTAAGACAGCTGAAACAACGCAAAATATTTGAAATTTCGTTGTCAGAAAGTCGAATATACAAGAAATGGCAAACTTTGGCGATTACATGGGAGATTTCAGACTCTAATCTGGAAACCGGGAGAAACGGTTCAAAATCTGGAGTCTCCCAGATTATCCGGGAGAGTTGAAAGCCCTGTGTTTGAGGATCATTAGTTAGTATATAGTATCCTGCCACTTGCATTCAGTTTGGCGTGTCAGGAGGAATTGGTGGGCACCTGTACCCACTGTTCAGTCGGGATTTTAAAACCTTAATTAATACCCATGCACATAACAGCTCACCGTAAAAACTCCTTGCTACAGGTCCATGAGCAACAGCTTGATAAATTTGTCAATATACATGGTGGTGAAAATAATTAAAATTAAATGAAAGGAGATAGATCTGACTAAGGAGATACATGTAGAGACAACTTTTGCAGTTGCGAAAAAAAAAAATTTAATACTCTTTGAGAAATTTTAAATTTTGTACCCTTTTAATAGACCCTAGCTCCTAAGACAATGACCCTAAATAATGCATGTTTAGCATCCAGGGCGAGGTTGTTCAAAGCTGGGTTAAAAGATAAACCAGGGTTAGTGTGAAATTTTTTTCCAGATATGAAAGCTTTAAAGACAAATTCAGTTTAATTCTTTTTGTCTTCAAATTGATGATTGGCTACTCTAGAAAAATAGAGAAAATTATGTGAGAAAATACTTTCGGGAAAAAGGAAAAGAAACTCAGATAATTTAAATTGAACCCCAAGTTTGTGCTAATCAGCCTTTAAATGACTAGGTCCAGTATGATTATTGTTTATTTAATGAAAGGAAACAGACACCCAAGAAGCAAATAACAGTCCTGAAAAGGAGAATAAAGAAGTGAGTGAGGACTGATGAGCTTGCTGATCAATGCTTTGACTGTTGGCGAAAAAGATGAGTTCACTCTGGCTGAACTAAAGGACACAGTGATGGCATATGCCAGAGGGGAAGTCCCTGAAGTAGTAACATTGCTGAGTAAGGAAGACATGGATAAATTCAATAAGGCCTCCGTACTGGAAAAGGTACTGCACTGTGTACTAAGTTAAAACTGTCTACTAAGTTGAAAAAAGAAAAAGGTTGCAGTATTCAATTTGTTCACTCTTTTTAAGCTATAAAACTGGGTTACAATTTTAAAACTAGGCTCAGGTATAAAATTTGCATATTTCTTTTGGTGCTCCCTAAAATAAAAACCCCATTTATTTAGGCCTCTTTCCACCCCCCTCCTTCCCAATCTCAAGATGCTACTGGGTCCTTCCCTTACAAGGCCCCATCAAGAAGAATTTTGTCTACCATCTGGATTTGATCTGCGGCTCTGTTTTGGTTCCTTTCAAACCTGCATTATAATTTTGCATGTACTTTTTTCGCAAAAGAAAGATGACCATCACAGTATCTACAGTGTATGAACTTTTCTTAAATAACAATAAATTATTTGTTAAGAAAAAAAGGAAAAAATTCATTATGAAAGTTAATATTTGATGAAATTTCTAGAGAGCTGGCACAACAGCTTTATTTGTATTATTTGAAGAAAAGATTTGCAGCAAAGCCAGTTGGTACAGCAATCATGCCAATAGCTACTCCCAAGTAATCATCCAATTAAAGGGAATCATATAACAGGCAAATTAAAAATGAGTAATTAGCACATTGGAACCATGGTGTGGTCAACCTGACAGTTTGGGTAGATAAATAAGGGATTTTATATCACCTCACTTGACATGTTATCAAGAGTTGGCTGTGCTGATGACAGTAAAATTAAATGAATAAAAAACATACACTGATTTATGTCATCAACTAGGGAGGTGCTGACATTTGATGTCAAGAAGAAATGTTGTTGATGTTGTGGTTCAATTTTTTAATCCGTGGTTTAATTTTTGTTGATCAAATCATTACCATACATTACCACACCCAAAAAATAAAATAAAATAAATTTAAACTAAGGATAAAATTGAACCACAAAATCTACCTGACAGTGTTTATTTGAGCTTGGACTTTGACTTTAGGGGATTGATGAAGTGAAACATTGTTTGCAGAACTGCCCGCATATGAGCTATCAATACCTCTCTAAAATGTCCTGACATGCACTATATGAATTTTGATTTGTTGCCAAACTTGATTTAGATGTTTTCTTTTGTATAACCAGGTCATGAAATATCCAGATCAGTCCCTGGAATCTGCAAAGCACTTCATCCTTGTAAAGATTTCTAAGAAAGGATCCACCTTCTTGAAGTCCTTGATTCCAACCTCCCAAATCCAAATGCTAGTTTTACTGTATGTTTACAGCCAAGTGACTGCAGTCTTCCTCTGGTTTATAATTCCCTTGATTATTTTCTACATCTGCTTTTTGTCACTGGTAGTGTTTTCTCTCCAAATGTTTTATGGAAGGGAAGCCTTGAGACAACTGAGAAGTGTGTCAGAGCTAATGAAAAAGTATGTAATCTGTTTATTAATTTTTGCTTATGGCAGTAGGCGGGTATACTCCTTGAAAATTTGGGTGGGGTTGTGCAGCATGTGCTCTGAAACTCTAACCCTAGTCAAATTAAAATCTTTGATTTTGCCTGCAGAATTGTGGACCTCAGAACAGCTCTCTTTAGTAGGTTAATTGAAAAAAAGACAAATTTAATCCTAGACCTTACCCTACTTGATTTAAAATTTTAGACCAAAAGGGGCTCAAAAACTGTACCCTATGGGGCTGCATATTCCTATAAAGCTTAAGGGAGTACCCCCCCCTCCCGCCTCTCTGAGATAGTAATGCATAATGTTTTAGGCCACCCAAGGCTTAAGCCCAGCTATATAGTCAGTAACAGAATGGTTTTGGTAGCCATGGAAGTCAATAGCTATTTTGGGATGAAGTATAAAAAATAAATAAATAAAAATTAATATAAAAATTAACTATTCCCTTGTTTCAGCTGGAATAGAAAATTGTGAACAGCCAGTTACCCCAAGGATTGGGGGAGGGGGCGGGGTGTATCTGGTGATAGAAGTGTTTGTGCAAGGGAAACCCAAAAATATAAGGCCCAACTAAGGCCACTACCAAATTAATTTCCCTCTGCAGCTAAGGCTGACCCTGTCTTATGTAAGATGCGGGGGGAAGTGTTGCTGGGGTGAACTCTAGAACTGGGTATTCTTACTTCGCCCCTCCCAAAATAGTTTCCCTCTGCAGCTCAGGTTGACCCCGTCTGATTTAAGATGTGGGGGGAAGTGTTGCTGGGGTGAAAAGGTAGATTCATGGGAACTCTAGAACTGGGTATCCTTACTTTGCCCCTCCCAAAGTAGGTTCCCTCTGCAGCTAAGGCTGACCCTGTCTGCTGTGGTTAGGATGGGGAAGTGCAAATAGGGTAGGAAGGGTGTTTGCATAGGCTCTTTAAAACCTGGTCTCTTTTTACACCCCTCAAAAAGTAGCTTCCCTCTGCAGCTAAGGCTGGTCTTGTCTTCTGTAAGAAGCGGGGATGTGCAATTGGGGTAAAACGGGGTTTGCAGAAGCACTTTAAAATATGGTCCCCTTGTTCTGCCTCTCCCAAAGTTCAGCGTCCTCCTTTCAGCTAGAGCATAGCCTTTTTTAGTGTATTTGTAAGGAACAAACAAAAACTATTGCGTGACTTTAAAATGCTGTGTAAAATTGTTATATCTTACTAGGTTTGACCCTCGACTGAACAGCAGTGAAGCCGAGAATAAGTTCATGTGGAACTCTGTGACTCCATACATTTCCTTCTTCACTGTTTTGTTGGTAACTGTGGCTGTGTTTCCACTTTGTGACAAACTCTGGATACCGTGTTCTGAACTGAGTTTGGTAGCTTTGTTCTTTACAGGTAAATGCTTGCCATCTCTCATGATAGTTTGTGTTGTAGATGTTTCTCAGGTACGCACAGGTAGCTACCCGCCTGCTTAGGCAAGGGGGATACTCCCTATAATGGTCAGTAAGAGGAGGCTCTGTCAGATAGGGATACCTTTCTCGGGCTTTAGGTACATTTTTGTATATGAAAGAGTAGGGATTTCACTTGCTGAAGTATTTCAAAAGGTTGGGAAATCTGTCATTTTGAGCTATAAAAAAACCGAAAAGGGCTACAGCGTTCAAACTTATAAGGTATGCAAAAGGGATACTATTTGTCAATAAAAGGTATACGAAAGGGGTACCTTTTCTGTTAAAAATGGTATACTAAACGGAGAGGCGTGGACCTCCGGGCAAAGCCTCCCCGTATAAAACTTTGTTGAGTGCTTACCCCACATGCTTGGCCCACATGTGAATGTAATGTTCAGAATTTCTATTGCGGCAGGGTTAGCTCAGCTGTAGCTGGGTACTGGCCCTTACTTCTCCCCAGTCTTTTCATCCTTGTCTCTTTTTTTAATACAAATGAGGGAAGTGCGTATGAGCTGCACGCGGAGGAGATGGAAGAAAGAAATACGGGAGAAGGGTAGTCTTTCCTTTCTCTTCTCCTTTCCGTCTTCTCCTTTGTCGAGGTGATCTGCAAGTCTCCCATGACCGCATGCAAACGATACTGAAGAGATGACTTAGGATGAATCAGGTGCTGGTCTGTGGAGCGTCAAGTCGCAAGTTTGATACCAAGCAACGGACCAATAGTTAGGGTCATTAAACTAGCAGTAATTAGGGATTAGTAAGTGACGTCGAATGTTGTAGGTAGAATAACGCACTTTCTGTACGCGTCAGAATAGTAAACAAGTTCTTGATCAAGCTTCGTTCTATTAGACCTACGAAATCTTAAAAACAGATTGCATTTACTTCCAAAAATTATTGAGTTTAAACTTACCGAGTAAAGGCAGAACCTGACGAGGAGCTAACGAAGAAAATGAACAGTGCAGACAAAGAAAACAAGCAAAGCTGCACGTGGAAGAAAAGACATGCGCGCGCTCCTTGCCCATTGAGTCTATGACGTATTTCCGGTACCAGAACGAACCAAAGAGTCGAGATTCTTTCTGCTAAATGCTTGTGCCCAGGCTTCTCGCGTTCAGTTTATGTTGCGTTCTTCCTGGCGTCGAACGCAATAACTGAGGAAGAAGGAATTGTCTTTGCTTTGGTTTTACTACCACTTAGAATTTGTGGTCCAGTCTCCATCGGGGAACCTAAAAACAGTCCTTTGTGCTATGTAACTTGTTGAATCCATGCTTGGAGAGCGCTTTTCCTTAGCTTATGCAGTTATAGACCACTCCATCTAATGATTCCATATGGTTACTAGTTTCTTCTTTAGAGGACTGCCGGATAAATACGATGACTTTGCACTGTACACAATTCTCCTCAAGTTGCTAGCCACCGGACTGTGTAGTTTGGGTAATGTGCGAGGACTGGCCTTCCTGTGCTACCCAATTTTTGTTGGTAAGGTAAAGTCATATCTCTGCAAAATTTTATTGTTTTTCAATTCTTTTATTTTATGGAAACACGAAAAGCGTTAATCCTATATTTAATGCGAAAACTCTTCGTTACGTGAATTGCAGAGTTCATCCCTCTGTGTCTGAATCTTAATAAAGCAGACACCAAGACCAAACATTTGGGCCATGTGCGGATTGGAAAAAAATGAATTATGAAGTTCTGGTTAGAAAGAAAAAGGGGCGAGAATGGGGGATGTGGCGAGCCTCCTTTCCATACCCTAATTAAAAAGCTTAGTTCCGTCAATTCATTTGATAAAGTTAAGGGGTTCAAGTGCGAAAGTTAGCCTCCACCAGAGCCAATTCACGAATTCCTGTCCTCGGACAGTCAATTGTTTGTAATTGTAATTGTAATTTTTCTACCATTGAAGCCCACCTAGAAGTTCCTAACAACTCGTTTAAACGTGTCCGCTCGTTCCAAATCAAATTGGTATAAGTGTATTGGAAGTGTTATATTTGGAAATGTATTTGAGGAGAGGAGAAAACCGGAGTTTCTAGTCAAAAACCCCCCGGAGCAAAGAAGAGAACCAAAAACAAACTTAACCCACATATGGCGGCGACGCCAGGATTTGAACCGAGGCCAGATTGGTGGGAGGCAAGTGTCCTCAAGTGCTCCCAAAGCTACCTTTATTACTTGCATGTACTTTGTAATCTTCTTTTTTCGTTCTCCGCAGTGCCCCTTCACTATGGATTGGAATTTGACATCAGTCTTCCATCCATTCTCCAAGTGGTATTTTTTGTCCTGCTTCTCATTATGGCGGGCCGTCACTCTTGGCGTGGAATGTATAAAGTACTTATTCCTTATTTGGTATGCCTGCTATGGTGGCAGCTTTTTACCGAATTGTTTCACTTCACGACCTGGAGCAGCTTGCTCCGCGCCACCCTTGGGTGGGCAATTTTTGTGACCACGCTACCTTTACTGATTCTGTTCACTGTTGGCCTGGCTGTGACGTATTTCGTGCAGTGGTTTATGACGCTTGATTTGGCATTCAAGCTTGCGGTCACAGCTGTAGTTGTAGCGTTTTCATCGGCTGTGTTTTACTACTCCAAGCTAGAGATTCCTCATGGAGAGAAACTCGAGCCCAAGAAAAAACTAATCATGATCTTGGGTTCGGTGGTTGCTAGCCTTTTGCTTCCCGTTGTTTACATCAATTTTGTCCCTTCGATATATGGCTCACCCAAAGCCCTGTTATGGAAGGAGTACTACAATTCCTGTGTCAGCATGACTAAGGGGATTGAAGTCAATATCGCAGCAGTGCAGATAAGATGCAATGAATTTCAAGGCGAGTCTGTCAACTGGACTGGAATTGTAGCTGATGTTAAGTTGAGCTCTGTAGAAAATCGCTTTCGTCCCTTGGTCACTTACCTCCCCCGGTTTTTGCAGCCTTCTCTGAAATGCCTTCTTGGAGAAGAGGAGAATAGAGGTGGAGACAGGTATGAGGGCAAATTTAAAACTTATTTGTATACAGATTTGGTTCCCGGGGTCTTTCAAAGAAACTTTGCTCTTTCGTTCTCTTTTAAGAGCTGTTCTAGAGTAAGCAGTGAATTAGTAGTATGCCTTCGGTATTGTGAATTGCATATGGTAAGCAACAGTTGTTTCCTAATATTACGAATTAAATTAATAGATCAACGTACTCGTATAAGAGAAAATCGTTACTTTTTTGGTAGTAACCATCACACCATTCGCTAGACCTGCGTGATAAAGGGAATTCTGCGCTGTTGTGTATCCAGGATTGTTCGATTATTGGGCGAGTTTAAACTCAGTTGATCAGGTCATACGATAACTTCTGAATCTTATAATAACAAAAATATTTATTCAAGTTCTTCAACAGAAACACATGATATAGAAAAACAAGAAAGAAAAAATAATGGCCTTAACGTATTGTTGTCGAGGTTGGCAACTGAAGATAGAGCAACGATGGCAGTTCCCTCTCGTTCGTAAAAATCTAGTTCAGGAGAACAGGAGAACCATAAAAAGTGACTTTATTACCTTCTTTCAGGCTCACGGAAGCACGCTGGTGGTTGCCAAAGGCTAAAGGACCGTGCCATTTAAGAACGTATGACAGGTACACTTTTTCTGTTGGGGTAAAGATGACTACTGATGCAGCATCACAGTACGAGGAAGTAGTTAGAGTGACTGTCACACACCGATTCTACCATACCATGGTGACATTACAAGAGAATACACAGGTATGATATAATTAGGGCTTGTCTTATTTTTTACATATTTGCCACAGGTCAGTAAATGGTCAGGAGAAAAATTCCAAGGTCAGAGAACAGTCAGGAACTTCACTTCGATCCAGCGAAAAATTTAAGTCTTTGAAAGACCTCAGGGAACAGTGAAATTTTAAGAGTACTTGTGTGTTTTCCCGTCTATTTTTACGGTGTAAAATTCTTTGGTATTGGTAGATTATTGTTCGTGAAATTGAACGACAAGCTGATGTATGGAATTTCAAGAAAATCAATCCTTTTTGCACGTTATGGTTTTAGGACTATCAATTCATGTACACTGCAAGTGACTTGCTGAAATCAAGTCGGTAAACTTATCAAGTCGGTAGACTTGATCTTTTTGAAGGGTCATGTAAGGCGTTTTCATGTGATGCCACAGCAGCCATGGTGTTCCAAAAGATTGAAAAGGAGGCCATGTTGGTGTCCAAAACGAATCCTGAGGAGGCTTTTTTTTGTTAACGCTTTCTTTTGTTCCAGTTAATTTGCATAGATGCTGGTCATGTGGGTGAAAATGCTCTAACTCACCCCATATTTCCAAAAAGTGTTACACAGGCATTTTAAGAAAGGAAATTGCTTTTTAAGAGCCTTATCGAAAAGAAAGGACCCATGGCCCTCAATGTTATCGGATGGAACGTTGGGGTGCTCTGCCTCTAAGCTATAGTTGACTGACCGATGGTGAAAGAGGGTAAAATTCGATATTGTATTGACAATATTTCACATAGAGTGACCCTCAACCCATTAAACAACGCCCCCAAGCGAAGAGGTACCTTATACAAGACACTCAAATTTTATTTTGATAGTCGGTTTGAATTCACTGTAATGAAATCCCGTTTTGTTGAATGATTCAGTGTCTCTTCTATGTAGTAGGTTCGTTTCTGATTCTCCATTACTAACCAACGTTACTTTCTATATCACAGATCACGTTCCAAGGCCGCTTGGCGAGTGGACCGCCTTACGTGACCGTCACGGCCAAGAGGCTCTTTATCAACGGCACCAAGGTTAAACCACGTATTGGGCTTGGGCGTGACGACATATTTGAAGGATTGCGTGACTCTGGTCGATTCATAACCCGGTTTTTTATGACGCCCTTGATTAACGAAAGAGACTATGATGAAGATGATGTGTGAATTATGACAGAGCGGGGCTTTCATACAGTACTTACAGGCTTCTCTTGGAAAAGCAAAGGGGCAGTTGGTGTGGAATTGTGTATTGTAAAGAACGATCATTTTCTAGTAATAAAGAGAATGGGATTAGTGTTTGGGATATAATTTATGGCACGTAATGAATATTTAAGTGATGTTTTCAATATGGAAAACGGCTACATCAAAAAAGCAAACAAGCTAGTCTAAGATGTTTTATGTTTGTAAAACATGGAGATTTAGAGCAGCAACAGCTTTGTCCAATATGAGGAAATCCGTGAATATTTGAAAAATTATAGTTTACTTGCTCGTGTTCACTACAAAGCGGACTTCATGTTGAAGACGTGTTTCTGTTTTAGAAACCGCTAGAAACTATTGTGAACAACATAGACATGAATAGAAATTAAGCCAGAAGGCCTAATCGTGAGTTGAGGGGCCTTTTACACCGCTGATAAATATGGATATGGAGCATTGTTGAGGCGATAAGTTGTATGCACGATCAGCTTTTTAAGTTTGACAGAAACTATCCGGCACAGAGACCAACGGCAATAAAGTGAGTCAAATCAAATTGGTAAAATGTTAGTTTGTGCTGATAAAGCTTTCAACTCTGATTAAAGTAACCTATACCAGATTCGTGTTAGCTTGACTGATGGTGAATTCACTGGATAATATCTTTAGTGGTCTCATGGATTCATTACAATGGCATGTCTATAACGAAGTGGGGGTTCAAAAGTTGATTCTGTTGGCTGGCTTCTAGAATAAGAAAGTGTTCATCGATTGGTTCATTTCAGAGCAAAAATAGCCTCAACAGCAGCCGAGATCCGTCCTTGCCTCAAATTCCTTGTGAGATTTGATTGCTAGATCTCCGTCATGTCGTGCAGGGCTATCATTGCTGGGGCTTTACGAATTTTGAGATCAGTATCTGTGCTTTGCATTCTAGGTCCGAGGCTCTTGCCCTTCACTGACGAAGTGTTGCACAGCTCGTTCAGATCGTGGAGGCCTTTCGGATTGAACATCATGTTTTATATTTTATTTGTAATTTAGATGTGAACGTACACACGCAGACGTAATGGGCTTGATCTTTACGTGCTATACTTCTTTAGTGGGTGAAGCCCTGTTCAGCTTGGTTAGATCGTGGTGGTCATTTAGACCGAAGAATATGTTTTATATTTTATTGCAATTTAGATACCAACGTACACACGCAGACGTGATGCGCTTAATCTTTATCTACTATACTACTTCACTGAGTGAAGCCCCGCACAGCTTGTTCAGATCGTGGAGGCCGTTCGGATTGGCCGTTATATATTAGCTGTGGTAAATTCGTCTCTGGTTTTGTTTTACCTAGGCAAAGAAGTCTGGGAAGGTCACACTACTGATATGAGCTCCCAAGGTTTTCACGCACAGTTGAATTTTTTGGAGCGTACATTCAAGAAAGCAAGATGCGTAGGGATCTAGCCGATCAAAGAGACGTTTCTTTCTTTTATCTCGCTGTTATTTCTTACGCTAATTCAACGTGCGAGGTGAAACAGGCGAAGATGTAGACAACTCGTATCCCAAAAATTTCTTTCAACGCGTGAGCTATGTCCGGATCTGTCATCAAGACCTTCGCCGATGAGCGTCTATTGGCTAGCAACCTCGGTATTTCTTTTTTCCCAATCGCTTTGGGATAGCTGTCAAGGGAAAGTCGATTGTTCTCGAGACATATCCAAGCCCCAGACGATGAAATTTCCCCGAGGTAAGTTACCTAGGGAAAGATCGGTCACACTTAAAAAATCAATTTTCCCTAAGTAAACTGTCAACAGGTCGAGTTTACCTAGGTAAAAAGTCTGTAGTGTGACCACAGCTATTATGTCCTATTGTAATAGACCCTTCCACGATTTTTTTCAACTTTTGACTGCCGAATTTTACAGACGTTTGTATGGTGGTGGGGGGGGGCAAGTTCGTGCCTCCCCACACCGTACAAACCTCTGTAACATTACGCGACCTTGTGGAGCAATATCTTAGCTCGCTTTTAACGTATCATCTTTAAGCTTGATAGGTTTCGTAATTTTAAGGCGCTCTTTCCAGCGTTGTCAATGGGTATTCGCTTACTGGTCTTTAAAAAAAACTTGAAAAAAACGTTGAAGAGTCTATTTAGATGCATATGCAGACATAATGGACTTAATCTTTACCTACTACACTTCTTTACTTAAAATGTTGGAGTAAATTGAGTAACTGTTGGCGGATCTATGCCTTCAAGTAAGTCAGGGGTGCGCCCACCCAGACTCTGAGAGAAGGGGGATTTGGACGAACTCATTTAGATTTTTTTGCTTGACCCTGTGGGGCTTGATTTGACTTACACGTAAGGTGGGGGCCTGGACCCCTTTCCTTGACCCACCACTGAATAGTAAACAAGCAGGTGTCTTCATTTTATTTAAAAATCGCGCCAAATACTCCCGCCCCAAAATCATATTCTTTATTTCTCACCATCTTTCCTTAGATGTTATACAGTGAAACGTCCAAACGTTGTTGATTGCCATTCAGTGCGTCTGATTAACACCCTGTTAGATGCTATTGGTGATTGTTACCACTTCACCGCCGCGAAGGCTGATAATTGATAAGTGAGAGCCTAATAATGTTTCTTCCTTTTGAGAAGCGTCTTCTTCCTTCTTCTCGTCTTCTTTGTGAAAAGAGGCTCAAAAATACTTCGAGCTATTGCAACTTTGCAATTTCAAGTCATAAAATGAAATAATGAAACAATTTATTAATTAAGGACCTTTGAGACGCTCTGGACAGCTAAGATACACAAAAGAATCGTCTCTGCCTCTTTTTTTTTTCCTTTTGTGAAAAAGAGATTACTTGTTTCCAAGACAACGACATTTCCATACGAGAATGTAATTAACTTTTGTTAACAGAATGAATGAGGATGCCTCTATACGCAATAATATAAACATCAAGGTTTCTTTAAATTTTATCTGCTTAATCCAAGACTTTTTGTTCAAAACGCTGTTTAAAGTCAACTAACACCCTTTTAATTTTCTGTGTCATAAGCGTTCCTGTAACTAGAGTTTGATATTCTACCTTTTGAGCGTTGGTGAAGCAAACAATTTTATTTGCTTTACTGGGGTCAGGATTCATAACAGATCCTTCGTTGTTATTGAAATTGTCACTTACCAGGACTAATGAAGCTCTTACTTTGCCATTGCCTCCCGGGCTTCCCTTTTTGTTATCGTTTACCCTGTTAAAAAAAACACCACACTAAATTAAAGTTTCATCGACAAAGAGAAAAAAAGACGTTACAAAAATCAAATGTTTTATTTATCAAACACACTAGGAAGAATATTAAGGCTGCTTTTTCGTTTCACCTAACGGAAAATATTCTTGCTATGTTATTTAAATCAGTATTCAAGCTAACGTGTTACACGCATCCCCTGAAACTTGCGCTTAAAGCAATCAATTTAAAAAAGGGGTGAGATCGTTTTTTCAAGAAACGAAAAGGAAAGGAAGAAAAGGAGCTACAAGAAATAGGACGACAGTGCGCTATTAAGATAATCGTGACGACGTATACAGGTGTGTTTACTCAAGTCATGGTCAGCAATAAATTATCCTAACTTGGTTGTTATTTTATTACGGAAGTTGTCACTCCTGTTGATAAACTGACAACTGATGTTCGCTTCAGTCGGGAATCAGATCACGTTTAATGGATATATTTAAAGCTGTTCAGCATTGGCGGTATATTAGCTTCACCAACTGGATAGGAGTTTACAAAGGTCAAGTTCTACAATGGTGGGAACCCTCGAATCACGCAGTACAGCCTTAAAAGTTGTAGAGGCCGGAGCAATGATTGCATTAAATATCATTTCGCTTTTGGGCAACATCTTAGTTTGTTTGTCGGTTCACAGAAATAACAGGCTCCGCACCACAACAAATCTTTACATCATTGCATTGGCTGTAACTGACTTGATAGCTGCAACTCTCGTCATGCCTCCAGCTACTGGAGTTCTCATCACCGGCAGATGGCCCTTTGGTGAAACGGCTTGTCAAATACACGCTTATTTCAGTCTTTTTGCAGTATATGTTTCGCCTGTGACTATGGGTCTTACTGCACTTAATAGATACCTTCGAATATGCAAATCAGATCAACAATATAATCTGTACTTTTCGAAGAAAAAATCTCGTATTGTTCTAGGATTTTCTTGGACATTTGTTGCTCTCTACATTTTAATCCCTCGTCTTACTGGTCTTCAAGAATTCTATTTTGTGCCAAGCTATGCAGCTTGTTTAAACAGGCACTTGACTAATTTTGGAAAAAAGCTACACTACCTCGTTGTTCTCGGTTTGTTTTTTATCCTTCCACTAGCAGTAACAATATTCAGCTACAGAAAAGTTTTGAAAAAGATTCGGGAACACAATACTGGAACGGCTCGAAATCTTCGAGCAAACAACAACGAGACAGTCACAACAAACGAAATTCGAGTAAGCAAGTCCCTTTTTATTGTCGTCTTTGCCTTCATGTTGTGTTGGGTGCCCGCTTGGGTCATCGCCATCCTGACGAGATTGGTTTTTGGCAATAAAATTCCTCGCAATGTTCAGTTACTTTGCACTTTTTCCTTAAATATTTCGAGCGCTATTAATCCCTTTATTTATGCTGGAATGAATCCTGTGTTTAGAGGAGAGTTTCGAAGATTACTCGTATGTAGATTTGGAGGAGAGAAAGTCGACAATCTTGAATTAGAAGACCAACCACCTCGTGGGTAACTTAAGTAACCACAAAGAGACTGGGAAAGACAAGATGGAGAGCCTCGAGTGTCAAGCATGCAGTCAAGCGGGATGAAAAGATGCCAGTGACCGAAGCAATCATCTCTTTAGTTTAAGTTTCATTTAGTTCATGGCGGTCTTAAGTAAAACAGCCTGTCATCTTTGCTAACAGAAGCCATAAAAAACAATATGCCTCTGTCAGACATAGAATGAAAGTCATATCTTCTCAGTCCTCTGCAAGCAGTTCCGCTTTTGGCTGGGCAATGCCTTTAACACACATTTTTCACATTTAACGCACATTTTTCATTTTGTAGATTGATAACTGAAGTTATAATCAGTAGGCATTCGAATAAAGCATAGAGCAACGAGGTAAAAAAGTCAAGAAAAAACCTCTTGCAGGTCGTCAAGTTAACCTGTGAAGAAGTTGTAGAAAATGGTAAAAAATGGACTTCATTTTGGAACAGAATTAACTTGTCGAAGTTGACGGGGTAACTGCGCGTTAACGGCCAGTGTTATCGTTTTCCACAGGAGGCCTATCTATCACTTAAAAGGCGCATCTCAACCCATGTTTGAATGATTCGTCCACTAAAAACTCAATCTACGTCATACATTTATTATTAGACCTAAATACGCATAGTTAAACGAAGTTAAAGGGTAGTTTGTTGAATAACACATTGATCTCTTACTTTACCAGTTCTATTTTACAGTACAAAAAAATCTACACGTAATTATAATGAATTCTACAATATTATAGGCTTTTTAATTCTACTCATTTATTTAGCTCCTGAAAACCGCGAGTACAAATAACTCACAGTGGACTCATAAAAATATCCATCGATACTCGACACACTAAACTGTCCAATAAGATATATGACTGTATTTTTAGTTTTTCCTCCTTTATAACAAAACGTCTACAAATAATGAGATGAACATCACTCGCAAAAGGTAGCGTATATGTTTTGATATTCAGATACAAAACACTGAGTACATGATCTGTAGAAGTAAATCGGGTAAAACATGTTGAAATTATAGTGAAAGAATTATGCCATAAAGAAGTGTCCCGATACCGAGCGACCAATCTTATTACAGTAACATTAAAAAATGTCAAACAAACTTATCAAGATTTATCGCTTTTTTTCGCATGGTCAGCAGCTATGCATAATTCTTGGAACATAAGAAATTTTACACATGATAAAAGAGTTCAATCCCTACAGGTCTCCAAAGGATTTTTTTGTACACCAGTAATAGGAGGCAGCGTGGCCGAGAGGTCAGCACGTCGGACTCCCAATCCGGCGGTCCTCGGTTCGAGTCCCGCTCTGGCCACTTCCTGGATTTGTTCTCCGGCGTCCCGAGTTCAAATCCTCGGCCACGCTTGTAAATAGCCAACTGGTTGCCTCCTGCCAGTTAGGGTTTTTAATCTTGTTATGTTGTATTTGATCAATGAGTTATTTTTTTCTAAGTATTTATGAGTAGAGTGTCTGTAAACTAGCTGGATAAGCTAAGTGCACTTTCCATTGTAAACAAGCCTTTAAACCTCTTTTGGTGGCCGCTGCGAAGTCATCTGAAATCGATCTCTATACGCCGAATTCAAATTCGATTATATAAAAAAAATCAGTTAGATGGTTAGAAACAATCAAGCAGAGTTTAATCAAACATACTGAGAATTAATAGACACTAATGTGTTATACGCAGCAGTTGAAATTTGTGATTAAAGTTATCAGATTAAAAAACAGAAGTGACTTTTAACAAAGAGGCTAAATTGAGGGGAAGGATATGAAATAATCTACAGATTGTTCGTCAAATAATGAAGCAGGTGCGTTTAAAAAAGTCAAGGCGAGCTCTAAGTCATTACGTAATGGGAGACTTATCAATGTTCGCTTCGTCAGGAAACAGGAAATGCTCGCGAAGGGGAACTGTCTTTAATAGCGGTTATTAAATCCTCAAGCAATTATTTCACAAAATATTGTGTAATTTCTGTGCAACGTACTAGTTTATCGGTCTGTTTACGGAAATAAAAGGCTCTTCATTTATATCAGTTCTAATAACAGGGAGTTGGCCTTTTTGCGTCATTTTTCAAATAGCTTATTATAAACATAATCAAAACTATAACAAAATTCTTAAATCAGATTGGCTATCAACTGCCCTGATTTCAGCCTTAATAGGACAGTTAAATAGGACAGTACGCGTCATGCCTAAGTAATAGGCCATCTGCACTAAGAGGTCATGTGACATCGTTTTTATGAAAATGAAAGTTATATGATTAAACGATTACGGGGTCATATCTTAAACGAAATAATAGTGATTTGGTTTTTCAAACCCGCACCATTTCCTTAAAATGAGTAAGTTCGTAGCTGGTCACGTGACCAAATGTGATTGAACACAAATTTCGCACTTAAAGTTCAAGTGAAATGTTGAAAAGATGATGTAGTAACGTTTACAGCACCTCTGAGCGTGACTATCAAACGTTTAACAAGATATAAGCAAAAAGTAGTTTTGGCCGGCTTGTTGGAGGGCAAGAGTATGCCCTCCAACATGGCGGCCAATACAAATCATACTAATTGTTGAAAAATCAAAGTGCCATAAATTATCTCCCTTAAATGCGTTTCCTCTCAAATTTCGGGTGTAAGATAATTTTTATGTGCTCTGTCAATTTTTGGCATCAGCAAGATTCCAACTCATCGTTTAAAGGATACATTGGTCACGTGATCTCTTAGTGCAAGTGGCCTATTGGACAGTACGCGCCATCAAGCGCGGTTAAATGGCTTTATTTTTTTTCACTGCTAGCAAAAAAATGTCGGAATTTCTTGTGTTTTGATTTAAAAAAAGAGCCTAATATATCACAAATTTTTTTAACGTTATGATTAATTGGTAAAAGAACTTCGTGTCATCCAATTCGGTCTGTAACCATACTGGTGATTAAACAAATCGGACTCCCGTATGATTACAGACCGAATTGGACTCCACTCAGTCCTCTTACCATTACTTAGGGTCTCTTTAAATTGTACCTCCTAAATTTCAGGACGCTGTTAATGTACAATTACCCCTAAAACCCCTATGTCCACGACACTTAAAGCTACTTGTCTTTCCTATAACTCAGAGGTACCATATTTTCACCCCCTTTTAACATTAAACAAAGTTCCAATTTTAATTTAGAACAGAACCTTCGTGACAAACACCTCTTGCTGTGATCCTATCCCTCGGATTAATTAAATTTGATGAAAGTAGACGGTAAACAGATCTTATGAATTATGGAGTATTAACTTTAAATTGCAACCGCTAAATCGCTGGATGCCGTTAATATATCAACTACCCTTTAGAAAGTGTTTACAACCTGTATGTTCACGAAATTTTACGCTACTTGTCTTTCCTATAACTGGGGTGCAATATTTTGAACCCCTTTTTTGGCGTTAAACAAGGTTCCAATTTTCAACTTTATTTTCCTTACTGTAATTTAGAACGCCGGGAACTTTCGTGGCAAACACCAGATGCTATTGCCCGGTTTAATTAAATTTATTGAAAGTAGACGATAAACAGAACAAACACTACTTGATTTTTCTTAAACATCTAAATTTGTTTTCAGTTGGGAATCACCGTTACTGGATGTATTTAAAACTGTTCACCATTTGCAGTATATTGGTTTCGCCAACTGGATAGCAACTGGAATTGTGGTCATCAAAACATTTAAAAAGATTCTAGTTCAACAATGGTCGACACTCTCGAACCGCGGAGTACAGCCATAACAGTTGTAGAGGCCGGAGCAATGATTGCATTAAATATCATTTCGCTTTTGGGCAACGTCCTAGTTTGTTTGTCGGTTTACAGAAATAACAGGCTCCGCACCGACAACAAATCTGTACATGATTGCATTGGCTGTAACTGACTTGATAGTTGCTGCAACTCTCGTCATGCCTCCAGCGACTGGAGTTCTTATCACAGGTAGATGGCCTTTTGGTGAAACGGCTTGTCAAATATAATACACGCTTACTTCGGTGTTTTTGCGGTGTATGTTTCGCCTGTAACCATGGGTCTTACTGCCCTTAATAGATACACAAGAATATGCAAATCAGATCAGCAATATAATCTATTCTTTTCGAAGAAAAAATCTCTTATTTTTTTCTTGGATTTTCGTGGACCTTTGTTGCTCTCTGGATTTTAATCCCTCGTCTTACTGGTCTACAAGAATTCTATTTTGTGCCGAGCTATGCAGGTTGCTTAAACAGGCAGATGAGTGATCTAGGAAAAATACTACACTATATCGTCGTTCTTGGCTTGTTTTACGCACTTCCACTAGCAGTAACAGCTACAGAAAAGTTTTGAAAAAGATTCGGGAACACGATACTGGAACGGCTCGAAATCTTCGAACAAACAAGTCAAACAACAACGAGACAGTCGCAACAAAAGAAATTCGACTAAGCAAGTCTCTGTTTGTTGTCGTCTTTGCCTTCATGTTGTGTTGGCTACCCGTTTGGGTCATCACCATCCTGACGAGATTTTTGTTTGGCAATAAAATGCCGCGCAATGTTCAGTTACTTTGCACTTTTTCCTTAAATATTTCGAACGCTATTAATCCCTTCATTTATGCTGGAATGAATCCTGTGTTTAGAAGGGAGTTTCGAAGATTACTCGTATGTAGATTTGGCGGAGACAAAGTGGACAATCATCAATTAGAGGACCAACTACCTCGTCGGTAATTTCCCCGACGGCCCCCTGCATTTATGGTTCCAGCGATTCCGAGAACACCTGAGCGCAGACTTAGTAACAACAACGAGACTGCGGAAGAGGAGATGGAAAGCGTCCAGTTCCGAGCAATCAAGGATGAAAAGGCCGGATGAAAAGACGCCAGTGACTGATGCAATCATCTCTTTAGCTTAAGTTTCATTCAGTTTATGCTGGTTTTAAGTAAAACAGCCTTTCATCTTTGCTATTAAACAGACGCCATTTACCAATAGAACGCAATTTGCTTCAGTCAAACAGACAATGCCAAGTCATATTTTCTCAGTACAAATACTTCCGTCCTCTGCAGGCAGGTCCGCTTTTGGCTGGGTTATGCCTCTAAATAATTGATTATCTTTGTGCACTTATTGCTTTTTGTAGATTGCTAACTGAATTAAGTTATAATCTGCAGGCATTCGGAATAAAGCATAGAGCAACGAGGTGCAGGTCGTCAAGTTAACCTGTAAAGAAGTTTTAGAAAAAGGTAAAAAATGGACTTCATTTTGGAGCAGAAGTAACTGGTCGAAATTGACCGGCCGGGTGTAGCTGTGCATTAAGGGCCAGTGTTATCATTTCCTACATGAGGTCTATCTATCACTAGCCGGACCTAAACCCACGGCTGAATGTTTTCGTACACTAAAAACTCAATCTACGTCATATTATGAGACCTAAATATGCATAGTTAAACGAAGTTAGTTAACACATTTATATCTTACTTTATCAGTTCTATTTTACAACGCAATAAGATCTATACGTAATTGATTCTAAAATATTGTATGTTTGTAAATTATAGTCTGCAAGATAATTCCGTGTCGAATTCCTGACAGGACCCTATTGGGCCAACTAGCGATTCCGCTGAATTTACCTTTGTTAGGATTTTATGTCCTCTTGTCTTTGTTCAACTTATCCGATTCCATTTGTCCCAGTTTGACTTTTGTCCTGAATACGTTGAAAGGAAACCTAATAATGAAATATACATCATTGTAATTCAGCTTTCCTCAGTTAAGTACAATTAACAAGCAAAATGAGTACAAATATCTCACGGTGGACTAACAAAAATAAACTAAAATAATGAGCTCAACATCCCTCACTAAGGCTAGCGTATATGTTGTGGTTAATTTTTTATCTCAGGTAATTTTTGATTTTCTTTCGTTTTTGGGTATGGTGATGTATGCTAATGAAGCTGAAACAAAAGAAAAAGAAAAATTAACTGATGTAAAGAAAAACTTCAACATATATGTTTTGATATCCAGGTACAAAACACTGAATACATGATCTGCAGGGGTAAATCGGGTAAACATGTTGAAATTATAGTGAAAGAATTATAATATGAAGAGTGTCTCCATACCGAGTGACTCGAATCGAGTGAATCTTACTAACATTAACAAATGTTAAACAAACTTAAATTATCGTTTTCTTTCTCTTGGTCAGCAGTTATGCAAATTTCTTGGAACATAAGAAATTTTGGAGAAATTTTGCACACGAGAAAAGAGTTCTATCCCCACAGATCCCCACAGGATTCTTTTTGTACACCAATATGGCCGCCGTGGCGTGAAATCGATCTCTATACGCCGAATTCAAATTGTATTATAAAAAAACCAGTTACATGTTTAGAAACAATCAAGCAGTGTTTAATCAAACATACTGAAAATTGATAGAAAGAGTGCATTCATGCAATTTCACGGAAGATGAATATTCTTCTCTTGCAATTGTTAGTTTATCATTTCAATTCAAACTAATGTGTTATACGCAGCAATTGAAATTTGTCCCTAAAGTTATCGATTAAAAAACAGTAAATGACTTTTCAAAAAGAGGCTAAATTGAAGGGAAGGATACTACGTGTACGAGTGGAATAATCTTGATTGTTCGTCAGATGATGAAGCAGGCGCTTTTACTTAACGTTATCACTCAGAATGGGAGACTTCAGCAGGAAACACGAAATGTTCCCGACAGGAAAACTAGCTTTTTTTTGTTAATGGTGGTTATTAAATCCTAAAGCAATGATTGCACTGAATATTGTGTAATTTCTGTGCAACATACTAGTTCGTCCGTCTGTTTACAGTAATAACAGGCTCTTCATTTACATCATTGCAACTATCTTCATGCCTCTAGCTACTGGAGTATAGTAATAACAAGCAGTTGGCCTTTTAACGTCATTTTGTAAATAGACAATAATTATAAACATTAGAGTCTCTTTAAATTGTACCTGCTAAATCCCAGGACGATGTTAATGTACAACTACCCTTGAAAAGGTAGTACAACCTCTATGTTCATGCAGTTTTACTCTACTTTTCTTTTCTATAACTGGGGTGCCATATTTTCACCCCCTTTTTAGTATTGAACAAAGCTCAAATTTTAATTTAGAACAGAACCTTCGCGATCCTCTCCCTCGGATTAATTAAATTTGTTGAACGTAGACGGTAAACTGATCTTATGAAGTCTTAACTTTTCAATGGCGCCTAAACTTTCTCCCCTCCATTGTCACTTTTGCAAATGAGACGACCACGTACAAGTTAAGATTCATTAATGTAAAACAAATTTAGATGTTTAGAAAAAACTAAGCAGTGTTTTATGATTAAACATAATAAAACCGAACCGAAATATATTCTCTGTTAAGTTAGTCGATCATTGAAATTAAAACTAATGTGTTCTACGCAGCCGTCAAAACTTACTCTTAAAATAATCCGACTGAGAGACTGCTAAGCTACTTTAGAAAAAGACAAACAATGAACATAAAAGAAAAAAAAAAGTCGGAAAAGATGGGATGATAGTGCGCTTGTAGAATAAACGTCGCTAATAGGTAATATCATGAAGCAGGTGTGTTAACAAAATTCATATGAAGAAATGAATTATTCTTCTCCATGTTTATTTTATTATGAAAGTTGTCACTTCTGATGGGAAAACAACGTGATATTAATTACTCTTCCTTTTGGAAATCACTTTTAACGGTGGTATTGAAAGCTTTTCACCATTTGCATTGGGATTACCAAAAGATAGACTTTATCGCCATCTCTTTCGGCAGCCGTTTAAATTCTGGTCATTCAAAACGTTTACAAAGATCAAGTTCAAGAATGGTTGGCACTCTCGAATCTCGCAGTACAGCCATAAAAGTTGTAGAAGCTGGAGCAATGATGGCATTAAATATTACGTCGCTTTTAGGCAACATCCTAGTTTGTTTGTCGGTTTACAGAAATAACAGGCTCCGTACCACAACAAATCTGTACATCATTGCATTGGCTGTAACTGACTTGATAGCTGCAACTCTCGTCATGCCTCCAGCGACTGGAGTTCTTATCACAGGAAGATGGCCTTTTGGTGAAACGGCTTGTCAAATACACGCTTATTTCAGTCTTTTTGCAGTGTATGTTTCGCCTGTAACCATGGGTCTTACTGCACTTAACAGATACACAAGAATATGCAAATCCGATCAACAATATAATCTGTACTTTTCGAAGAAAAAATCTCGTGGTTTTCTCGTATCTACCTGGACATTTGTTGCTCTCTACATTTTAATACCACGTGTGACTGGTCTGCAAGATTTTCATTTTGTGCCAAGCTATGCAGCTTGTTTGAACAGACACTTGTCAACGAGTAATTTTGGAAAAATTGTTCACTACTTTGTCGTTCTCGGCTTGTTTTTCGCACTTCCGCTAGCAGTAACAATATTCAGCTACAGAAAAGTGTTAAAAAAGATTCGGGAACACAATACTGGAACTGTGCAAAGTCTACGAATGAACAACAACAAGACAGTCACCTCGAACGAGATTCGACTAAGCAAGTCCCTTTTTGTTGTCGTCTTTGCCTTTATGTTGTGTTGGGTACCCGCTTGGGTCATCACCATCCTGACGAGATTGGTTTTTGGGAATAAAATGCCGCGCAATGTTCAGTTACTTTGCACATTTTTCTTAAATATTTCCAACGCCATTAATCCTTTTATTTATGCAGGAATGAACCCGGTATTTAGAAGAGAGTATCGAAAATTACTTGGATGTAAATTTGGAGTGAGAATCGAGAGTAGTTTAAGTCCACAATCATCAAGTAGAAGACCAGCCACTTCATGGATAAGCAGTAACCACAACAAAACTGGGGATGAGCAGATGGAAAGTCTTGATTGTTGAGGATGATCATGAGAATACTGAGAATCTAATCTCTATATATTGAGTTTATTCAGCTTATTATAGCCTAGACAGCGCGGCAACTCTCTAGACGCCATATGTAAACCCTAATCTGTTTCTGAGAAACAGAGAAAATATTTTCCGCAATGAAAATGATATTTGTCGCCTCTGTACAGATACGTTCGTCCGTTACAGGTGGTTCACTTTTGCCGGTATGCTTAAGAACTCTTTACATATCAGTAAGTTTTTTGAAAGACGTTGTAGATTGATTACTTTATATATAATCAGCAGGTATTCGAGTGAACGAAGAGAATCGAAGGGAGAAATACCAACTGGGAACTTCAAAGAAGGGGCGTAGCTACAAAGTTTCCAGAGGTACACACAGTTTTCCACAGGTGACGCAAACTCGCAAGTGATAATAGTTGTTGCGTAACAGGAATATTATAAGGGTTTGTGGGTGGATTTTAGCGATCGTTGCATCGAATATTGTTCTCTAATCGCTTCTACAGTGAATCGAGAACAAATTATTTTCACTCTAATGTACAGCAAGCAGACATGTACAAAGTTAGGAATTGGCATCTCGTTTGTTTGATAGCAAGACTACAATAAAGCGGGCGGAAAAACATTTGGTTTAAATGACCTAAAATTACAAATAAAAACACTACAAATCATAATAGGGCGTTTTCACTCAAGTGGTCAGCATCTATGCAAATTTATTGAAACAAGAGAAAGCGTTTACAAAAGAAAAGAGTTCAACTCCCACAGGATTGGTTTGGAACACCAATATGGCCGCCTTTTCATTGGTTTGGAACGCCGATATGTCTGCCGTGGCTTCATGTGAAAACACTCTATACAAAGGCTGATAATCTCTTGAATACATCGAAAGCGGACTTGATTCGCCTTCTGCACATCTCCTATAATACCCCTTGTTTGCCCCCCAAAACTTTGCATAACCTTTTTTTTTTTTAATATCTCCGTGGTATTTCAGCCGTCCCAAGAGAAATTGAAGACAATGCTTGCGTAGATTTTTTTTTTTTTTTTTTTTGGGGGGCAAGCAAGATGCATTATAGGAGTTTTACAAATGGCGAAAAAAGTAAAATACAACCGCATCGGCTGCACACTAAACAGAAGTACCGTATGTAAAAGAATTAAATGCGTATTCCAGATCATTCTAAAGGAAAAAAAGCTATTGCGGGGGAAGATTCGAAAAACTCTAGACAATCGACTTAACGTCATCACACAAAGGGAAAAAACGACTTCATGAAGAAAAGTTAACTAAGACGACAAGGGCAAATTAACGAGTATAAAGAAAAGCGTGAAGCACAAAACGCAGTTGAGAGAGATGTCGTCCAGGGACCTTGTCCCGCGATCGCCCCATGTAAGGAAATACAAGAGAGTTTTGGATTCTGGATTCAAAGTCGTGGATTTCGGATTCCAACTACTGGATTCCAGTCTTTGTCAATGGAACTTGGATTCTGGATTCCAATCGTTAGTGGGATTCTGCACTCCTTGAGCTGGAAAAACGGATTCCAAAGCCCAGCATTCCGCATTCCACGAGCAAAATTTTCCCGGATTCCCTTTCATGGGCTGACAACGTGTGAATCCCAGACACAAGAAAATACATTTGCTTCGCTTCTAGGCCATATCCTACGTTTGATGTCGGTTTAATAAATGTCAGTTTACTTATTTACACCGAGTCAGATAAAAAATAATTACAACGACCGAAAGAAAATGGAAATTTTTGATAGAATCAACCAAGAAGAGAGTAAAATTTATGGGTCGATCTATACGTCTACATTGAGTTAAAAGTTCCATTTTGGGTGCAGCCACTTGAGAAAATTTGAGAAATGCTCCATCTTCGGCTTATAAGTTGTTTTCCTTCATTTAACTTTGAAAATATTCAGGTTATGATCTATGACCTGTCTCAATCTGTCCTTAGATATTTTGTCTGAATAATAAAATTAACTTTTTCTTTACTTTTGCTCTTGCTTATAAGAGCATATTAGAGGAAAATTGTACAAAATCACAGCTTTCGCTTATTTATAACTGAACAACAAACAAACCTATGAATGAAGCCGTTACCGTGACCGCGCTAAGAACCAATCAGATCGCCGCATTCGTTACCGTGTCCTCTTGGAAAAAAGTATTCCCCTTATTAGAGTCAGGATTTATGAACCTTGGTACACACCTAGGCTAAATTAACAGAAGTACCGCAAGAATATATTCATTCAGGTTGTTACTTGACAGCACTAATGAAGGCCAACCTTCAATCCGAGTCCTAAAAAGAGACGACCACATGGAATTTAAGTTAAATTGACAGATAACAGACTTAGATGTTTAGAAACAATCAAGTAGTGTTTAAAAGGCTGGCCTTAATTTCACAGAACTGAAATATTCTCGGCTAAGCTGGTCGATTTTTGCGTTCGACGTCAGGAGAACGCAGCATAAACTCAACGCTCAAGAAGCCAGAGCGCGAGCATTTAAATTTGGATATCATTCTTAGGAATTCAACTCCAGAAGAGTTCGCCTTCAGTTCACAAATTAATTTAGTTGGGATAATAGCGATAGAACGCGAATTCACTTTTTGGGAGACGTTTTTGCTGTTGTCGATGTCCTTGGGTCTTTTCCCAGAGCCCGTCGTGTCTTTAGGTCGCGTGGAGAGAAGCATGTTTAGAAATTCTACAGGGGATATTGAGAAGGCACAATTCGGATAATTTAAAGTTCAAACGACAACGGCAATCAGCTAGACCTACTGTTAGTTTTGCAGAACTAAGGCAAGTAATCGGCAAGCGATCGAAAAATTGATTGTGAATACTCACTTTTTTATTGGCGAGTTGCGTATTTGAAAGCAACTGTGGGGAAAACCGTGTCAGTATGGTTTATAAATGCACGTTTTGTTAAAAGAAAAATTTCATTACACAGAGTAAAAGACTAGATCACCACCCGTCTGTTCAGCCGTAAGAGCTATTTAAAATTCCAAAAATCAGCTGCGTTGTGTTCAGTATTGAAGATACTGCTGATACTTCGATCTTGATAAAGAGAGAACGTACCTCTCACAAACAAAGCTGTGTTTTGTATGTGCGGTTTACCTGGGGTTATCCCTGAGAAGTATCGTTTTTGTCTTTTGGATTACTTGTAGGAGGAGCATTACGGGATCTGCCTCATTAAGTCTTTGGCGAGGGGTTATTTCTGGTGGCCGGGATTGGATGCCGCTATTGTTGAGAAGGTTCGGCTTTGTCATGTTTATACTGCCGTGGGTAAGTAACCTCCGGGGGCACCATTATCTACCCTTGGAAATGGCCTGCTAAGCAAAGGGAGTGTATGCGCATTGATTTCTTTGAGAACGGCAAGTTGGGTTTCTTGATTTTTGTTGCTGCCTATTCTATGTGATTGGAGGTAGGTGGAGGTAATCCCCATGAGTTCTATGACCAGCTTGACAACCACTGAGGTTTTTTTACGCATGTTGTTTGCACTCTACGGAATACCAGCTTATTATAGCCTAGACAGCGCGGCAACTCTCTAGACGCCATATGTAAACCCTAATCTGTTTCTGAGAAACAGAGAAAATATTTTCCGCAATGAAAATGATATTTGTCGCCTCTGTACAGATACGTTCGTCCGTTACAGGTGGTTCACTTTTGCCGGTATGCTTAAGAACTCTTTACATATCAGTAAGTTTTTTGAAAGACGTTGTAGATTGATTACTTTATATATAATCAGCAGGTATTCGAGTGAACGAAGAGAATCGAAGGGAGAAATACCAACTGGGAACTTCAAAGAAGGGGCGTAGCTACAAAGTTTCCAGAGGTACACACAGTTTTCCACAGGTGACGCAAACTCGCAAGTGATAATAGTTGTTGCGTAACAGGAATATTATAAGGGTTTGTGGGTGGATTTTAGCGATCGTTGCATCGAATATTGTTCTCTAATCGCTTCTACAGTGAATCGAGAACAAATTATTTTCACTCTAATGTACAGCAAGCAGACATGTACAAAGTTAGGAATTGGCATCTCGTTTGTTTGATAGCAAGACTACAATAAAGCGGGCGGAAAAACATTTGGTTTAAATGACCTAAAATTACAAATAAAAACACTACAAATCATAATAGGGCGTTTTCACTCAAGTGGTCAGCATCTATGCAAATTTATTGAAACAAGAGAAAGCGTTTACAAAAGAAAAGAGTTCAACTCCCACAGGATTGGTTTGGAACACCAATATGGCCGCCTTTTCATTGGTTTGGAACGCCGATATGTCTGCCGTGGCTTCATGTGAAAACACTCTATACAAAGGCTGATAATCTCTTGAATACATCGAAAGCGGACTTGATTCGCCTTCTGCACATCTCCTATAATACCCCTTGTTTGCCCCCCAAAACTTTGCATAACCTTTTTTTTTTTTTTTTTTTTAATATCTCCGTGGTATTTCAGCCGTCCCAAGAGAAATTGAAGACAATGCTTGCGTAGATTTTTTTTTTTTTTGGGGGCAAGCAAGATGCATTATAGGAGTTTTACAAATGGCGAAAAAAGTAAAATACAACCGCATCGGCTGCACACTAAACAGAAGTACCGTATGTAAAAAGAATTAAATGCGTATTCCAGATCATTCTAAAGGAAAAAAAGCTATTGCGGGGGAAGATTCGAAAAACTCTAGACAATCGACTTAACGTCATCACACAAAGGGAAAAAACGACTTCATGAAGAAAAGTTAACTAAGACGACAAGGGCAAATTAACGAGTATAAAGAAAAGCGTGAAGCACAAAACGCAGTTGAGAGAGATGTCGTCCAGGGACCTTGTCCCGCGATCGCCCCATGTAAGGAAATACAAGAGAGTTTTGGATTCTGGATTCAAAGTCGTGGATTTCGGATTCCAACTACTGGATTCCAGTCTTTGTCAATGGAACTTGGATTCTGGATTCCAATCGTTAGTGGGATTCTGCACTCCTTGAGCTGGAAAAACGGATTCCAAAGCCCAGCATTCCGCATTCCACGAGCAAAATTTTCCCGGATTCCCTTTCATGGGCTGACAACGTGTGAATCCCAGACACAAGAAAATACATTTGCTTCGCTTCTAGGCCATATCCTACGTTTGATGTCGGTTTAATAAATGTCAGTTTACTTATTTACACCGAGTCAGATAAAAAATAATTACAACGACCGAAAGAAAATGGAAATTTTTGATAGAATCAACCAAGAAGAGAGTAAAATTTATGGGTCGATCTATACGTCTACATTGAGTTAAAAGTTCCATTTTGGGTGCAGCCACTTGAGAAAATTTGAGAAATGCTCCATCTTCGGCTTATAAGTTGTTTTCCTTCATTTAACTTTGAAAATATTCAGGTTATGATCTATGACCTGTCTCAATCTGTCCTTAGATATTTTGTCTGAATAATAAAATTAACTTTTTTCTTTACTTTTGCTCTTGCTTATAAGAGCATATTAGAGGAAAATTGTACAAAATCACAGCTTTCGCTTATTTATAACTGAACAACAAACAAACCTATGAATGAAGCCGTTACCGTGACCGCGCTAAGAACCAATCAGATCGCCGCATTCGTTACCGTGTCCTCTTGGAAAAAAGTATTCCCCTTATTAGAGTCAGGATTTATGAACCTTGGTACACACCTAGGCTAAATTAACAGAAGTACCGCAAGAATATATTCATTCAGGTTGTTACTTGACAGCACTAATGAAGGCCAACCTTCAATCCGAGTCCTAAAAAGAGACGACCACATGGAATTTAAGTTAAATTGACAGATAACAGACTTAGATGTTTAGAAACAATCAAGTAGTGTTTAAAAGGCTGGCCTTAATTTCACAGAACTGAAATATTCTCGGCTAAGCTGGTCGATTTTTGCGTTCGACGTCAGGAGAACGCAGCATAAACTCAACGCTCAAGAAGCCAGAGCGCGAGCATTTAAATTTGGATATCATTCTTAGGAATTCAACTCCAGAAGAGTTCGCCTTCAGTTCACAAATTAATTTAGTTGGGATAATAGCGATAGAACGCGAATTCAC
Organism: Porites lobata; assembly: GCA_942486035.1. NCBI lineage: Eukaryota > Metazoa > Cnidaria > Anthozoa > Scleractinia > Poritidae > Porites > Porites lobata. The sequence goes on from CALNXK010000003.1 coordinate 7,857,184, forward strand.
TTTTTGGGAGACGTTTTTGCTGTTGTCGATGTCCTTGGGTCTTTTCCCAGAGCCCGTCGTGTCTTTAGGTCGCGTGGAGAGAAGCATGTTTAGAAATTCTACAGGGGATATTGAGAAGGCACAATTCGGATAATTTAAAGTTCAAACGACAACGGCAATCAGCTAGACCTACTGTTAGTTTTGCAGAACTAAGGCAAGTAATCGGCAAGCGATCGAAAAATTGATTGTGAATACTCACTTTTTTATTGGCGAGTTGCGTATTTGAAAGCAACTGTGGGAAAACCGTGTCAGTATGGTTTATAAATGCACGTTTTGTTAAAAGAAAAATTTCATTACACAGAGTAAAAGACTAGATCACCACCCGTCTGTTCAGCCGTAAGAGCTATTTAAAATTCCAAAAATCAGCTGCGTTGTGTTCAGTATTGAAGATACTGCTGATACTTCGATCTTGATAAAGAGAGAACGTACCTCTCACAAACAAAGCTGTGTTTTGTATGTGCGGTTTACCTGGGGTTATCCCTGAGAAGTATCGTTTTTGTCTTTTGGATTACTTGTAGGAGGAGCATTACGGGATCTGCCTCATTAAGTCTTTGGCGAGGGGTTATTTCTGGTGGCCGGGATTGGATGCCGCTATTGTTGAGAAGGTTCGGCTTTGTCATGTTTATACTGCCGTGGGTAAGTAACCTCCGGGGGCACCATTATCTACCCTTGGAAATGGCCTGCTAAGCAAAGGGAGTGTATGCGCATTGATTTCTTTGAGAACGGCAAGTTGGGTTTCTTGATTTTTGTTGCTGCCTATTCTATGTGATTGGAGGTAGGTGGAGGTAATCCCCATGAGTTCTATGACCAGCTTGACAACCACTGAGGTTTTTTTACGCATGTTGTTTGCACTCTACGGAATACCGGAGGAGGTGGTTTCGGACAACGGGCCGCAGCTGGCTGAAGAGTTCTCTCAATACTGTTGGCACTCAAATATGTTGTGGAAAAATGTTGAACAGTATTATTTAACAATAACAAAGGAATTCCACTTGTTGTGTTTACGAGAGGTTATAATTGGAATGACGATGTCAAAATGAAACAAAAAAGAAACAGAAACAGGCGCTTCCAAACATCTAAGGTTTCAAATTTAAAGTAAGAATTAAATACCAAGTTGAAAAATATATTTTCACTAAGAATAATAAATTAGAAACCTTTTATGAAAAATGGCCGAAAGACATCTCTCCCCTTTAATTAAGTTCGTGTGCATGTAATTAAAATTGTAATCTTTTAGTAGATACGTTTTTGTCTTATTGGTTTTTTCTTTGTTTGTTTGTTTTATTTCAGAGTGTTCTGTAAATAAGTGTTAATGCCTCTTTGATCTACATAATTAAGTATTAATTAACTATTTGTAAAATAAGCCACATTCAGCAATCAGTATATGTCGCTATAAATTAAGTGTTTGTCTACGTTGATCTAAACAACCCAGCAAATTTACTCACCATACACCGTATTCACAAATGGCGGACACGCGGGAAAAAACTGGAGCCTAGTCATGAAAGCGAGGCGTTGGAGGATAAACAAAAATTGTAAATGAAGACTTTCAGTGAACTTGCAGAGTGTTAAGCGCGGATTCCACCTAAAATAACTTTGTACGGACTTCTTTTTAAATACAATTACGTGGGATGTCTTCTACCTTTAATGTTTAGTAATGATTTTCTGTTTGCAATCAAAAGGGACGCGTACATCTTCAAGGAAACAGGATGATTTTGTAGGTTTCCGAAGCATTAGAAGCTTGACAAGTGGGCTATGGCTGGAGAAAAGCGGCAAAATGTTGGCTCAAACTTCACATTGAAACCGAGTGCGAAAGCCAGATCACTACAATTCTGTAAAAGGGAAATAAAAACAGATATTGGTGGCGAGAAAAAGAGAAATAAGCGACGGATATATGGCCTACTTGTTAACGGAAGAGACCTCCGCCATTACATAAAACAGGTCAAGTCGAGAGCGGGTGAAAGATTCATTCACAAGGCTCATTTATACCTGTCAGTGTCATTTTATACATATCTATGTATATATGTATTTCTGCATTTACAACTTCCTTTGGATCATATTAATTCCGTCGCTTTGGAGTGAATTGTTACTGAGGTACGTTGGCAGAGCTTAGTAAAAATCTCGTGATTTCTTTGTCATTGCGAAATAATTAAAAATAATTTTATTAAAACTAGAAGCTGTACTGTGTGAATCTTATGGCTTGCTATTTGCCTGGTCTCCTTTAGGGCATTATCTCAGAGAGCTCTTGGTAAAAAAGTAGTATAAAGCTTACATTTTACTAGGTTAAACTTTTAAGGCAATGTTTCTGTCAGGAATGAACACGGCAAGCTTCTGTTTCGAATAATTAAATTCGAGTCTGGATCCGTTTAAGAAGACCACCATTTTATTTATTTATGTATTCTTCAACTTTAAAATATTATGAAACATTAAGTTAAAAGTCTTAACAGCCAAAGATAAGAAATACGAAATTACTCACTGAAATGATATGTGGCCGGCTGACCGAGTCTGCCGAGTAACATGTTGAAATTTTGAGCGTACTCCACTCGATCGCTCCTGCATTTATACCAAAAAAATAGTTCTAATTGATGTCCTTCATCGATACAGACCAGAGAATAACGTCCTGGCAAACAAAAACCAGGTATAACTTCATCGAAACCTCAGTCACCTCTTCTTTCCTGTCTTCCTTTTTTTCCATCTCGACTTGAACTCACTGTGTTTGAGTTCAACGGCAGACGTCTCTTGCGTTAACAAGTAGGCCATATATCTGTCGCTTATTTCTTTTTTTCTTGCCACCAAGATTTGTTTATATTTCTGTTTCACCGAATTGCAGTGAGCTGGCTTTCGTACTCGGTTTCAATGTGAAGTTTGGGCCAACATGTTTGCCGCTTTTCTCCGGCGATCGACCACTTGTCGAGCTTCTGATTCTTCGGAAACCTACAAAATCATCCTGTTTCCTTGAAGATATACGCGTCCCTTTTGATTGCAAACTGCAAATCACTACTAAACATTAAAAGCAGAAGACATCCCACGTAATTGTATTTAAAAAGAAGTCCGTACAAAGTTATTTTAGGTGGAATCCGCGCTTAACACTCTGCAAGTTCACTGAAAGTCTTCATTTGCAATTTTTGTTTATCCTCCAACGCCTCGCTTTCATGACTAGGCACCAGTTTTTCCCACGTGTCTGCCATTTGTGAATACGGTGTATGCAATGCCGCCGAGATTAACACTAGGGTGGTACGGCTCCCCTATGCTAGTTGTCCTTTTTTAATAGGGGTTAAAATTTGTGGAATGGTACCACGCGTCTCTCTTATCTAAAATGACCTCAGTTATAGCTGTCAGGGTACCTGTGAGCAGTTTTGCAAGCTGCAGAGGAGTCAAATTTATGTGAACTAAATTTGTTGCTCAACTGATCGACTTTTTTGAACAATGACTGATTTTTCCAGCACAAATTAAAGAGGCGATAAATTCCGACCTGAAATTTGAGCGTCCTTTTTCAACGGGGGAACGCGAAAAGGGGAGAAGAACGTGATCCCAGGTTACATCGTGAATGCACAACTACAAAGCCAGATTCCTGTTTAACCTCTCAGAGTCGCTTTTGGAAATTTTCCAAGAGCATTCCCACCACTTTTATAAAAGGGGCTACGTAACCAGAAACTATTGATGGAACTTGGTACTAGATACAATCAAACTACTATTGCTAGAGATAATACATTAGGCATTTCAAGTTCACTATCTAAATACCCTTTGGTAAAGAATAATTTTTACAATTAAGTCAAGACTCTGATTCCAAATATTACCCAGCTACACGTAAAAAAAAACTGATTAATCTATTTTTATCAGTGATTATATCAGTGTATCTTTCACTAAGTATTTGAGCTTGCTTTGATTTTCGCGACGAATTATTCTTTAATGAAGTTATTTTGCAAAAGCGATTTTAAGAAGAAAAACGTCTTTTTTTCTTTTGCAATACTCTGTGCACTTCTGTGGTCATGCTAATAAGGCTTGTTGTTGTTGTTTTATCTGATATAGCTGATTTTATTGACAAACAAACATTTTGGAAAACTGGAGCATCGCCATTTGCCTAAAAAAAAAGATTCATCATCATTTTCTCTAAATACAGTATCTTCCTCAAATAAACTGTTAGTGTTCACATCTGTGCATGTATACTGTGCATTTGTACTCACTACAGAATTACGGCCTTGTGCCGGGATAATGATTGAAAAATATTTCACGCAATTACAAAGACTTTTCTTTTTTCAGTGTCAGATTGATTTCCTCACTTATTCTCTTGGGGCGACTGTTCGAGTTTACGAGGTAAAATTGTCAAGAAAATATCCATTGGAAACTCGAAAAGTTGGTCGTTGGCCGGTTTATGAGGGAGTGGTTGTGTGAAAAAGTTGCAAAATAAGGAAATGAGCGGGTCTGTGAAGATAGTTGTTTTACCAGCCTGAATGGAGTGGTGAAAACATTTAAAATTTTCTTCAACAATATATGAAGGATATCGTAACAGGCAGATATAGAGATTTGAAAGACTCTTCAGTGATATAGAAATTTCGTTCGTTTTTGACCTCTTCTTCAGAATAATGCCTATAATGAGATAGACCTTACGGTCTGGAAGGTAACAAACCTTGCAGATTTCGTTTACGAGGGGGTGTTATTTTGGGAGGAGATCACCATGAATGTCCCGTCCACTCCAGTGGTGAAAGGATGATGATGATGATGAGTTTAGGGGGGCTTTCGTTAAGTTTCAAGTTTTAGGTGGGGGAGAGGGGGGTATTTTTTTGCTGAGTTTGTGATTAAAATAAACCCATAATAGATCTCTACTTTTTGACCATGATTAACCGATATTTCCATAGGAACATGGGGTATACAATAGTTTAACCACAACATTAGTGCTTCAAAGGGGCTTTGTCACGCTCTTTGTTTGTTTGTTTGTTTTTTTTTGAAAGTTAAAACGTTGCAACCGATGGCAAGGATGGGCATGGATTGAATTGTTTTCAAGTTTCAATACCCAGCGTAAGCATCACTAAAAAAAAGTATTGTGGCAGGATCCGATTACTATGCTGATTGTTGTTAGTGCTCTCTCCTGAAATTTGTTCGATATCTCGTTCCAGGAGCCCATGGGCTCCTGCTCCTTCATGACTCTACAGGGGCATTTTGTGTCTGGCTAAATGCATTAAGTAATGACTTTAGGACAGAATTGACCGAAGCCTTCTATATCCTGGTGACGTATAGCCCATTTAAATTTGACCCTTGCAATTGCTTTTCATTCGCCCACGGTCGCTGCATCAGCAGCGCAGTTTCCTTAGCAACCAAACTCGTCTATGGCCCACTGGGAAGGATCGGAACGTCACGTGATCAGGAAGGGCAAACGCAAGGCACATCCGATCAGACGCCTTGCCCAACGTTAAAATGTCCAATATCGAGTATAACAATTTACTTTTTGTAATAAGCGAGAAGCTAGACCAAGAAAATGTACTCGAGCGGTTGCGTTTTACGTGTAGAGAGAAATTAGCGTCTGCATCCAACAGACAAGACAGCATCCAAGATACGCTATCGTTGTTTAAAGAACTAGAAGATCGCAACCATTTGGGAGTTGATCGCCTGCAGGTTCTGAAAGACTTGCTCAAAGGTTTAAAAGAATGGTCCCTTTTAGGAAAAGTAAAAAAATTCGAGAGCACAAGAACAGAATACATTGGCTTGAAAGAGCAGATTATTCTCGTACTCGACGAACTCAATGATATGGAACGACTGATCTCTATTTGCCGAATGGAATTTGCGGAAGCGAATGAGAGCAACATTCAAGACGTTCGATCGCTGTTTGAAGAACTGGAAAGAAACGACTGCCTGGGGATTGACTGCCTAGGATTGTTAAAGGAGATTTTGACCAAAACAGAACAAGGCGATTTGCTAAGAAATGTTGAGGGGCTCGAAGCAAGACGAAATCGAGAAGATGAGTTTGAAAATCGAAGAGGTACTTTTTTCACTTGTTGTTACATAAGGATGAATTTGAATATTCTAAGGCGTTTTCTGTTATATTTCAGAGCAAGTAGCTGATTTCATGTCTTCTGTTAGTAACAGACTGATAGGAGGTAAGTCAACTGTTGAAATAGAGACTGCATTAACCCCAGCAGTAGCTATAGGGAGCCGCGTTTTCTCAGTGTTTCTTGGAGTTACCGATTTGTCTGGTCATTTTGTCTGTTTGTGTTTAGCGTGTTCGCGTGTTAGTTTAGGCTCAGTTAAAGCTGAGTCACGCAAATCACGCAAATTCATCAAGGAACTGTAATGTGGTTATTAAAGCGAGTGAGATGTAATAAGAGAAGCTTAAAATAGTGAAGGAATATTTCACACACACACACACACACACACACACACACACACACCCACACTCACAAAGAACACGACAAAAGAGTACAACGACGAAATAAAAATAAAAAAAAAAAAAAAAAAAAAAAAAAATTAATTGCATTATGGTTCTAAAAAAAGTTACCCAGGGCATGCCACTTTTTGTAGCATATTACTTTGAATTGTAATAATACTAGGAAGAAATACGTGTTTCTTTGGTTTTCTCTTAAAGAAAAATGTCGCAAATTTACTTCATATGATTATACAGCCTGAGTATCTGGCGTTTCTTGGGGAAAGGGGGAAAGATGAAGCCTGATACTCAGGCTAATGATTATATTTCATGAAATACCTGTGATTCTTTCAACGAAACCTGAAGTTCCAGCTCTGTTCTGTAGACAGTATGCCTTTGTCGGTTACGTGTGGGTACTATGCCGTAACTGGCGAAACACATTCTGCATGATGGCTATTACAGACTTGCTCGTCTTGACTACACATGACTGGATGACTTGAATAAATCCTTGCCACTGTAGGTGATTGTCAGATTTTCGATAGAGCACGGAAGTATGCCATGAAATACAATACTTTCTGAACCAGGCACATTCAAGCCACTTACGCTGAAAGAGTCATAAAAATAACAATGAGTGAAGAAATCTGAGCGTCGAGAAACCTTGCCACATTCAAAGTCAAATCCACTCACTGAGCAGTTTTAGCGTCATTAATAAAATCAAGCATTGTCTATAATCCGCGCTACTTTTAGCCTCCCCGCAGACGTCCTTTGGATTTCGTTCGTAACGCATTCATTTCTCCCCCACGGACCGTGAGGGAGAAATGAATGCGTGACGAACGAGCCCCAAAGGACGTCTGCGGGGAGGCTACGTTACTTTTAAATACAACACCGCTCAAGAATTTGCTAAGTCGATTGCAAGACCCTTCCGCTCCAGTTACCCGAGTTTCCTTTCCTCCCTAATTTCTCTTAAGGCATTTCCATCTATTTCCCTGTTCAACTCTAGCGATTTTGTTTCAATACAACTTATAACAAAGTAAGAATTAAACCAGCTGAGGTCACACTGGGGCTTTTTTTACTCTACGAGTACTCGGTAGAGTTTACCATAGTTTCAGTCACCGGCTTTTCTCACTTTATTATGGTAAACGCCCGTCTAGTCTGTCGAGTTGGCAACGGCGGCAGGATAAAAGCTAAGTTTACTAGCGTAAATCGACCTGAATCGAGTTCGTTAATCAGAAGTTTATCCAAACGTTTTTTTTTTTTGATTTTTTTTTAGCTGACAACTTGTCAGTATTCTTGATATGCAACTCTTTGATTGCGCCAGCTTTACGCACATTCTTTCTGCCAGGACCTCGGATTTGTAGGCAACTATTATGACATGTGAGACAACTATTCATTTACGTCAAGGTGAGTTTTTATTCAACATACTATAGTTTATTATATTTCTGAATAGTAAACACACAGTCATATAAGTACCGCTAATTCTTTTTTTTACCCTAACTGGGTGTTATGTTTTGACGTTACCGAGTGACTTGTACATGTTGACGGCACATTTCAAACGTTCTATTCTTTCTTTTCTATTCATTTCAGAGCTCCACCATCTCGTAGTTTTATTATTCCCCCTGGCGGTTATCTAGACGATCGAACAATCTATGGTGGACCGTACCGTTTTTGGTCGAGAGAACGCTTCACCGTCTGCGAATTATCCATACGTGCAGGGGCACCCAACGGATCTGTTCCTCAAAATATCTGTTCTTCATGCAAATTTTTGCTGGCTGGGAGATGTGGAAGAAATAATAGTCCTTGGAAGGAAAGTGTTGCTGGGAAAAAGATAATTCAGGGTGTCAGAGGGGATTTGAAGTCTAGAATAGCTGCTACGGGTTACTTGTATGGGTTGCTTACCACTCAAGATCTGAATTGTGCCCTATGAAACTTCCCAGTAAGTCAGGTTGCAGGTTGTAAGGTTGCTGGCTGGGAACTCTTCCATCAGTCTTGCTGGGAGTGAGGAACAGATAATTTTTTTCCAGCAATCTCCCAAAATGCTTAAAATAGTCTCAGAAAACTTTATTCACGCTTTGTTGTTGTTTTTAGGTCTTTTTCTCAAAATTTCCCGTTGGGTGCCCCTGTACGTGGGGCCAAGCGTAACAGCTCATTTTCCAATCTCGGTCGAACCATTCAGAAAAATCGAAACTGCTGGGCTCTCAGAATAGCAAAAATCAAAAGGAAAAGAGCCAGAATCGTCGCAATCAGCCACTCTGATTCCATGAGCGAACGGAGAAATATTTTGAAATGACTTTATACAATCGGCAATTACGCACACGATAAAGGAATGTCTGTATTTATTCTCACAATTGACACAATTGAATCACGAAAAGCACTGCAGAAAGGTTTTAAAGTACCGTATTTATTCGATTAACCGCCCTGGGCGCTTATTAAATTTTTTTACCTTGAGAGTGGGCGCTTATTCGAGGTGGGCGCTTATTAATTAAATTTTCACCGTTCTCAGCAAGTGTAGTAGTATATTTTGCAACAAAACAGTAAATGCTAATTACAAAAAGCGAAGATGCAACAAAGCAAGGTTTCTATAAAATACTCTGAAGAAAATTCCGTCTACGGCAGGGTCTCTTATAATCTCTTATATATTGGAGTTTCTGTGGGAGGGAGTGGGGTGGGGTGGGCGCTTATTCGAGGCTGGGCGCTTATTAACTTTTTCTGCCTTAGGATGGGCGCTTACTCGAGGTTGGCGCTAATTCGAGGTTGGGCGCTTAATCGAATAAATGCGGTAAACAAGTCCGCTTTACCTACCATAGAAAAACTGTCGACAGTCGACTCCCGATAACTCGAACCCTCGTTAACTCGAACTCCCGCTAACTCGAACCAATTTTCGTTTTCCCTCAGGTCATTTTCTATATAATTTTACCCTCGATAACTTGAACCATGTTTTGAACCCTTAAAAAGTCGGGAAAAAAACCGTCCACGGGCGTCCGAAACATTGAATGTTGGATTTCCCATTGACGTGTTGTAGGAGTATAGTTTACCAGTGGAGGCTGATGTTGATTGTCACAGGCTAACGTGAAGCAGCTTTTCTTCTCAAAACAGTAAAACGCGTGCTCTATTTAGGCTATGTTTTGTTACGTTACGTTCTGATTTATAATCTAGAGGTATCTTTTAATTTTCACTTGACATTTCTACAATTAAATGTGATTACAATGTTCACTGTGCAGTAAAAACTGTTTTTTACCTTACTCTCGGCTATTTTCTTCGAACTCCCGATAACTGGAACCTTTTTTCGATTTCCCTTGAAGGTTCGAGTTATCGGGATTCGACTGTATTTGTTATGCAAATAAATGTCTCTGACTCTTTTTATTTGAAATAAGTTATCCGTAATTCGGTTGTCATAAGTACAAGTTGAGTGGATGTGGATGTTGAATTGGTACCAATGAATCTGGAACACGCCCATAAAACAAGATCCTGGTAACCCTTTAGGGGTGTTCTCGAAATTTTCCGACGAGCACCCCCTTCACTTTTATAGGGGAGTACCCCCCGGGACATACTCTCAACCCCATGTCATAGTGGCTACCACCTTCCCTAAAGGGAGGAAGTAGCCATAAAAACTACACAACATTTTTTTCTCGCGCATTATAAGAGCTAGAGGTGATACCATTTGTCACGTGTACCGTGTGTGGAAGATTGCGTGAAGAGGCTCCAGGGTAATTTGTCCAAATTACCATGCACGTAACTTGACACCAAGTTAGACGTCTCATTTTACAAATCAGCGGAATGTAGAAATTTCAGTTATTTGCTAGTTTTTACGTCATGTTATGAAGGTCAGCTGCAGAGCCTTGCATCGCGAGAAAAAAAATGGGCCCTGAAAGGTAACTTTGTAAAAATGTAGGATATTTGCGTTTTGCGTTTAATTTTGTAAAAGTGTCATTTGTAATCATGATTCTGACTTTCTTGCTATATGTTCATTGTTACCAAAGTAAATCTATTATCCGCGCCTTATCTGACATAGTTTGTCGATATTTTATTGAGGCAGTCGAAAACAGTTCTTGACTCCTTGAAGGACTTGACCAGGATGGGCCGAAAGCCTTTTTACTTCAGAGTTCAGAATTAAATCGTCACCCGACGCGATTCTATTGATCTTTTTTCAAGAGTTTTTTTTTTTTTTTGCTTTTCATATTTTTAAACAAACAATTTCGCCGTCTTAGCTTTCCAGATAGCAATACATCATTTCTTTGCGCTTTAGTGGGGTAGAAGTAACTGTGGTGTGATTTTCTCCTTTGTTTACACGGTTTTCGCCTTGTTTACATTTCACATTCTTATCGTGTACTGTGGCTCGAGGGGCTGGCTATTTAAAAATTTATTATTCGAAAGCGTTTTAATTTGCAGTGCTGAAACTTCGGGTCTAGTTAAAAGAATCACAGCTCTTTCATGTAAGTGTAATCATATTTAAATTTGCGACATATCAGAATCGATTTTTCGCGGTAGTTGGACGTTATTTCGACCGCCAAAACAGTACACAATCAAGGTGCAAACAATGAAGGCCAAAAACTATATTACAAAATTTCTTTTGCAATACATCTTATGCAGTCTTAACGTTTTGGGTAACTGGTTAATGCATGTGCAGCATCAAGTCAAGAGGAGCTTTTGCGCATGCTTCCTTGAAAATTGTTGAAATTTGCACCAATTTAGCGAATAAAAAATGTATTTATATCAAGGCATGAGTTCAAACAAGGCCCAACTCTGCGCGAGCTCTGCTTGCATTTCCGCGGTTACGTACTTTCTGATAAGGAAGAGATTTAAAGTATAAACCACGGTGGGGCCAAACCACCCCAAAATGGCTTATCAAAACGTGACAATTTCGAATAATTTAAAATAACTTTGCTTGCTTTCACTCTTTCCCAACCAAACTTGGCCTGAAAATACGAGACATCAACGTCAAATTATGACGTCATATTTGCTAACGTCATTCATACGTAAATTTTAAACTTTTGACTCTCCCAAATTTTTATATCGTTTTTGAAAGAACTATTCAAGGGAAGTTGAAAGCTGAAAAAGTTTTTTCAGTGTCTCAAGTATGAGCTGAGATATGACATTTTGAATTTGGATAAATTTGGAGCACAAAAACGGGGTACCCCCTTTTAAAATAAGTCTTAATTTCAGAGTTTTATTGTCGAGTCACCCTTGCTGTTTAAGTTACACATAACACATCTTTACTGTCGAAAGCTAAAGCAAGTTTTATGACGTCATAAAATGTCACGTGATCAATTTTTTGGTTTGCTTAAATTAGTGTTTTTGAGTCAAAAAACAAAAAACTAAAATGACACGATTTTGGCCAACTACAAAATCACCTTATTTTGCCAAAAACAGTGAAAAAAATATCAGAGGAGTCGTTTTTTAAGGAAAAGTATGGTTCCGGGGGGTGAAATCAAATTTTTTTGAAGTCTTATAACTAGGGTTGTACGTGTCGTAGCCAGAAACGGTTTTCACTGTTTTACTCCTCTTCTAAGGCCCTTTCAAATGATGTAAGTTTATCTTTAAATTATAAACTGCATTTAACCGATTTTGGGGACGTCAGCCTTTGTGACGTCACAATTTAACATTTTGCGTCAAACAAAAACTTAATATCATCTGGTCAGCAATGGTAGTCTACCTGGAAAGTTTGGTCGAGAAATGAAAAGAAATGTAAAAAATACGTAAAGTTAGCCTTAATAAGGCCTTTGGGGGGTGGTTTGGCACCGCCGTGAACCAACAACTGTGTTGGATAAATTTGGCCACGGTTGTGGCAGGTCAACAGAATCACAACACATCGATATATGTAAACTGATTAACCTACCTAATTTAAAAGTGGGGCGACAAAAATCCGCGACAAGCCACACAAAAGAAGCGAAGCTCCCGTGAAAGCTGGAAAGCGAAACATTGTTGGACAATTGTAAAACTATGAAGAAGAAGAAAAACATTTCAAAACTAAACGTGACGCCAACGAAACCGCATCCCTTGTCCCACGAACAGTGACATTGAACGTCTGGTACAAATTAGAGAGCTGACAATCGATAGGAAAATTCGGTCTTAGAATTGCAAGCCAAGTAGCAGCCCAATGACTGACCTACCCAACCGGCATAAGAACAAATAAAAGTACTAAAAAACCGCCTAACATTAAGACGAGGGAAACGAGAGGTAATGCCAACCAAGTAACAGCCCAATGACTGACCTACCCAACAGGCATCTATAACAGAACGAGCTAAGTCATACAAAGCGAGGACCAATGCCAGCCAAATAGCCAGGGCCACCCAACGACTCTTGCCTGTAAAATATCTGTTCGGAGAAGCAAATATTGCCTAGAATTTTCTTTTGCTTAAGGACGGCTAAAAATTAATAGAAGGACCGTTCCACTCATGTTCAATTTTCGAAGCTTATGTAATAAATTCCCTGCGATTTTCTGAAGTTTAATTTTTCATATTTTACTACCCAGGTTACACTATTTTCCAAGAAAAAGCCAAAATTTTCGGATTCTATTCTATTTCTGGAGACAGGAATCTGAATAATTTTTAATTTCGTAAAACGTTAAATTGCACCTAAAATTTTCTTGTAATTTCGGAAGTACTTAAGTTCCCCTAGGATGACCGAACAGATTAAAATTTTGTAGGGCCGCTTAGAATGCATTTCTAGAGATCATAAAGTACTCTGGAGGAAACCCTCGTTGGGTGCCCCTGAATAGCAGCCCAATGACTGACCTTGCCTAGTCCCTATACCGCGTCTTTCCAAGCCTTTCTCGGTCAATGCATTTCGGTGACGTATCCGTGACGAACGGCCGGGAGACGCCTAGACAATCTCGGAGTGCGCATGCGTGAGCATTTGTGCATTTTTGAAAAGTTCACACGGGGCGCTTTCCATTTAGTCAAAATTTCCGGAATTTCCGGTTCGGAGGTAAATGGAACACGTTTCGTCGGTTCATCCCACTGGAAAATTCCCAGAAAAAGTGGAAAATCTAAAAAGGTGGGCCCGTTTTCCCGGTTGGTAACGGAATGTCGTGTTCCATTTACGTTTCTCGTGGTTTGTACCAGTTCCAGGTCCACTGTCGGGCACCGCGACCTACCGGGGTTTACGACCAAATGGAACAACTTTTTACCAATCGGAAATTCCACTTTTGCTCCCACCGAAATTTCCGGGTTTTTTTCCTAAATGGAAAGCGCCCACGGTCGACTGAAATAATCTATAAATAACTTTGCGCGTGAATATCCTTCGCTTCAAGATCGGCACTATTCACACTATTGCAAAAATAACTAAGCTGATTTCTGTTATTAAAGAACGAAAATATTACTTTGAATCGGAAAGAATACTACTGTAACGTGCAAGTAATTTCTCTTTTAGTTCATTTTCAAATGAACCATTAAAATGATATTTCTTTATTGATAAAAAGACTTGAAACAGCAGTTTGTTGACATTCTACCAAATTAGACCAAATTCAACAGCCTGTCCGATTAGTTTGATAAGCTTCCAAATCCAAAAATTAAATTACATAAAATATTTTTGAAGTGAAATGATGACGAGAAATTTATAGGAGCAAGCGAAAATAGAGAAACGAAAGATAGGTTTTCATATCCAAGAATAAATATAAACTTATTTCTTTAGCTTACCTTCCGATTCTTGATCAAATAATTTTTTTGCGACGCTGTTTTGCTTAGCCTGCAAATAGTTTTTGAGATGAAATAAAGTTCAAATTAGTTTAATGAGATAAATGAAAAAGAAAGGCCAAAAGACTTTCAACAATGAAAACGTGCATAGAATAAAAATGGTCGGTTTATCCTGTGTACTCTCCATAGCTGCTGGACATCTTTCATCATCACGGAAAAGTTATTGACAGCTCGCCCGCTTCCAAAAGCTCCGCCCCAAGTGAGACAAAATGTCTCACTTCTCCGAGTTTGTCTAGGCCTCAAAAACTTCCTCGGACCACGTGACCCTAAACGCATCGGCCGCGCATAATAATGAGGCCTAGGGACTAGACAATGACTGACCCATTCAACAGGCACAGAACAACAACAGGCAACAACTGCAACAGGCGTAAAAACAGAATGAATAAGATTAGGAACTAACAACTTAAAGGTTGGTAAAAAATGGTTTTCTAAGCTCATCAAGTAGCAGCCCAATTGTCTGACCTACTACTCATGCTAAGTTGGGCAAGGAATATGATGCAGGGAGAATTGTTGGTCCTTTCACAGCTCCCCCCTTTCAAAATATTCGTTGCTCCCCATAGGGTATTGTTCCCAAAAAGGATCCATCTGCGTTTCGATTAATACACCATTTATCTTACCCCAAGGGATCTTCCGTAAATGACTTTATCCCTGATTATTGTTCTACCGTTAAATACGCATCGGTAGGGGATGCGATGAAGTTACTCAAGCGTTTAGGAAAGGGTTGTTTTATGGCAAAAACCGAGGTGAAATCTGCTTTCTGTATAATTCCTATTCACCCTGCCGACTATTCCTTGCTTGGTTTAAAGTGGAACAACAGGTACTACTTTGAAAGGTGCCTCGCGATGATGGGGCTTTCCAGTTCCTGTGCTATTTTTGAAGCAATTAGTACGGCACTCGAATGGTTGTCCATATAATCGTCTTGGTGCTTGAGCAGTTTTACATATTTTAGACGATTTTTTGTTCATAGCCCAAAGCAAAGGACAAAGTGAACACGACTTAGATAATTTTATTTTGATGCGGCAGTACCTTGGCGTTCCTTTGGCCCCTGAAAAAACAATGGGTCCCGCGACTGTTTTACAATTTGCTGGAATTACGCTTGATTCTGTACGCCAAGAGGCGCGCCTACCAGAAGACGAACTTCAAAAATGTCGTCCGATGTTACAAAATTTCCAGGCCCGGCGCTCCGTCTGCCTAAAAGAACTCCGATCACTGATAGGTTTATTGAATTTTACATGCCTCGTGGTTGTTCCTGGTCGAGCTTTTCTTCGTCGCATGATAGATCTTACCAAAAGCGTCAATAAAAAAACGGTCTTTCACGAGGCGCTAAATCATGCTTTGGCTCCGTTTTCTTGACGATTAACTGTTCAACCTAACAGTTTTTGAAATTTTATCTCTGCTGTTTGCAACTTCAAAAATAATGCTCAGGAGACATTTGTTTGTGTCGAGTCTCTGACTTTGTCATTTACATGTATTTTCGTTACTTACTTTAAGTTCCATAGCGATTGAGGGCGAGTAATTGGCAAAATTAAATAAAACAAACTGGACTGCCGTGACACAGCCTCTTTAAACCAGTGGAGCCTTAATAATTCTTCTTACTTTTGTTTTTCCAAATAAAGTTGAAAGAAAACATTTGCGGCATTGTTAAGATAAACAGTTTCGCCTTGGTGGACAATTCTTAGCTGGAAATAAATAACGCATAATTTTCTGAGAAGAACCAAAATCGTTATGTTGGCTTCAGATACAATCATTCTACGCTGAATCTTAGCTGCCTTTCCTTAGTACTACAGTTGTGTTAAAATGAGAACAGTGTCTAAGAAGAGATTTTTACTATATGATTCGAAATAGCGCAAACTGCTTAAAAGTGCCTTCGAACAATCGTGATGAACGAAAGTATAAAGCGAGCGTTAACGTCAAACATTATATAGTCAAGAGCAGTTTACCAAAAACTTACACATTTCTGTCTTTACTTTAGTTTTGAAGATTAAGACGATATTCAAAGTGGCTGCAAGTGGTTTTACAGTAGCTTATGCCCTGGAGGTATTAAATCGCGGGCTCACATTTGACCAGCTCGTTGCTGGAGTTAATGAACTCGTTCTTCCTGTTGGCACCATCTTGAGACAAATAACTGAGGGCTGCATCTGCCTCACAGTTCAAGCTGAACGTCTTGCATCGCTTAAGGCTTTGTGGAGTCTGTATAAAAACGGCACGCTTAGAGAAAGGTTACAGGACTTCTTTGTCACTGATAAAGTACGCGAAGAGCTTGCCGGTGGGGAGGAATTGGAGGCGATTGTGACCATTGAGGAAGAAGAGTACCAGAAGGCTTTTAGTGAGCTGTCCAGTAAAGTGGAAGGTAGGTTTTACTTTTCAGTTCAATTACTAGAGCTTAATCATATAATGCGGCTCTAAACTTCTGTGGGAACCTTGTCACCTTCCGTTCAAAAGTCAACAGTTTCGATCCTGGGGTTAATCTTTACGGAGAACATTTCACGTCAAATAATAACTTTTGCGTGAAGTTTTTTTTTTTAGGCGGATAGTAAAAGTATAGCTGCAGAACTTCTCTCTTAATATATATTTAACATCTATCACACAGGCTACTTGTGGGCGGTAAAAAGCACCACTCTTCTTTTTTACAATAAAATTAAAGAACCGCATTTATATCTCTTTTGTAAAATTTTAGCAGGAGCTGACCGTTTCATAGAAGGGAGGCCCATGAGAATTCACCGAAGAAATTCGGATTCTAGCCTGTACTGCAAAACACCTTATGCTGAAGCTCCAAAGCAAACACCTGTCTCATCAGAGAGACCTCCTAACAGTCAGTCCAGATTTTTAGATCAAGAAAGACTTGCCTTCGTTCAGAGTTATCTGGAGAAAGCCGAGGATGTAAGGAGTATGGTAGCTGAATCAAGTGACAGTGGGATACCTGGCACACATGGCACTCCTTCTGGGTTTGGGGTGGAAGAAACAAGTGGTAAGCAAACACCTTACTAACCGTTAGGGTCCTTCTTTTTGTTTTTGGTTGCTATTATCATCTCCACTGTATATCAGATCATATCTGTCAGTTATTGTCTTAACGCCGACTTAGTGGGTGGAAATCCGCTACAGTCAAGAAATAGTTCGCCGCTACCAGAGAAGGTCCAAAAAAGACGCGCGAAATGTTTACCCCCGTTTTGCACGGCTCAGTGCAGGAAAACTTGATGCAGGGCGCGTGTTTTGTCAATAAAGGCGGGAAAAAATTAGCAAAAGTAGAAACAACAAGGGCCAAATTTGCAGTGATTATTAATAGAGTTACGCTTCAACATAATAAAGAATTAATTATGTTTTTTTATTATTATTATTTTTTAATGGTTTTATAACTAAATAGTCCTCGGAACGTTTTATGTCTAGAAAATATATCTAAAGGCTTTTTAAAGTTCTGTAAGATTATATCAAACCTGGTACTAGTTCAGATCATTGTCTCAAATCTTACAAACGTGCATAAACTTGCCGTATAAACTGTGCTCGACTTCATGAAATTAGATATAAACAAGACGCTACGGAGCGTACACTTCGGCGTCGTGGTTGTGGAACTCACTAATTGTAAATGCGCAGGAATAGTACGAAATGAAACATGGTAAGAGTAAGGTGTTAATTTGGGAAATTATGGGAATTGTCAGGATATTCTGAAAAGAGCAACATCCGAGAGGCCCAGTTGCCAAACACTAACATTTCGGGACAAATTATCACTGAGATACTAGCCCAGTTATGCTCTGATGACTTCTAAATTTGACTTGGGTCTAAACCTTTAGACCTAAGTCAAATATGAGGTTACTGGCGGTGAATAACAAGTCTAACAAAACAAACAGTGAAAAAAGAATTCTCTATTTTTCTTAGGCACATCAGGCTTTAAAAACAGCATAGCAGTCACATGTACTGATTAAAGATATGTAAGGCATGGGTAAGGAGTCAATTACGTTGAGCATGGAATTGGCTAAAACTCAATGTTACGAGTTCGAATGTTTTGAGGATAATTATTCACTGACTATCAGCATGCAGGGATGTCGGATTAACACAAGGAAGTTTAATAGAGTGTTTTCACATGACGTCACGGCGGCCATATTGGTGTCCCAAAACAATGAAATGGCGGCCATGTTGGTGTCTCAAACCAGTCCTGTGGGAGTTGAACTCCTTTCTTATGCAAAAGCTTTCTTTTGTTCCAAAAAATTTGCATAGATGCTGGCCATGTGAGTGAAAACACTCTATACCAAAGGAACATAGCCTTTACAGAGCTTTAAAACACAGCATCCGCCAACATAAACTTGACTTGAGCTTAAGTAAAACTACATAGCCTCTGCCAATAATAACAAACTCTCACGCGAACTTCAGATATCTTACGGCTTCCGCCAACTTGTAAACACAGAACTTGAAAATCGACCTTCGTCGCATTTGGCTAAACTCAGCAGTCCAGCTCGTGGGAAAAACCTTAGTTCGTCAAAAGAACTCGCTTGGAACTTGTATACCGTTTGACATAAGGTTCTAGAAAATACTAAACAGGCGAATAGTAGTAGCTTTTCGACATATTTGTGATTTCAGTAACTAATGCAAATCTGCTGACTCATGCTGAAATGTAGACATGCCCTAATTAATTATTCATGAATAATCCAAAAACGTAGAGAACGTTCGAGAAAGTCACGCAACGCGTGAAAGCAATTTTTACTACGTAACACTCAACAAAGACAAAATGTCTTTGTGAAGCATTTGTAACTTTAAATTCATCATAAAACAGTTCGAAAGGAGGGCTCACTCGTGAAATGTTTGAACTTGCAAGCCCAATCTTGTCCCGAAACTAGTGCATCATTTCATAACTGTTTTTCATATCCCGAACTACCCTGGGCCGCAGTAGCGCAATCGGTTAATCCCTCAACTTAGAGTCTTCTTTGATCTGACGGGTGACACGGGTGAGTCGGTTCAAACCCTGGGAAAGCCAAAATAATAATTCTTTCTTCCTCGAAAAGGTTAAAGAATAAATCAAACAAATCGAAGTGATCTCGAGATATCTCGAACTAATTCGGCTCTCACTTCGTCAAATAGCCGAATAAAACCGAATATCTACGGACTTTGCGTGCCCCATCTCGTCAAAGAGAGTCAACTTTGAAACATTCCTGAGCGTCGCGAATCCTTTACTTCGCTGCGGCTCCGCCGAAGTAAAAAACAAACATCAAATACAATAATTACTCAGGCTTATCATGCGAGATGCAGCTCCTGAAAGCTATCAAGGAAGGCCAGAATCGCTGGAGACTTTTGAACCTCTTACGCATCAAGCAAGGTGAAAAACGAAAACGATGCCATCCCAAAACAGATTTCCGACTTTGACAAGCGACGCATCTCTCAACCAAAAAAACAATAAACAAACTAGCCATGAATAACAGAAGACTATTGATAGCAGCTGTAGTTCATTTCGCACATCCAGTGGAAAAAGACAGTTAAAAACATCGCAAGTTGACACAAACCTCTGTCAGCTTCAGCTGTCAAAGTAAACAAGTTTGAAGATGCTGCATGAATTTTCCGCATGAACTCACCTGTCAAATTTTGACCAATCAGAGCATAAAAATTAGACGTAGAGCGTGACCAACGCGTGACCTTGGTAAGAAAAGGTCTTCCCCGCCTGTATTTCTAAATAACTGGCTGAATGTTCGCGTCCGAGGTTAGTTTGAAATCAAAATCTTAATAGTGCGGGAACGTAGTGACCTAAATACAACATATATCATATGAATTTTTAACAAAAATAAACTTGAGCCTGCAATCATTTGAAAACTAGTAACTTGTCAGCGGATGACTTCATAAAAGTAGTCGACCTCGATGGGTCGACACCTGAGCCCGCGATACGGTCAGGTGATACTGGTCATCGGATAACTTGTTTTGACAGCTGTCAATTGATCCATGGATATTATCCCTGATTGATCACAACATTGATGTGCAATCAGTTTTCTCTGATCCTGGGCAATGAGAAATCCTAAATTGACGAAAAAAGCCATTGATTCAGCCAGTCATTCGAAATGTTGGAAGCCAACGTTTGAATCAATTATCAACAAAAATACGTCCTAAAAAGAATTATAAAACTTACAGAAAAGACCTTCATGGATGTAGTATTGATATTCATAAAATAGTTGGAAATCTCCCAAAACCAAAAGCTGGATTCACTCCAGAAAATTACAAATACATGGGGCCTTATAATCCATTAGATCAACAGTTGACGAAACTTGAGCTACTCATTTACGACGCGCCAGACAAGCAAACGCATTTGATAACCAGCAATGTTAACCGTCTCTGATCGGATTCAAATCCCTTCCAAAACTACTTATAAAGACACATGAACAAAGGAAAATGCATCTTATTATTTTACTAGCTAATCAGCATAAATACATGTAATTTTTTCTATTAGCTATTACAGCGTTCGGGCTCCCTGTGTATTAAACAAAATTATGGTAACAAACCTAAATTATTATTTACTGACACAGGCAGTTGAACTTGTGAAATTGAAGCTGATGATATGTATAAAGACTTTTGAAAAAATAAAGATAAATTTTATAGTAGTGATTATTCAGAAAACTCTCATTATTTTGACAAAAGAAACAAAAAGGTCACTGGTAAATCTAAAGGTGAAGCAGCAGGCAAGCCTATTATTGAATTTATTGGATTGAGATCAAAAATGTACTCTTATATAAAAGATGATAAAAAAGTGGAAAAGACAGCCAAAGGAATCAAGAAAATGTGATAAAAAAGATACAAAACATGAAAACTAAAAAGACACACTGTTGAATCATATGAAAATATAAAAACGATCAGAAGTCAAAATCCACAGCAAGGAAGTGATGAAATAAATAAAATATCACTAAGCTGTTTTGATGACCAACGCTACATACATAAAAATGTAACAAGTTACGCTTATGGCCACTTTGTGATAGAATAATTCTTTATTTTCAAAACATAATCATTATTTACTTTCAAAAATTTGATCATTTTTTGTTTTACTATAAGGGCCCATTAATACTTCAAATCATAAGTTGGAAATATTTGCTTTCAAACGCACTTGTGAAAATAAAAAAGATATAGATTTGAAAAATACGCTGGTATCTCAATAAACCAAACCACAAAAACCAACCCATTTTAATTGTGTTCTGGTACCCCCATATACTATACTAATAATTATAAGAAATCTTAACTAGTCCATACCTGACCCCCTAGACAATGTAATTAAAATGAAGGGTCAGCTCACTAAATATTAAGGTGATTTTAAAAATAGATGTACCGAAAACGGTGTGCGTAAAATGTAAACAAACGCCACCATGTTGAAAGTGACGAATACTTATGTCCCTTCACTAGAAGTGCGTGTCTCTGTGTTATCGTTTGCACACTCTCGGCTGGAGTTAATTCGACTTGTACATTTTCTGTAAAAGGAGCCACAATAAGTGATGAACGACCCAAACCCAAAGCCATTTCACGGAAAATTGGGCCTCATTCCACGACTAGAGCAAATTATCCGCCGCTAAGTTAGCTTTGTAAGTTTATTGTAATTCGCATCGCGCGTAGCCGTTTCACGTGGATCGCTAAGCGTGGTGTAGGGTACGGACCATTAAAAACGTTATGGAGAGTGGGTGGGGCATTTTCAAGCCGCATGAATTTTTTTCCGTAAATATTTCCCTTGAATCTTTTTTTAGGCCAGTGTTGAAATATTTTTAGGGGCTACTCCGTGTGCAACGTTTGTGTTGCAAGAATTTTTTTTCTGCCAAGCGCCCCTCCATTCCCCCCCCCACGGGTTGGACTGATGTAATTGAAATTATAATTACCTGCTTCGTTTAGATTCTTACACCAAGTGTCTATGTAAGACGAAACGAAGTCACAGATCACAGCACGTGATGTGGCCTGATGTCGTCAACCACTGACTCTCCTGGTGGAAAGTCAGCTACTAAATTAATCACAAATAAAACACAAACAACGATGATAAACATAGTGAACTTACGCACTTTTATATAAACTTCACGTTGAGTATGATTGTCAACATACATTTCCAAAAGTAACCGTTACAGAAATTGACCAAGATATTAACTCAAAAGTGATAAGGGGTCTAGAACTGAGATAAAGAATAAAATCTTAACAATAAAAAGCATCGGCTTTGCACCGCTGATGGTAGCCTGCGAACAGGTTCCCAAGTGGAGCAGGGCGGAAATGAAAATCCGCGAGCCTAGCGTGGCCTAGGGGAGAAAACAAGGGGGAGGAGCCTGCAGACTTTGTTTTCATGACGCCCATCCATGATACCAGATTCTGCTGGTGTCATGATCTGATTGGTCAGATCGGTAGCTGTTGACAAGTGAGCGATGAACATTGACAGATGTTTGTCAATGCTATGTGACGCGTTACAAATTTGCATTTCCCCATTCCGCGAAAAATACCAAAGTGCATTCAACCGCTGTTGAAGCCGACACATCATAATTTGACAGGTCTTATTACCTTTTTGACATGTTATTCTCAAACTCATTAATAATTCATGAAGAAAGTACAAAGGAAATTAATGTGTAATACGTGTTTGGAAATCAGATGAAAAACTGTTCATTTTACATCCTTAATTTTTCCTACTAAAACCATTTTGTTTGAGAAGTAATATCAAGCATTGGACACAGTATTTCATCACCAGATGAAACACCTCGAAGTTCGTCAAAAATATTCCGCTGCGCGTTGTATTTTCAACTGTCTTGTCCTGCGTCTCATGCTTGATATCCAGGATTACTTGACATATGTGTTGCAGGATAATTGCAAGTGGTCGGATGGGCGTCATCAAAACAAAGTCGTCTTTTTCGCCCCGCTCCACTTGGAAGCGTGTTCGCAGGCTACCCTAATGTTGAAATCAAAAGCTGGCCGGAGCTCGTGAGTGAAGCAAAATTTCTTAAATGACTTAACCGTATGATAATCAGACAGGGGCACCCAATGACTGATTGTCTCCGGCTCAGAAGTGTTTCAAATGGTTTTCTCTATGCTGTAGACGCCTGTTTGTTTAATTTGAAGCTGCCCTAAAAACTATTTATCTGTTCGATTGTTTACTTATACCCATTTCCTGACATCCTTTCATAATAACAAGAGCTCATCGTTGTCTTTCTCCTTAGAACCCTCTTATAAACTTCATCTGAAAGACCTTTCTCAAAAAGTGATCGTGGAATTAAAGTGGCGGCTTGAAAACGACCCAACTGGTAAAAAGTGGTTTTTGGAATCATTCGGCCTCGCCCCTACCATATCAGAAGTATTGGAGAACATCGATGAATTGTTCCCGGACACCCCTGCAAAACTACTGAAAGAAGTGTTTGAAGCCCTGGAATTGTATGACCTCGCAGAATTAATGGAGAAGGCGAAACGGCGTACGCTTCGACCTGCTTTTCCTCTGACAGAGTTAAGAAAAACGCTCAATGCGAGCAAACGTCCTACGAGGTTTTACAGTAAGGTAGCAGTTTTGATCTTCGATGCAGAAGCAGATCAAGCCGACAGTAAAGCTCAAAACATTGGCTCATTTTTTCAAGGCTTTAATTCGCAGAGCAGAGTAACTACAGTATCACTGACGTCATTAAATCGAGCATGTGCGGTGGTAAAGAAGTGGCGTAAAATCGAGGGTGACTTCGAGACTGGACGGCCGCAAGAGATTGAGAAGAGGTTAAAAACGGAGCTGCAAGGCTTACAACAAAGCACGAGGGATTTGATAGAAGTGCTTGAAGTTGAAGGGATGATGATAACGAGGGCATCTGTGATGGAAGTGAAAAAAAATGAAGAACTGCAGAAGTACATAGAAATGAGGAAAATGAAAAAGAAGGACAGAAAAGTAACTATTGCGAACATTATAGGCGAGACGACGCAGGAACTACAGAAGGAGAGGGAAAAATTCAAAATGACGTTGGACAAATGGACACCCAGTGAAGGTTAGTTGCATAGAATTTACGATAAATCATTCCTTCTCTTTTCACTGAACCCATTTTTTTAAACAAATGTGAACATATAATTTACAATGTCACGCTCAGGTCAAGAAAAAAGGTCAGGGAAAATGGTCTCAACTTAACGTTTAAACCTTTAACTTGACTAGTGCGAAGTAACTTATTGTTTGCTCACCACCAATTGTATATTAACGAGAAATTAACTGGCCCTCTAGATAAAGCCCTTTGCGGCTCATTGGTGTATTCTTGTGGCACAAACCCGTCATGCTGAAGAGCACGAGTCTGGTTTCGTTTCCCTCTAAAGCCCCGTGCAAACGGACTCAACATTGTTGCATGTACATGTTGCGTCCGTTTGCACACCCTGTTGCATGTTGTTGCGGAAAATTTGAAACAGGTCAAACTTTTGTACTCTCAACATTTCTTTTGGATTCGTTTGTACAGCTCTTCAAACACTGTTGGGGCCAAGCACGCAATAAGCTGGCTGTCGAACTCAAAGGGCGCTTTCCATTCAACAAAAGTTCCGGTTTGAAATTTCGAAAAATCCACGCGCCCAATGGAAGGTACATTCCAGTTGCACAGTCCCGACCCAAGCCAATGCTCGTTTGGTTATTGTTGTTGTAAGAAGGATGCAAAAGAGTGGTACTGGGGACAACGGTTTTGTCAAATGGAAACGGACGTTTCGGTCCGGCCGACCGACCGACCGACTGAAATGAATGGTCCGGTCAAAACGGACCACCTTCAAAGGTGGTTCCAAATATTCCGGTCGAACCGAACGATATTTCCGGAATTTTGGGCTGAGTGTATTCTTCCCACGATGCACTGCAGGTCCCAACAATGTTAGGAGTTGTTGCGTCCGTTTGCAGGTAGCTTAAGAACGCGATATATCAAGTTAATGAGGGTTTTTTTAAGCAACCCCGACGAGGACGACAGCGTCAAAGGCAATTGGTTTTTCTAGTAAAACAATAGCTCTGCACGTACATCGCGCTTTTAAGTAAATTTCCTTGCCGTCCACTGCACGACAACGAAGTGAAACTCCTTAATGCGACGTTTTATAGAGGACGTTAACACACGACGATGAGTTTAATTTACCTTTCATTTTTTTGAACCTGGATACAGTCCATGAGATTTCAACTCCAGTAAAAATCGCCCACATTTGAAATAAATAGACGTGATAAAGTTTGAAAGAAAGTAAATTCATTTTTTTGGCGACGTTTTCACTGCCGTCGTCGCCGTGGTTGCTTAAGCTCTATCGCAACGAAGTGTGATTCGTGATATTAAATATATCCATATCGTAATGTATTTGGAGAGGTTATAATCGGAAGGGCTTATTAAATCCGAGAGAACAGGTTGCTTTATTTTCCTTTAGGCAGCATTCATTATGTTCACTACTGCAGGAGGAAGTAGAGGATTTCTTTTAAAAGGGCATTTGTTCTGTCTTGAATTGTAATAATGTCGTAAATTGTGATACCTGTTGTAAATTGTAATAACCGTTGTCGAGAGAAATGTAATAACACGACGTTATTTGTAATAAGCATAGCGGTTGAGAATTGTAATAACGCTTTATCGCATTTTGTAATACTTCCTGTTAAGGGCTTATTTTACTGCAACTGTCTTGCCAATCAAAAACATTTTAGCCATTATTATTTAGCCAAGATTATGGCAACTACTTAATGATCTGACCGACCACCAGGTGAACTTATTCGAAACAGTCAACTAACCATCCAACATACTGAGCAACTACCTGACCGAAAGAAGCAATTACAGCGTAACCACCCCAACCCACTCCGCCCCCACCACCATCATCAGAGCAGAGGCAGCACAATGTAATGGTGCAGGAGACGTACGTTTAAAATATAGACCTAAAACAAAAGGGTCATAGATTTTAGTCTCTAGCATAACGTCATGAGCTTTTTATGCCAATGGTGAGAGGGACTGTATAGTGGGGTTTTAAAGTGTAACTGCTTAATACTTGTTTGTTGCTTCCCACTAGATGAAAAATCTACCCTCTTTGTCGTATATGTAGATGTTGACACGTCTAATATACAAGAAGATGCTTATATGATGATGCTGACGTGTTTAAAAGAAAAGTTGGCACTTATTCCAGACGAACCAAAGTTGCTGCTTTTTCCTCAACCGGTGATGAACTTGAACAAAGAAATCTCGGAGGCGCTTTTTGTGTGGTTTCCGCCTACTAGTGTAAAAAATTATTTTGAGGCCACCATGCTAACGGTTCTCTCCAGGCGCTGGCAAACGCTGGACCTCGTCTCAATGATGCACGAGATACAAAGGACTTTTCCACTCAAGGTAACAAGTTACCTAGACTACGAGCGGAGGAGTCGATGGAACTTGAAATCTATTTCAATAGATGATAGTTTGTCTTCACTGCCTAGACTTCAAAAGACGGAAGAAAACTCGGCGTAAAATGGAAAGGTGAACTAATGAACCAACATGGTCGTTTAGGAAATTCATAACTTCTCACAAACACTTCGTAGCATAGATTTGCGTGGCGCCACGTTCTTTAGTCCCTCTTCCGCAGAGACTTCGTCAGTAGTAACTGCTGCGATAGAGGGTAAAACATGTGCGGGCAACACTAGAAAGGGGAGAAAGAGGAAGCGAGGCCTAAGCCTTTACCGTTTTTTGATGGAAAGCACTGCTTTGTCTGCTGACGGTCTCTGACTGGTAAAGGCTAGTGCCTTAACTTTGAACTACAATTCTTTGGCTTGACCTTGGAAAGGATGAAAGGTAAATTGCATCAGTGCAAGTTGCACTTTGCACTTGACAAGCAACTTGGTTCAAGCTTGGGTTGGTCGTCGTCTGAATTTTTTGTGCTAGCAGGGAGAAAGGATAATTCTTGATGGAAATGGCCAAATTTTGTCCATTTTATTAGAAGTTACTATAAAATGTTGACATGTTTGAAAGTTAATCATTTAACTAACAGCTGAACTAAGTTGCAATAAAACTGGAACTAGGTAAAATGGTAATAACAGTCCAAGATGATAAATGACTTGTGTAATATAATTATTATTTTTCATTGTTTAAAGAATGGGCTTGAAAGCGGAAAACTTTTCATAATTATTATATATTACAAAAGGGAAAGCTACTTAAAATTACTTTAAATAATCTGTAATTACCTTTTAAGGGTGAAAATCTGATGAGGCAACTTCGTTGTAGATTTTTACGACAGCTGTTGAAAGTACATTGCCAGAACAGAACAAGTATCTGAACTAAAAATAGTTGAAATGCTTTTCTCGTTTTATCACTGTTCCGTCATTTTGTTCTTTACATTCTGCCAGGAGGCAAAAGAGTCTGCTATCCAAGAACTTTGTACACTAGTTAATTTTGTCGAAAATAAGGATAGACATAGAACTTTCACATTTCTTATAATATGTTAACAATTATTTGTGACTGACTGTTGTCCTCAAGTACTAGAACGTGCAAACTTCATTAAAAACAGTAAATAGTGATATTGCCAATCATTCATATTCTCCAAACACACCTTTGACCCAAGCCTTAAACCCCTTGAGAAGACCACATTCTGTGCACTTGAGTACATTGCTGGCAGTATCCATCCTTGTTATTTGGGCGTCGCCCAAATAGAGTAATTGAGATCGCTTGTTTTGATTCAAAGTTGCGATGGGCACGCAATGCGTGAGAGCGTAAAAAAGCCACGCGAACAACTCGTACAAGGTCAAAAGCATCCCGGAAAGAAAGCTCTGCATCCCACTTTTACGATCTCAAAAACCTTGCAACAAGGAAACACAATTCCCAACAGTGCGGGGACGAAGAAATTAAAAACCACGAGCATGTTAAAGCAACGCAGGGATAATTTTCAATTTGGAGGAAAAGATAACCTTAGTCTGAAGCTTTCGGTATTTTTTATCTCACCTTGACTTACGATAATTCGTTTAGCCAGGTTAATTTTTTTTGCTATTTCTATCCATTCGTGATTGCTTTATGTGTTGCTTGAGTCTTAGAAGTACCGTAATGAATATTTTTGAATCGTTGGTAGTATTAAACATTGAAAATCGCAGTGTGAAATTGACAGGTTTGGCTTATGGCCAAGAGTTTGACAATATTTTTGCCCTCAGTTGTAGAGAACCAAAGATGTCATGCAACGACGCAAAATCCCGTGATCGTGCATGAGTTAAATAAGGGATTGTTTCAATGAGGAGAATGACATTTTGGCGTGAAATGTATAAAGTATTCGGCAGTTTAATAATTTTATTGGAGCTAAAATAGATCTTTCACGTAACTCCAACTAGAGCCACTATAGCTATGCAAAAGTCCACTAAATATGTAAAATACGCGAGGTGTTTTCCCATGGGTAACTTTTCCTTTATTTGCGGCAGGCACGAATAGAAACATCAAATAAAAGACGAACTGTGTGACAAAAAGCCTCTTGTTTTCAGCGTTTTCGCTTACAAATACTATCAACTGAAAAAAATAAACAAAAAGAAATTGGCAGTTCAATATTTCGCCTGTTTAGTCCTCGTCGCTACTGTCGCTATCGAATTTATCTAGGATGCGTTCTATTTCGCTCATCATTTTCACAGCCTTGCCACACATCTCCTTGTGCGCCATGTGGGCCTCCTGCATGTCCGCTGTCGCTACCTGGAGCAGTTTTTTTAGGTTTGTCCTGTTTTGGCTCAGGCGGTGCGGGTTGGCTTCCCCTGGGAGATTAGCATTGGAATCGGTGCCTGAACTACATGTATCTTCGTTCAGACATGCAGCCTGGCTAAATTTCGCGGGTTTTGGCTCATCTGGTGACTTCTTTGCGTATCTCATCCTGTTATCCGCAATACTGTGACATCTGTGACATCGCCGTCTTGCTTGTACTTGTCGTGGCAGTCAGTTGTCTAGCTTTTTGGAGGTTTTGGGAAACAATTCGTGTAATCCTTTTTATTGATGATTCTCTGTAGGCATATTTTTATCCCCTAAAAATGTTTCATCTGTTCTGATTTCCTAGCTGAAAGTCTATATATAGTCTAGATATAGATATAGTAGATATAGTCTATAGTCTAGATATAGGCATATTTTTATCCCCTAAAAATGTTTCATCTGTTCTGATTTCCTAGCTGAAAGTCTAGTGACCCGAAAATTAGAGGAATCAAAACTTACCTGTTCGAAAATTTCAGCCAGAAAAAAGCTCCCGAAAATTCTAGGTTGACCTTTTTAGGGTAAAAATCCCTTAAAAATGGGCAATTATACCATTTTTTGGATGTTCGAAAATCCAAGGAGAAGCAGGCAAGCAAGAAATTTTACAACAAATGTTCCGAAAATTCTAGATCTCAAATCGTCTTCCGAACAGATATTTTCCGAAAATTTACGTTGGCTGTCCCTGCCATATATCAGTGTCGGTCATCGTACATCATCATACACTGGCCGGCTGGAAGTTTTACTGTGAAGAACGAAAGCACCAGGGCATACTACCGTTCTATCCCAAGAGAATACCGTTTAAATACTGAAATACGTTTAACAGTGCTATGTTTAATTGGTTTTGAACTATAATCTCGTTGGGTGCCCCTGATACGGAAACAGAGGTAAGTTGCATGTCTCTGTAACAAGAAATTTGCAGATAAAGCAAAATAAAAATCTTTCCAAAAATTGAATTTTTTGGATCCTTCAGTCTTAAAAATAATGTCTACGTATGTGAGATGCCGTTGAGTTTTGAAAAAAATGTCAGAGGAAAATTGGGAAAATGTCAGCATCTTAAAGCGTTTGCAAAAAAGAAGTTGCATTTTCCGTCTGCTTAAAGTATCTTTTGAACTCCGCCCAGGTTTCTTTTCAACTTCTTCTACGATCTTTGACTCGCTGGTAAAAAAAAAATAGATCATTCTACAATATGGCATAAAATTTTTGGCGATCGGAGTAAATTTCACGTAGTTATAGTGCCACGCCTCTTTGGGGTCTGAGTCGAAATTCTGCTGTTGCCGGCATTTTTTCGAAAAAATCTCTCGGCTACATATAGTGCGTGTTAGTGCCTTGCGTTGAACAGAGTTTCACCAAAATCGTAAAGACCCAATGCGAGAAATTCAGCCGTTTCCAAATTTAGGTCATAATTTATGCGAAAATGATAAGCAAACACGTTTATATCTAATAAACAATGAGATTTAGGCCTTGTGTCTCAAGAAGTATGGTTATTGAACTGTTGTATGCCTATAGATATATTCATAACTTTATAGAGCTATTCTTGGCAATAAACAAACCCTATTTTAGGAGAAACAGATGTCACAATGAAGAGCACTTTAAAAAACTACTTAAGTTGACACTGCATTTTTGAATTGAAAGAATCATGAACTTGGACAGCAGTTCATCCAAAACTTCCAAATCACTTCTCCGTTTCCATCCTTACCGCAAGCAGATGCATCCTCTTCCTTTACTACATCAAGAACAATCACGGCCTCGCTTCAACCTTCACCTCATCGACTATGTTCACAATACTGTTTCTTTCACTAAAGAACTATTGCAACCTGCTAAATTGCGTTCCATTATTTATCCTAAATTATGTAACACCCACCCACACACCACATATTACATTACAGACGTTCAGAACGATAATGACATAATACTTACATTTTCTGACAAAAACGTGGGTTGGGCTCTTGTGCCTTCCTCATGGTTCTCCACCGAGTACAAACGACTTCTCTCCGACCTTTCGACCTACAGACGTATCGACAACCTTAACTGTAAACAAACCATTACAGAATCCCACACACTACTTGGACAACTCAAAAAACGATTCTCAACTGTTATCACAAACCATGACAACTCGCGACTGTTGTTGTGCCACCCCAGAAGACAAACTGCAACTGCCCTACACGAAACTACTACCCAAAGTACATAAACTCAACAAACCCGCATCATACGACAACCTGAACAAACTAACTGGAAGACCAATTATCACTGCACACAGCTGGATAACATCCAACCCCTCACCTCTACTGGGAACTGAACTAGCCAGTATCATTTTACAACTCAACTGAAACCTTTTTGAAGAACGAAACATACGATACCCTTTGATTTACAAGTCATATGACTTGCTGCTTTTATTAGACAAACTACGTATTACCAAGATGTACCACTTATGTGCCACAACTTTTGACTTCACATCACTTTACACAAAAATTTCATACCATGACACCACTCAAGCCATCATCACGAGCTGCAAACTGCTTAATTTGCTTAATTTTTATAGGGATTATTTGCTTAACCTCAATAATTTTATTAACCAGCGTAACTTTTTTAGGGCTGGTAATACCACCTACCAGCAAATTAAAGGGGTTGCTATGGGCAGCTACCATAGCCGGCAAATTGCGGACCTCGTGCTCCTACGAAGCGAATTTTCATTTTTTAACACTAACTGCCCTACTAATAGCATTTTCATTTCCTGCCGTTATATAGATGATGGATTTATGCTAACCAGCAAAGCTAACTTACCTAATATTATCTCTAACCCTTGCAGCTCTTACCCGCCACAAATTACACTCACTTTCACGTCAAATCACACTCCCTTCCTCGAAACCAACATTATGCGCCAAAGATAAAGTATATGCATTGGGAGTATGGTTTTCAACTTTAAAAGATACTCCTGCACAAGTCAGCTTTTGGGGAATAATAGATAAAATCCAAAGTATTCTAAATAGTTAGTCAGCGAGAAGACTACCTCTTGGGCAAAATCACCGTAATAAAATCTCTAGCCGTGTCTCAAATAGTCTATCTGTTGTCATCCCTACCATCACCCCAAAAAGTAGTTCACGAAATAAATTCGATATTATATGATTTCCTTTGGGATAGCAAAGGCGACAAAATTAAGAGAACAGAAATCATTAATGACTACGATAATAAGGGCGGACTAAAGATGATTGATATACAAAGTTTTCATGCATCATTGAAAACGAAATGGGTTCAAAGCTACCTAAACACAGAGAACAAAGGTAAATGGCACGTTTTTTCGATTACTACTTGGAGAGATACGGCGGGAAATTATTGTTCGTGTGCAATTTAAAACAAAAAGATGCATCACAGCTGAAAATAAAACACCCTTTTTTAACACAAATTGAAGAATACTGGTCCAACTTAAATTATCGTGAGAAGGACCCACTTTTTGAGTCAACATGTATCCGGCATAACTCACTGATTACGATCGATAACAAACCTTTTTTTTACAAATCATGGTTCAAAGCGGGTGTGGAGAATGTCAAAGACCTCCTTGATGAGGCTTCCAGATTTATTAGCTTCGTTGTTTTGTAAGGAAATTTAAAGTTAAAACTAACTATCTTGAGTACTATAAAGTTGTATCTACCCTAACAACGTAAAAAAAAACTTTGTTTCCCCATCAATGGAAACGACCAAACCCAAGATGCGACTAAAACTCTCCTATCCCACACAAAATTCTGCAAAAGGGCTTATCGACGCCTCATCAAAAAAAAAAGCTTCAACGCAACTTAAAAGCCAAGGTAAATGGTTGGCTGAGGACGGTTAATTGGGAAAGCACATATTCATTACTATTTTGGTGTTCTAAAGAAACAAAACTGAGAGAGTTTCAGTTTAAACCTCTACATAGACGAATCGCAACCAATGATTTTCTATACAAAATAGGAATTAAACAGTCTGATTCCTGCACCTTCTGTGGAGAACCAACGGAAAACCTGGGAAAGCACATATTCATTATACCATTTTGGTGTTCTAAAGAAACAAAACTGTGAGGGTTTCAGTTTAAACTTCTACATAGACGAATCGCAACCAATGATTTTCTATACAAAATAGGAATTAAACAGTCTGATTCCTGCACCTTCTGTGGAGAACCAACGGAAAACCTGGTTACTTATTTTGGAGCTGTAAATTTTCTAACGCCTTTTGGAAAGACTGCTATCAATGGATAACTCAGGTAAATTAAGGCATGGGTCAACAACCATTTTCCTGTAAAAATGAGGGGGGTGGGCTATAATATGAATGGTTTATCATGAAGCAGAAAATACCAAAAAATATTACACAACACCAAAATTGACGCTTTAAACTAGACCAAAATTATGCAAATTAGGTCACGTGACCTTACCTCTCCTCAAAGTTTCAAAATATCTTTAAGAAAAAATGGGCACACTTTTTAGCAAGAGTTATCTTACTTTACTACCCTAAGAAGATACAAAATATAAGCCACTAAAAAACTGTGCTTGGCAACTTTCAAATATCTCGTTTATTTTGAAAATAAACAGGTTTTTCGACTAGTGCCCAGTCTCCCAATACAAATGTATCATTTTAACATGCCTTTCCTTTGAAAACTCTCGACATTGCCAAGCGCAGAAATGACATACTTAACGGCCTTGTAATTATGAAACTAGTAGAAAAATGAAGGAAACAAGAAAAAGTGTGCCCATTTAAGTTCAAGAGTTTTTTGGGCGTGGCGTGTCACGTGACCTCATTTGCATAATTGGAGCATACCAAATAGATAAAAACTAGCCGTTTATGTGTCTGACAAGTTTTTTTGACTTAACACCTGGGGACCCATGCCTTAATTACCTTGAGAATGCAAAACATCTCCAAGGTAGAACAATTCAACCTCTCAGGAGCTCCCTTATTTGGCTTAATTAAAGATTAAAGATTTACTACTTCACCATTTACTACTTATTGCTAGGAATTCTATCTACACCTGTAAACAAAGAGATACGCGCCCAAATGTCCAAATGTACATACAAATAGTTCAACGCACTGTGGAAATAGAAAGGCAAATTGCAAAAGACCATATATCTTTAGACACTTTTAAAAAGAAATGGTCTCGATTAAAAACCTCCCCTTTTTAAACGAATGTACTATTCTGTGGAAGTGAACTACAGGAGGCGCTCTGTAGATGACTTAGATGTTTAAGTTGTCTATCTGTTTGTTTGTTTTTTCCTTTTTTTAAAAGCCATTGTGCATGCGTGTGCGTATAATATATGTGCAATAATCTTCATTCTGGCAATTATAGTTTTCGTCAGTTACCTTACTATGTTATGTTAAAAAAAATAAACGACAAGTAAAAGAGTTCCTGATTTTTCATGCATAAGGGTAAAGATAATTTAAATTGTAATTTTCAACGACTTTTGTAAATTGTAATTCACTCTTTTTTTTCTAGTTTTCTATAATTTTTGTAATTTTTCCTTTGTTTGTGAATATGAAATAAAGTGTTGTAAAAAAAAAAAGATACACAAGAATATGCAAATCAGATCAGCAATATAATCTATTCTTTTCGAAGAAAAAATCTCTTATTTTTCTTGGATTTTCCTGGACCTTTGTTGCTCTCTGCATTTTAATACCCCGTCTTACTGGTCTACAAGAATTCTATTTTGTGCCGAGCTATGCAGTTTGCTTAAACAGGCAGATGAGTGATCTAGGAAAAATACTACACTACATCGTCGTTCTTGACTTGTTTTTCGCACTTCCACTAGCAGTAACAATATTCAGCCACAGAAAAGTTTTGAAAAAGATTTGGGAACACAATACTGGAACGGCTCGAAATTTTCAAACAAACAACAACGAGACAGTCACAACAAAAGAAATTCGACTAAGCAAGTCTCTGTTTGTTGTCGTCTTTGCCTTCATGTTGTGATGGCTACCAGCTTGGGTCATCACCATCCTGACGAGATTGTTGTTTGGAAATAAAATGCCTCCCAATGTTCAGTTATTTTGCACTTTTTCCTTAAATATTTCGAACGCTATCCCTTTATTTATGCTGGAATGAATCCTGTGTTTAGAAGAGAGTTTCGAAGATTACTCGTATGTAGATTTGGCGGAGAGAAAGTCGAGAATCATCAATTAGAAGACCAACCATCTCGTGGGTAACTGCCCCGACAGCCCCGCCTGCATTTATGGTTCCAGCGTTCCCGAGAACACCTGATCGCAGACTTAGTAACAACAACGAGACTGCGGAAGAAGAGATGGAAATCTTCCAGTTCCAAGCAATCAAGGATGAAAAGGCCGAATGAAAAGATGCCAGTGACCGATGCAATAATCTCTTTAGCTTAAGTTTCATTCAGTTTATGGTGTTCTTAAGTAAAACAGCCTGTCATCTTTGCTAACACACGCCATTTACCTATAAAACGCAATTTGCTTAATTTAGTCAAACAGACAATGCCAAGTCACAGGGGCGGATCGAGGATTTTTTTTAGGAGGGGGTGCACTCGTCACTTGCTCTACTTCAACACCAATAAACAGAATACCAGTTGTATTAGAAAACCGCAGGTCATCTCGGGGGGGTTGGGCACCCCCTGCACCCTCCCCCTAGATCCGCCCCTGAGTCATATTTTCTCAGTACAAATACTTCTGTCCTCTGCAGGCAGGTCCGCTTTTGGTTGGGTTATGCCTCTATTATTGATTATCTTTGAGCACATTTTTCATTTTGTAGATTGGTAACTGAAGTTATAAACAGCAGGCATTCGAATAAAGCATAGAGCAATGAGGTAAAAAAGTCAAGAAAAAAACCTCTTGCAGGTCGTCAAGTTAACCTGCAAAGGAGTTGTAGAAAAAGGTACAAAATGGACTTCATTTTGGAACAGAATTAACTTGTCGAAATTGACCGGCCGGGTGTAACTGTGCATTAAGGGCCAGTGTTACCATTTTCTTCATGAGGTCTATCTATCACTAGCCTGACCTCAGCCCATGTTTGAATGTTTTCGTAAAAACGTTTAAAACTCAACCTAGTCGTACGCATAGTTCAACGAAGCTAGTTAACACATTTATATCTTACTTTATCATGATCAGTTCTGTTTTTACAACACAGTAAGATCTATACGTAATGAATTCTACAATATTGTATGTTTGTAAATTATACTCTGCAAGATAATTCCGTGTCGAATTCCTGTGTCATTCCTGACTGGGCCCTATCGGGCCAACTTGCGGTACTGAATTTATCTTTGTCAGGCTTTTATGTTCTCTTGTCTTTGTTCAGCTGATCCGATTCCAGTTGTCCCAGTTTGACTTTTGTCCTGAATACCTTGAAACAGGAGGGAGGAGGCGTCTCTATTGTTTTCGGGTATTTGTCTGTGACCAGGAGGGAGGAGGCGTCTCTATTGTTTTCGGGTATTTGTCTGTGACCGAGTCATCATGACAGTGTGACGTCACATAGCAACGACTCGGACCTTCGCGTCGCTTGATCAGTTTAGCGTGGAGAAGCCATCGAAGTTAAACAAAGAAAGGGCTAATACAGGCTTTTGTTCAGCGTTGGTAATACAATTTGTCGTAAGTGTGCAAGCTTTGTTGCTTATATTGTTTGTGTGTAAAAGCTGTGTTTGTTTTGTCCTCACGTTTGTGTTAAATTCTACTCCAATTCACTTCGGGTCAGTGGCGTGGGCGCCATTTTGAACTCGGAACTAGATAAATCCACCCTAAACTTCAGCCGTTTTCTCTTTAAATTGCCAACCAAATCTCCTCAGAAGAGGAGGTTTAATTCATCAATAACAGAAGTTTGATACGATAGTTGATTTGTGTTCATGTAACGAGCCATTTTGCTCATCAATCCTTTTGAATGTGCAGATACTGTGTTGAATCGCGTGTGGTTTCTTGACTTCTTGACTGTCTGGGGTAAATTTTGCAGACTTTAACGCTGTCATTGTGTGTTAAGTTTGCTTGTTTGTTTACTGCTTGTGTCTAAGGTTTGCTGGTTAATCTGGTGCCCCTCTGTTTTGATCAAAGTAATTGAAAATTTACTGCTGTTGGTTGTTTTATTCTGTTTTGTTATTGTTGGTAAAATTTGCTATTTGCATTTGTCTGCAGTTTTTTGTTGGCTTTTTCCCCGTATTTTACTTCCCTGTGTCATTGTTGTTGTTGCTTGTTAGCAGTGTTGTTGGCTTCTGTATTTGCCTTTTAAAAAGATTATTCTTTTAATTAATTTAGTGTGACTATTACTTGAGAAAAAAACAATAATGATAATATTAAAGACATATAAAAGAGACAGAAAAAAATATTTTAAATAAAATGTACATAGCTTAATTGAAGAAGTTATATTATTTTAAAAAGGAAAAATTACTTAGTGAGAAAAGTAATAAAGTAAGATCATATTTATATAATATATATCTATAATTATTTACTTTAGAAGAAGAAAACATTATGATGAATAAAAACATTTTATTGTGTATATATTTGACAATAGGCTTCTTGTTGTATGATTTATATTTTGACATTAATTGGCTTTTTAGTCCTCACAATCATAAGATTGTGTATCTTGTGATGGCTGTTGTGCGTGTCCATATTGTTTTTGCAATGGTTGCAATATCTTTCCCAGGCCTTTCAAACCTTCCATGTGCCCTCTGCATCCCTTCAAAGCCCCCATCTTTTTTGGAGACACAAATCCCTCACTCCTTTGAGTTACAAAGTAAAACTTTGCATGTAGTAAAAATGTTGGTCTCCTATGTTTTGTCCTTTTTTATTATCCACTTCAAAGTGAAGGTAATTTTAAACTTCAACCTCTCAAACTTCCTTGTTTCCCTTTTAGCCTTAACCACCATTCTTTTTACACTGACGTTTTTGTTTTACAGGAAAGTATTGTGCATGGTTTCTTTAAGGCAAACGATTAAATATAGATCAACTTTAAATTGTTTGTTAGAAATGCTTCTATTCCCTGCTGTTATTACCTTGAAATTTTTTCTATCTTTGCTTGATCCAGTTTACAAAATTTTGTTACATGTAAAGCCCCAATTCAACTTTTCACTGGTACAATATTTTTGGAGATTAAAATCACAGCTCTTTTTCTCCTGTCTAATGACCGTGTGCCTTTTTGTTTCTCATGGCTTTTTACTGAACCTTGGTATTACAAAAAATTGTTCTTTAAACTGTGAACTTCAATATCCTGTTTACTTGGCAACTGCTGCTTTTTTGCTGATAATTTCTGCAGTCCCATTTTCATTCTTTGTGGGTTTATATGTTGTGACTATTATTATATTTGGGGAGACCTTTGATGCCAGTTCCAAATCCTGTACAGAAATGCCACTCCTTTTTCCAATTTTATATCTCTCATTTGGTGTACTTTTAAGTTATCCCTGTGCCAGACTGCTTGAATTACACCACCCTGGTTTCCTTTTTAGCATGTTGATAAGATCTAAAAGGTTGATGACAACAATTCAAATTGTTGATATAACAGGCAAGCCACACACCCTCACTTTTGCACCATATGCCACAATAAAAGATCTAAGACCTCAAATAAATACTAAATTCAAAAGGTTGATGACAACAATTCAAATTGTTGATATAACAGGCAAGCCACACACCCTCACTTTTGCACCATATGCCACAATAAAAGATCTAAGACCTCAAATAAATACTAAATTCAGAATAACAAGTGATTTGTACTGGTTGTCATGCTTTGGAAAGCCTTTATTCGATTTTTTACTTTTGGAAGAAATAAGAGGAACAGTTTTTATGCATGGGCGATTGATGGGAGGTGTACAATGCTGTCTGAAGGGATGTGAGAATGAGGCAGGATCAAGAAAATTTGATAGTATGGTTGGGCGGTATGAACTGGAATGTGCCCCTGATGATGTTACACCTGAAAATCTCAAAGATCTTAGGGTATGTGATAAACATTACGGCAGTTTATCAGCAAGAGGGCATAAGCCTCCTAAGGGGAGAAGCTCCACTAGATCATGCAGCGATGCCCAGCTGGGCATCCTGAAAGTTACACCATGTATAGTGACTTGTTCACAATGTGGCAACAAGGTTTGCCTGAGTAGTGATGTTCCCTGCAAGAAACACCACATAAATATTTTCAAAAATACGTTTTCAGTGGGATGCAATTTTTTGAATGAAAGAACTGGCAATAAGACTGATTTACATAATGACTTGTATAGTGTAGATCCTTGTGATGGAACTTTTCCAGACTACATATGCATGTCATGTCAGCCTTTCTATTTAAAATCCATTAAAATAGAGCATGAGTACAAAGAAGCTCAAAACATCTTCCACCAAAAACAAGGTTGTTCAATTTCCACAATAACGACAGATGATGACAGCAACAAGCATGAGTTTTTTGAGGAAACAACTATTAATCCAACTAAAGGACAAGCCACTGTGCTATCAGAAAAAATGGTCTTGGATAGAGAATTTGCTGTGTCTGATGCTTTAAACTGTAAAGCAGGTATTTTTACAGATGTGTTGAATGAAATAATGACACAAACTGCTCCAAAAGGAACCAGTAGATGCAGGAAATGACAGTGAAGTACAGTCATCACCTCTGCCAGTTCATACAGTTTTTCAAACAGTTATTTCATGTATTTTTCCATGGACAGTGTCATTTACTCAGCACACTACAGATAATACCATGAAGGTTACTTTTTCTCTTCCAAATATCGGAAAAGGTGGTGTAATAACGAAGTGGAAGGAGTTAACCCTTTTTCTTCCTTCCGGAATAAAAACATTTCCTTCAAAGGATTTTAGTCCATTTACAGTAGAATTCTTGGGTAACAAAATTGACCATGGGGAACTCCCACACAATATTTTTCAAGAAAACATATTAAACTCTGCTTTGGGTGTCATGCTTAAAACTATTGAAAACTTACCGGTTTGTCCAGGTATATATGATCCAGCCCTTGTTGATATGGCTGAAAGAAAAAGGGAAACAAATTTATACTTTGTGGATGAAAAAGGAGCAAATGTAGATGGAGAGATTGTCAAGTGCATTAGGAGCTTAAATTGCACCTACAAACTACCTGTCCATTCAAAAACCAGATGCCACAAATGTCAAGATATTTTACGATCTTGCTTTCGTTGGAAAACAAATCCTTCATCTGAATCATTTGAGTCTAAAACAGCCTATGATTCACACACTAAACTCAGTAATCTTTCACGTACTGAACTCATAGCCAGAGCAAAAAATCTACACAAAGTGGTTGCTCAAAGCCAAACAAAAGCAAAACGATTTTACAGTTTGTACCTAAAAGAGAAACAAAAAAATGTGACACTTGATGAACCCACAGAAAGTGAAAAACATGCAATGCAGACCAAATCTTACATTTCTGATGCATTTGATTATTCGCATGAATTTCAAATGGTCAAAACACAAGATCTTTGGGAATATAGGGAATTTGACAGATCTCTCATGCCAAAAGCTAGCAATAATCACGATCATCTTGAACAAGTAAGACGTTTCATTTAGAAAAATGGTTTTCAAAAACCAATAATTATATCATGTGATCTTACAACTGGAAGAGCCTATATCACTGAAGGAAACCATCGTCTTTGGGTGGCCATTCAGGAAGGTATACCATTCATACCATGTTGTGTTATTCCTCACTGGCTGCCCCCCAATGGCTCTTACAAAAAGCTTGAAATTGATTTTTCCACTTCAAAATTTGGGGAAACAGTACTTCCTGAACAATTGTGATTGACGGTTGCACAGACTGGTTTCAATAAGTGCATAACACAATAACCTTCATAAAAGATGTATCAAATCTATTTCTGTTTGTATACATAAACTTCAACACTATCATAATTATAGTGTTCTTAAATTAAAAATAATTAGTATTAATTTGTTGATTTTAATATTTTGTACTTTGACAATAGAGATTCCTTGCACCCCTGATCAAAAATTATTTAATGGAATATTGCAGGTAATATTGTACAATGCAACTGCACATAGATTCTAGCCTAGCAGTGTTATCCCTCTAGCATTAATATATGGAGAGCCGTTTGAATTGTAGAGCCTGAACAATAATTTTATAACCTGCATGTATTTCAGAAGCTATCTATTTGCCATTCAAAAAATTACTTTTTTCTGATGTTGATTCACGCACAAAACATGCATATAAGTCTCCTGTTATTAGAAGTAAACGAGTAAATTTCAAAACTTACCACTGATCTCTACTGCCAACCTGTTGCAGCAGGTAGTGACTTGATGTAAGCAGATTACATTTATGTCGACTCCACATTTTTTCATTCCATCGACTTTAAAGGGATTGATGAGAAGAACTACGCACTTTGGCTCGCTGAAACTCGGCGTACATTAAGCTCAATGTATCATATACCAATCCTCCTATTCTGAGATCAGGACATTGCCACACCACCTCGCACGTTGCCAGAAAGCGATGAACGATCATACAAACTGTGCCAAATTATAGACACTTCGCGGTACCTTTCTTCGCCTCATGAGATGCTTTAGAAACTTTTTCCGACTGAACCTTATGGCGAATATTTCCATGTTATTTTTCAAAAGCTCTGCCTTATTGAAGAAGGCAAAAGATGAATCCAAACATTCAGAAAATTGACATCCTTTACAACGTAACGAACAAGAAATTTGCCCGCCATTTTGAAAATCACCGATGTATGACGTGACGTCACACTGGCAGTGATCAGTGAACCAATTCTCGGTTTTCACATGACGTCATCAAAATTCAAACTAAGAAACTATCGATTCTTCTGAGATTCTGAGTTTCATGAGGTATTACAGCACCTAAACACCTTTATTTAAACAGAGGTTTGGTTCGAAAGGGTTCTTCGTTTTGCGATAGAGGACGTTTGAATTTCTAGGCTTTTGCGTGACGCGGCATTTAGCTGGCGGCCGGGACTGCTCTTCTGTGGGTTAAAAACATTACCAGTTTTGGGAGATTTTGCTATCTAAACATTCCTTCTGTCAGAATAAATATCACTTTAATAGTTTACATAACATAACATAACATACATGTTTATTCAAACTCATAATGACCACATGAATTCGAAAGGGAGAGTCTAGAGGTTAACCCTATGAATAAAACTCTCCTAAAAACAACACACAATAAAAATTACAATAAAAATTACAATAAAAATTACAACTTTAAAAAGGATTTGAGTTTACATTTAAAAAGTTCAAGGGAACCGGCTTCAACAACATTACTAGGTAAATTGTTCCAGTAACTAATTACATTGTTAAAAAAAGAATATTTAAAACAGTTGATTCTAGATAATTTACAATAAAGCTTATACGAGTGATTTGCCCTAGTGGATTTGACTTTTGCGAATTGAAAGAATTCCTCAAAATCCAAGTGTGATAAGCCAAACACGATCTTATAACATTCAACAAGAGAGGAATATGTCCTACGACTG
Source organism: Porites lobata (assembly GCA_942486035.1). Taxonomy (NCBI): domain Eukaryota; kingdom Metazoa; phylum Cnidaria; class Anthozoa; order Scleractinia; family Poritidae; genus Porites; species Porites lobata. The sequence continues at coordinate 7,899,246 of CALNXK010000003.1, forward strand.
GACAAAGATGGCCAATGTAACGAGTCACAACGCTCTTCTTTTTTGCCTAAGAGCTAATCTTGACGCGCGTCTTTGCACGCTCTCTATTGCATGAATATCTTTGACAAGATATGGGTTCCAGACTGGAGCAGCATACTCTAGAAGTGGTCTGACCAATGTTTTGTAAAGCAATGAAAAAGTTGTTGTATTAGCTGTTCCAACAGACCGTCTTATTAGCCCTAGGACTTGGTTCGCCTTATTCACCATGGTACTAATATGTTCCTCCAAGTAAGATCTTTTGATATAATAATTCCAAGATCTTTAAAGCTCTTGACATCTTTTAAGGCCGTACCTAGTTTATAATTCGTAGTCGATTTGTCACGAGAATGCGTTATTCGCATTGCTTCACACTTTTCCTCATTGAAACGAAGTTGCCATTTTTTCGCCCATTTACCAAGATTATTCAAATCAGTTTGAAGATATTGTTCATCGAGACTAGGGTTGCGAAGCTCTCTGTAAATCTTAGTGTCATCCGCAAATAATTTAATTTTTGAAGAGACACTATCAACGATATCATTTATATATGATAGGAATAAAATTGGACCAAGAATAGTTCCCTGTGGGGTACCAGATATCACAGGTGCCCAATCAGAAAAAGTCCCTCTTACAACAACTCGTTGCTTTCTACACGTGAGGAAATGCCTCAACCAGTTAAGAAGTTTGCTCTCAATACCGAGGCTATATAACTTTATGAGTAGACGCTCATGAGGAACACTATCAAAAGCCTTTGCGAGATCAAGAAATACAACATCTGTTGCTACAGATGAATTCTAGATTTGGCGAAGTCATGAAAAGTAGAGAGTAATTGGGTCACAGTAGACCTACCCTGCAAAAAAACCAAATTGGTTTTTGTTTATCACGTTATGGTCTTGCCAAAATGACGTTAACCTATCGCGTACGATTTTTTCGCTGATTTTGCATATCATGGATGTAAGCGAAATTGGACGATAATTCTCCCTCAAGTGTTTAGAACCTTTCTTATGAAGTGGGACAATGTCAGCTGATCTCCAATCTTCGGGCAAATGGCCCAGCAGGAAAGATTTGTTAACCAGAAATGAGATCGTGGGCGCCAATTCGAACGCACATGATTTTAAAATTACTGGTGAAATTCTGTCTGGACCCGGGGACTTGTTCGTTTTAAGAGACTTAAGATGCTTTAAAATTTCCTCAGTAGTACAGGAAATATAATTAAGTTTCTCACAAACTAAAGGCTCTAAAGAAGGCAAGTTGGTGAAGTCCTCGGAGGTAAAAACAGATGAAAAATAGGAATTAAAACTACTAGCAATACTCTCATCGTCAATCCGTTCTTTGTCACCAACCTTTAAAGATACCAGAGTGTTCGTACCGTTACGTTTGCTTTTAATATAATTCCAGAAAGGCTTGGAATTACCAGAAACTGCAATATCAGAGGCCATATTGTTGATATACGTCCATCGAGCTAAGTTACATTCTCTTTTCACGACATTGTTCAGTTTTCTGTACTTCTCCCCAAGGGCTGGATTGCTGCTTTTTCGCGCTTTGTTATACAACAATTTCTTTTTTCTGCACAACCTAATAAGATCCTTTGTTATCCAAGGTGCATTACATGAGTTTTTTAAGCGATGAATTAACGCATTAGTAGGAAAACTCAAAAACAGATGTTTCTGTTGGTTTCCGGCGGCCATATTTGTGCCCCTCAAAGGGACACAAACATGGCGCCTCCATACAAAGCTTTATAAATTTGGGTAAAACGTTTTTCCTAATATCTCGCATATGAAATATCGCACAGACCTGATTCTTGGCAAGGTCTTTTGCTTATTTATCTTCTTTTATTTCCAAGATTCGGGACTTTCTGTATCGAATGGTTTGCAATTTTATTTTTGATTGCGTGACAGTGAAAACCGAGAATAGGGACCTTAAGATACCCTGGACGCGGCGGTAAAGAGAACGGAGAAAGCCTGGAGCGAGGACGCCGCCACCTTCGTGGGAAAAACAAATTAAGATTCAGCAGGTTGAGTGGAGTGCTCGCCTGACGGGAGAGGATAGAGTAATGCGTTCGTGTTTTAATTCCATGACGTCTTTTAGAAAAACTCGTGAAGTCTTGCTTGATTGATACCTTAACGATCTTTTATTGGAAGAAAAATTTGTGCTGCCGGCTATGACTCCAGTTTCTCTAAAAAAAAAAAACAAATTTCTTCGAGGGAAACTTAAGGGTATGATCGGAGTCAGGAGCCGATTGTCGGAGTTCAGGTTATCAGCTATTTGTTGCCGGACTTTTTCGCTTTCCGTTGTTCTAGATCTTGCCTTAAAACGATATGGTTCTGTTATGAGAACTTCCCGTACTAAGGCGAGATTTTGATCTTCAGACCGCTCCATCGCTGAACTGAAAGTGAACAAAATAAAATTATAAAAGTTAATAAATGAACCATGGCGTCTTGTTCAAGATCTCAATTTTCTCTGACATGTTTAAGTTTATTACAAGCCTAGATTTTTGTTTTCCAACAATTTTTATTCGACTTCTCGTCTCTTAAATTTTTCAAATACTATCCTAAACCGAGAACGTCGTCTCCTTAAAAACAAGCAGCTATAGTGTTACATTTGTGTCGAAAGACTCAGCGCTTTCATTCTCAGTTGCCGCCAAAACACTGAACCCAAAAGGCTTGATAGCAAAAAAATAAGAGTCAATCTTGGGAGAGCACCACACTAAAACACTTAAATGTGTCTCTTGAAGTAAAATGGATCGAAAATCCTGTACGAAAAGCAATTTCTGCACTGAAAACAAGAAAACCAACTCACCGTTTTACGAGGCGGTCCAACTTCTAGTTTTCACCGTCGCGACTCCAGGTCGACGCTGTGGCATTATGCTAATTAGTTCCAAGAATTGAACATTTCACTTCCGGTTGACGTCCTCCTCGGCCGCGTCCAGAGTATCTTAAGGTCCGTAATGTTTACCCTAGAGACGGCCCCTCCCTCCTGCCTTGAAAAGAAACCCGATAATGAGATATACATCATCGTAATTCAGCGTTACTCAGTTAAGTACAATTAACAAGCAAAATGAGTACAAATATCTCACGGGGTACTCATAAAAATATACTAATAAAATAATGAGCTGAACATCACTCACTGGGGCTAGCGTATATGTTGTAGTTAGTTTTTTATCTCAAATAATTTTTGTTTAATTTTCTTTCGTTTGTGGGTATGGTAATGTATGCTAATTAAGTTGAAAAAAAGAAAACTAAAAATTACCTGAGATAAAAAAAAAACTGCAACATATATGCTTTGATATTCGGGTACAAAACACTGAATACATGATCTGTAGAAGCAAATCGGTTAAACATGTTGAAATTATATTGAAAAAATTATGATGTGAAGGAGTGTCTCCATACCGAGCGACCAATCTTACTTACATTAAAAAATGTTAAACAAATTTAAATTTATCGTTTTCTTTCGCACAGTCAGCAGCTGTGCAAATTTCGTGGAACATAAGAAATTTGCACATGAAAAAAGATTTCAATCCCCACAGGTCTCCACAGGACTTTTTTGTACACCAATATGGCCGCCGTGACGTCATGTGAAATCTTTCTCTATACGCCGAATTCAGATTGTATTATAAAAAAAAAAACAGTTAGATGTTTAGAAACAATCAAGCAGTGTTTGATCAAACATACTGAAAATTGTTAAGAAAGAGTGCATTCAATTTCACGGAAGATGAATATTGTTCTCTATGTAAGTTTCAATTCAAAATAATGTGTTATACACAGCAGTTGAAATTTGTGCTTAAAGTTATCAGATTTCTAAATTGAGGGGAAGAATAAGTGTAGGAGTGACATAATCTTGATTTTTCGTCAGATAATGAAGCAGGTGAGTTTAAAAAAGTCGGTCAAGGCGAGCTGTAAGTCATTACATAATGACAGTCATCACTCCGAATGGGAGACTTCGGGAGGAAAAAAGAAATGTTCCCGATAGAGGAACTAGATTTAATAGTGGTTATTAAATCCTAAAGCAATTATTTCACTAAATATTGTGTAATTTCTGTACAACATACGAGTTTGTCGGTCTGTTTACAGAAATAACAGGCTCTTTATTTATATCATTGCAACTATCGTCACTCCTCTGGGTATTGGACTTCTAATAACAGGGAGCTGGCCTTTTTGCGTCATTTTGCAAATAGCCTATTATAAACATTAGGGTCTCTTTAAATTGTACCTCCTAAATTTCAGGACGCTGTTAATGTACAATTACCCCTAAAAGGATGTATACAACCTCTATGTTCACGACACTTTACGCTACTTGTCTTTCCTATAACTCAGAGGTGCCATATTTTCACCCTCTTTTAACATTAAAGTTCCAATTTTAATTTAGAACAGAATCTTCGTGAAAAACACCTCTTGCTGTGATCCTATCCTTCGGATTAATTAAATTTGTTAAAAGTAGACGGTTAACAGATCTTATGAAGTATGAAGTCTTAACTTTGCAGTGGCGCCTAAGCTTTCTCCCCTAGGCTCCATCGTCTCTTTTGCAAATGAGACGACCACGTCAAAATAAAGATTCATTAGCATTAAAAAATTTAGATGTTTATGAAAAACCAAGCAGTGTCTTATTAAACCAGAATCTTATAACCCCGAAGGGGTGATATGCTTCCAAATAATCATAAAAAAACCGAACCGAAATACATTCTCTGTTAAGTAAGTCGATCATCGACTTGCTATTAAAATAATCCGTATAAGAGTCTGCTACTTTAGAAAAAGACAAAATGAGAAAAAAAGAAAAGAAAAGAAACCTGGAAAAGATGGGGTGAGAGTGCGCTAAGTAGAATAAACTTGTCTAATACATGATATGATGAAGCAGCTGTGTTAACAAAAGTCATGGTGAAGAAATAAATTATTCTTCTTATGGTTATTTTATTAATGAGAGTTGTCACTCCTGTTGTCACTCTAAATGGGAAAACAACGTGATGTTAATCTTCCTTTGGGAAATCACCTGTAACTGTGGCACTTGAAAGCTTTTCACCATTTGCATTGGGCTTACCAATAGATCATTTTGTCACCATCTCTTTCGATAGCAGTTTAAACTGTGGTCATTGAGAACGTTTACAAAGACCAAGTTCGACAATGGTGGGCGCTCTCGAATCGCGCAGTACAGCCTTAAAAGTTGTAGAAGCTGGAGCAATGATTGCATTAAATATTGCGTGGCTTTTGGGCAACATCCTAGTTTGTTTGTCGGTTTACAGAAATAACAGGCTCCGCACCACAACAAATCTGTATATCATTGCATTGGCTGTAAGTGACTTGATAGCTGCAACTCTCGTCATGCCTCCAGCTACTGGAGTTCTTATCACAGGTAGATGGCCTTTTGGTGAAACGGCTTGTCAAATACACGCTTATCTCAGTCTTTTTGCAGTGTATGTTTCGCCTGTAACCATGGGTCTTACTGCAGTTAATAGATACACAAAAATATGCAAATCAGATCAGCAATATAATCTATTCTTTTCGAAGAAAAAATCTCGTATTTTTCTTGGATCTGCCTGGACATTTGTAGCTCTCTACATTTTAATACCACGTGTAACTGGTCTGCAAGATTTTCATTTTGTGCCAAGCTACGCAGCTTGCTTAAACAGGCACTTGAGTAATTTTGGGAAAATGGTTCACTACTTTGTCGTTCTCGGCTTGTTTTTCGTCCTTCCCCTAGCGGTGACAATATTCAGCTACAGAAAAGTTTTGAAAAAGATTCAGGAACACAATACTGGAACAGCGCAAAGTCTTCGAATAAACAACAACGAGACAGTCACGTCAAATGAGATTCGACTAAGTAAGTCTCTGTTTGTTGTCGTCTTTGCGTTCATGTTGTGTTGGGTACCCGCTTGGTTTATCACCATCCTGACAAGATTGGGTTTTTTTCAATAAAATGCCTCGCAATGTTCAGTTACTGTGCACATTTTTCTTAAATATTTCGAACGCCATCAATCCCTTTATTTATGCAGGAATGAACCCGGTATTTAGAAGAGAGTTCCGAAAACTACTCGGATGTAAATTTGGAGTGAGAGTCGAGAGTAGTTTAAGTCAACAATCATCAAGTAGAAGACCAGCCACTTCATGGATAAGCAGTAACCAAAACAAAACTGGAGATGAGGAGATGGAAAGCCTTGAGAGTCAAGCAATTAAGGATGAGAATACTGAGACAAACTGACAGTGAGCGTAGCCGAAAATCTCATCTCTATATATTGAGTTTATTCAGCTTATGGTAGCCTAAACAGCACGGCAACTTTGCTAGTAGACGCCATTTTCCTATAAACCATAATCTGTTTCTGTGAAACAGAGAAATTATTTTATATATGATACGTTCGTCCGCTACAGGAGATCCGCTTTTACCGGCTATGCTATGACACCAAGTCAGTTAAAAAAATAAATACAACGACCGAAAGAAGATGAATATGTTTGATAGAATCAATTATGAGTCGATATATACGTCTAGATTGAGTTAAAAGTTCCAAAATGAAATGCTTCTTTACCCGTATCGTCTTCGGCTAGTAAGTTGTTTTCCTCCCGTTAACTTTGAAAATATTCAGCTAGATCTATGACCTATCTGATCTTTCCTTAGATATTTTGTTTGAATAATAAAATTTACTTTTTCTTTACTTGTGCTTTTGCTTATAAGAGCATATGTTTAAGAGAGAAATTGCACAAAATCACACCTTTCGCTTATTTACAACTGAACAACAAACAAACTAATGAATTAAGCCGTTACCTTGATCGCGCCAAGATCAGATCGCAGGATTAGTTACCCGGTGCCCTCCGCGTAAAAATTATTCCCTTTATTAGAGTCAGGATTAATGAACCTTGGTACACACCTAGGCTAAATTCACAGAATTACCCCAAGAATACATTCATTCAGGTTGTTACTTGACAGCACTAATGAAGGCCAACCATCCGAGTCCTTATAAAAAGAGACGACCACATCAAATTTAAGTTCTCTTGGCAGTAACTGATTTTGATGTATAGAAACAATCAAGTAGTGTCTAAATAACATACTGGGAATAATATAAAGGCTGGCCTTAATTTCATCGAACTGAAATAATCTCGGCTAAGTTGGTCGATTATTGCGTTCGACGTCAGTCTAAACTCAACGCGCGAGAAGTCAGGGCACGAGCATTTAAATTTGGATATCGTTCTTAGGAATTCAACTCCAGGGGAGTTCGCCTTCATTTGACAAAGTAGTTGAGTTGGGATAATCGCGACTAAGATTGAAAGAACGCGAATTCACTTTTTGGCGACGTTTTTACTGCCGTCGACGTACTCGGATCTTTTCCCAGCACCCATCGTTTCTTTAGGTCGGATGGAGAAAAGCACGTTTAGAAATGCTAAAGGGGATATCGAGAAGCCGACAATTCGGATATTTTAAAGTTCAAAACGACAACGAGCTGGACTTACCGTTAGTTTGCAGAACTAAGGCACGTAATCGGCTAGCGATCGAAAAATTGCGAATTCAATTTGGCGGGGTGCATATTGGAGAGCAACTGTGGGAAAGCTCTCAGCATCGTTCATAAATACCTGTCCTGTTAAAAGAGAAATATCATTACACAGAGTAATAGACCAGATCACCACCCGTCTGTGCAGCCGTAAGAGCTGTTTAAAATTCCAAAAATGAGCTGCCTTGTGTTCAGTATTAAAGATACTGCTGATACTTCGATCTTGATAAAAAGAGAACGTGCCTCTGACAAACAAGGCTGGATGTTGTGGCGTTTACCTGTGGCTATCCCTGAGAAGTATCGTTTTTGTCTTTTGGATTACTTGTTCGAAGAGCATCATGGGATCTGCCACATGAATTCTTTGACGAGGGGTTATTTCTGGTGGCCAGGATTGGATGCCGCTATTGTTGAGAGGGTTCAGCTATATCAGGTTTGTGCTGCCTTGAGTAAGTACCCTCCAAGGGCACCAATATCTACCCTTCGAAATGGCCTGCTAAGCAAAGGGAGTGTATGCGCACTGATTTCTTTGAGAAGGGCAAGTTGAATTTCTTGATTGTTGTTGATGCTTATTCTAAGTGATTGGAGGTAGCTGGAGGTAATCCCCATGAGTTCTATGACCAGCTTGAAAACCATTAAGGTTTTGCGCACTTTGTTTGCACTCTACTTAATACCGGAGGAGATGGTTTCGGACAACGGGCCTAGCTAGCATCTGAAGAATTCACTCAATTAATGAAGCAAAATGTATTCAGGTCCTCCCGGGTTCCACTGTACCATCGCGCATCCAATGGAGCTGCTGGACGTTCTGTACAGACTTCAAAGGCGGTTTTGACCAAGCAAGTGCTGAACGGCAAAGCGAATACCCTCAGTCTAAAACATAGGCTAGTAGCCAATTTTCTTATTCTGAATAGCAGCACCTCTCAAATTGTCACAGGGCAATCTCCCACTGAACTGTGTTTGGAACGACAGATTAGGAACTGAAACCCAACCTCAACAGAGCAGTAGAGGAGCAACAGTTGAAGCAGAAAGAGCACCTGGATGAAGGACAAGAAAAGTTCGGAGGGTTCAAGTTGAACGAAGTGTTTTTGGTACCCGTGTTGAGAAAGAAGAACACCACGCAGACTCATATGTTACATGTGGACATTCTTTAAGTAGATGACGAACACTAAACAATGCTTATCTGTTAGATTTGACTTGTATTAGTTGTTGTTGCCATGCTAACCAACTCATTTGTTCGAGAGGAGTGTAGTACATTAGGTTCCAGACTTCTTGTATTTAAAGCAGGTTTCCCTCATGCGCGGTTGCATCAAAGCATGACTAGCACATGGGTCATTTCGTGTTATAGTTTTAGACATGAATTTCTCAAACTCGTTAATAATTCGTAGAGTACATACAAAGGAAATTAATGTTTAATAAGTGTTGAGTGTTCGGAAATCAGATGAAGAAGTTCTCATTTATGCATCCTTAATTTCTCCTCCTAAAATAATTTTGTTTGAGAATTAATATCAACCATCCTACACAGTGTTTCATCACCAGATGAAAAACCTCGGAGTTCGTCAAAAATACAGTTAACTCCCGCCTTGCGGACACCCCGTTATTACGGACGCTCGCTCTTACGGGAAAAATCTAGATCCCCGACAAAAGCTTTAGCGGTTTGACTGGAGACTCCCGCTATTACGCAGTTACGGACAGTTTCTTAGTACCAAAGTTACAATTTTTTTGTTTTGACTCTGGATAAAGCGAACACACTGTACTTCTTACTTTCTTACTTACGTAAAATTACAGTCTGCCGTTCATCATTTGCCAAAATACATTTCAAAAGATTTCCGGAATGTTTATTTTCACATCAATTCCTTAAATTGTCTTTACAATCGTCCTCACTTCTTCACTTGAGCTTACGCTTTTTTCTGCCCGGTCCTTTAGGAGAGATCAAGCCTTCGTATTCCACTCTCAACGACTGCAGCTTAGCAGTTTGGGTACTAATGATAAGTTAGTCCAGTCTTGCAGTATATTTTGGGTCGCAATTCAGTATAAGTAGCAAATTTATCTCACATTAGAGAGCTCTAGAATTGAGGACGAGGACAACTACGAGTACGAGATTTAACTTAAATTGTTTTCGCGTATTCTCGAAAAATATTCAACCCGGAAAGCTTTATTTTACTATTTTTCACCTGAAAAATTTGTGTGGTTATTTTTACTGGAGAAGGTTTAGCCCTTTCCCGGTCGCAAAATGATTAAACTTCAAAAATTTGATAACTTGTTCCCGCCATTACGACACTCTTCGCCAAAACTCGCAGTAAAATGACCACGGGTACCACGTTTTCCCACGAAAGACGTTCGTTCGCGCGCGCGCACAACTTAGTATTGAGAAAATCTCGTTCTCGTAGTGGTGCTCGTCTCAGAATCTAACGGACTCTCGCTATTACGGACATAAAACCGCGGTCTCGAGGGTGTCCGCAATAACGGAAGTTGACTGTACTCCGCTGCGCGTCGTATTTTCAAATCTCTTCTCAGAGCGCTAGTAAAATATTCGTGACTAATACTATTAAAATCCAGCTAATGGTCTATTATCAATACTGCGTTTTGATTGGTTGAGCTACTACTAGGCTATAGGTTATAACCCACTAGTAGCGCAAAGCGCCGGCTTTTTGGCGGCAAAAAAGGCCTAAAGTCTAGCTTTAACTAGCTAAAGTTGTTTTGTCTCGATATTTTTAACCACGTAGCTGGATTTTACTACAACAATTATTCCTCTCGCACTCATGGCCTCTGAGCCAATAGCCCATTTAGCCTTCGGTCTCAAGGGCTATTGACTCAGAACCCTTTCGGACTCGAGGAATAATTGTTAAATATTACGTAGCAGGTGTGTTTAGAAAAGTCATGGTGAGCAATAAATCATTCTTCTAATGTTATTTTGTCACTTCTTATGGAAAAAAAATTGATGTTGCTTCGATTAGGAAATCACCGCTTTAATAAGACAAATGCACGATGGCGTCATTTTACTAAATTACCAGAATCCTTCAGTCTGTCCTTTTGTTGTGGAAATTAGGGCTACTGTTTTTTAAACCTCACTGGGCTTGAAAAAATTTAAATAAGAAAGCACAAAGGAAATGAAGTCTGGTAGTTGTAGTAATGCCATCTTGGAATTGGCCTATTGTGCTATTGAAAGCTTTTCACTTTTTATGTTAGGCTTACTAACGGGTAAAATTCATCGCTAACTCTTGCGACAACAGTTAAAAAGTCAGAGCAGTTCAAAAAAGGTTAACAAAGATCCAATTCAAGAATGGTGGGAATCCTCGAATCGGGAAGTACAGCCTCAAAAGTTATAGAAGCTGGAGCAATGATTGCGTTAAATATTTTGTCACTTTTGGGCAACATTCTAGTTTGTTTGTCGGTTTACAGAAATAGCAGTCTCCGTACCACAAAGAATCTTTACATCATTGCCTTGGCTGTAACTGACTTGATAGCCGCAACTCTCGTTATGCCTCCCGCGACTGGAGTTCTTATCACAGGAAAGTGGCCTTTTGGGGAAACGGTTTGTCAAATACACGCTTATTTCAGTCTTTTTGTTGTGTATGTTTCACCTGTGACCATGGGTCTTACTGCACTTAACAGATACATAAGAATATGCAAATCAAATCAACAATATAATCTGTACTTTTCCAAGAAAAAATCTCGTATTCTCCTTGGATCTGCCTGGACATTTGTAGCCCTCTTCATTTTAATTCCTCGCCTTACTGGTCTACAAGATTTTCATTTTGTGCCGAACTATGCAGCTTGCTTAAACAGGCACTTGAGTAATTTTGGAAAAATACTTCACTACATTGTCGTTCTAGTCTTTTTTTTTTGTCCTTCCGCTAGTTGTGACAACATTCAGCTACAGAAAAGTTTTGAAAAAGATTCGGGAATACAATAGTGGAACTGTGCAAAGTCTTCGAGCAAACAACAACGAGACAGTCACCTCAAACGAGATTCGACTAAGCAAGTCCCTTTTTGTTGTCGTCTTTGCCTTTATGTTGTGTTGGGTACCCGCTTGGGTCATCACCATCCTGACCAGATTGTATTTTGGCAATAAAATGCCTCGCAATGTTCAGTTACTTTGTACATTTTTCTTAAATATTTCGAACGCCATCAATCCCTTTATTTATGCAGGAATGAATCCTGTATTTAGAAGAGAGTTTCGAAAATTACTCGGATGTAAATTTGGAGTGAGAGTCGAGAATAGTTTTTTAAGTCAACAATCACCAAGTAGAAGACCAGCCACTTGATGGATAAGCAGTAACCACAACAAAACTGAAAAAACTGGGGATGAGGAGATGGAAGGCCTCGAGTGTCAAGCAATTAAAGATGAGAAAACTGAGAAAAACTGACTGTGAGCGTAGCCGCTAATCTAATCTTTAAATATTGAGATTCAGAATGAGCTTATGCTGGCCTAGACAGTCAACCCGACAGGTTTGCAAATAGACGCTGTTTACCTATAAACCGTAATTTTGTTTCTGTGAAATATTTTCTGCACGCGAAAATTCATATTACTCGCCTCTAAATTTTACGAATTTTGAGGCAATAGTTAAATCAGTCCGTTTAAGTTGGATCGGTAGATTTCTAAACTGTCCATCAAATGAGACAAGAGTGCATCCCTAACTCCTTTTACGAGAGATACGGTGGTCTTTGTTTCCTATTAAAGTGTAATTGTAATTCAAAGAACCTACACAAAGAAATATCGCTCTTTTATTTGGAAATGCTTGATTACTTTAAGGTATTGCGTCTGAGCAGGATACTTATCAAGCTGATCTAATTCTCTGGAACAATGAAAACATAACAATTGAAGGTAAATCGCTATTTAGGGAAAAAATGGGTCAAAAAGAGAATTTATTATATTCAAGACATTTTAAATGAAAATAGAAAATTTCTTACTTACGAAGAATTTAAATGTAGATATAGTTTACAAGTGAACTCGTTGCACTACTTTCAAATCCTTGCGTCAATTCCAGTGGGTCTTAAGACCAAAGCGTCTTCTGAACCAAGGCCTGCGGAATCGAGCCTTGAAGATGATGCTTAGGCGTGAAAACTGCAAGGGTTTACCTCTATAAATATTCATTCTTTATTCGCATAGTGAAAGAATGGAATAATTTACCGCAGTATGTAGTTGAAGCAGAATCTTTTAAACTGTTTAAAGCGAGGTTAAAGTCTTTTTTGAATATGTGAATATGTAAATAGTGATAGGTAATAATTTAACGTATTTTTTATTCCTTTTTAGGAACGTTATAGGGTTGACCTCGAGTTTCCTTTTCATGATGTATTTTATTTATTTTGTTATCTTTAAACGTAATGAATAAACCAGCATTGTTTGTTTGTGTGTTATGTTTCACCTCTTTAATGACAAGTCAATCTTGCTTTCAAAAATGCGATTTATTAAAGGATTATTATCTTCTTTTTTTATGAAAAAACAGAAATAACGCCTACAGCCCTGAACACGTGGTCCAAGCCAGAATCCCACAACCCTGGGCTCCTGTCCAAGCATAACATTGATTTCAAGAGTATATGGAAAGATCTGTTTAAAAATATACCACGGCTATCTATTGACAACAAATTGAGACAAGTTTCTTTTAAAATACGATATTGTATATTAGTAACTAAAAAGAGCTACAAAGATTTAAAACTTCGGATAAGGAAGAGTACATCTACTGCAGATCACGTGATTCCATAGAACACGTTCTTCAGGAGTGCTCTATCTGTTGGCCTCTCTCTATGGCAAGAAATGAGAGGATGGTTTCACGATAAACACAAGGTGAACCTCAACTCATCCAGCTCGCAGTTACTCGTCAAAGATTAGAAACCTCTATTAAATGTATTGGTCAATGTAAAACGTAAGTTTTGGATCTTAATTTTGCAAACTCAGAAATATTATTGCTAATGCAAAATGTTAGAAAAAGCTCCCAGTTCCTCTGATCTAATTTTTATGATGTCATTACTTTAGAACTCTATTATAGTAGCCTCCCACGCAGACGTTCTAAGGGGTTCGTCACGTGTTCCCGCCCCACTAGTGGGGCAGGAACCCGTGACGAACCCGTATAAGAACGTTGCGCTAGAGGCTACTATTACAGTGGTCCTAAGAGAAATAAAAAACAATGCTTATGCAAAATTTGGGGAGGCAAACAAGGTGTCTTATGGGACAATAGCCCCTTTAACTTCAATCTTTGAAACATGAGCAGCACAGTTTCCTTAGCAACCAAACGTCTGTGGCCCACGATGAGAGGAATCCGATAATCACGTGATCAAGCAGGCCAAATGCTAGAAACTTCCAAGTAGACGCTTTACCCGTCGTTACAATGTCCGAGATCGAGTATAACAATTTACTTTTTGAAATAAGCGAGAGGCTAGACCAACAAAATGTACTGGAGCGGTTGCTTTTTATGTGTAGAAGGAAGTTATTGCCTGTATCTGAGAGGCAAGACAGCATCCAAGATACGTTGTCGCTGTTTAAAGAACTCGAAGATCGCAATTGTTTGGGAGTTGATCGTGTTCAGGTTCTGAAAGACTTGCTCAAAGGTGTACGACAGTGGTCCCTTTTCGGGAAAGTTAAAAAATTCGAGAGCACAAGAACAGAATACAATGGCTTGATAGAGCAGATTATTCTCGTACTCGACGAACTCAATGATATGGAACGACTGATTGCAATTTGCAGAATGGCTATTGCGGAAGCGAATGACAGCAACATTCAAGACGTTCGATCGTTGTTTAAAGAACTGGAAAACAACGAATGCTTAGGGATTGACTGCCTGGGATTGTTGAAAGAGATTTTGACCAAAACAGAACAAGGCGATTTGTTAAGAGATGTTGAGGAGTTTGAAGCGAGACGAAATCGGGAGGATGAGTTTGAAAGTCGAAAAGGTATTGGTTTCACTTGTTGTTATTCAGTTCCCTGACCTTATCGTAAGGGTGAATTTGAATATTCTAATCTGTTATCATGTTTGTTATATTTCAGCGCAAGTAGCTGATTTCATGTCGTCTGTCGGCAACAGACTGATAGGAGGTAAGTCAACTGTTGCAGTAGAGAATTTCATTGCAATTGGTCGCCCAACCGTGTTACTTGTCTCTTGGCGTTACCGATTTTCCACTTGTTATGAGTCTCGCTTGTCGGTGTTAGTGTGGGGGGAATTTGAACACATAAATGACATAACGTCGTCAGAAACGCCTTCAGTTGTCGAACAAAATCTTTATAAATACAGGAAATAATTCGCATTCAATATAACAAAACTGAGAAGCACTGTTAGCGTATTTACTACGAACAAAAGTCTCGTGCAAAGCGGCGGAAATCGCTGCTACAAGGTCACTGACGGCTCAGAGTTTCTTCGTGAGTCATGCAACATACAAAGCGTTCTTTAAAAAAATCCCACCTATTGAGATTACTACATCATGACAAATTCACTGACATGCATCATCGCTCACCGTATTAAGAGCGACTCCGCGTAAATATCAACTAGACGTGGAAATAGTCAAAAAATGACCTGGCCTCAAGCTCAGCCAGAATAAAGCCCTATGGGCCCTAGTTACAAAATCGTTGGTTTAAGTACCATCGAGTGAATAATATTTTTTTAACGAATTTTTTTCTTCCCGAGGCCTAAAATGGGCAAAAATCATGCGAAATTAGAGTCATATTCAGTAACTCGTACATTTTAAAATAAAGTTGGCTACTAAAATATAATGACACTTCACAGTTTTACTATCTTTCTTCTATAATTTTAACTGATTAGTTCGCGATTTGGCTAACAAGAGATTTTTTAAGAAATTTTCAAAGTTGTTGATTCAAAATCGCTTAATCAACCATCAAAATTTGGGTGTCTAGAAAACGACGACCTAGAAAACGAAGACCTACGACCTAGAAAACGACGACCTAGAAAACAACGACCTAGAAAACGACGACCTAGAAAACGACGACCTAGAAAACGACGACCTAGAAAACTACGATCTAGAAAACGACGACCTAGAAAACGACGACCTAGAAAACGAAGACCTACGACCTAGAAAACGACGACCTAGAAAACAACGACCTAGAAAACGACGACCTAGAAAACGACGACCTAGAAAACGACGACCTAGAAAACTACGATCTAGAAAACGACGACCTAGAAAACGACGACCTAGAAAACGACGACCTAGGAAACAACGACCTAGAAAACGAAGACCTAAAAAAAAACCGCGGGTGGCGGGGGCTTAGTAGAAGTGTGCGAAATGCCCCATCCCCGGACAAAACCAAAATAGCATATTCATAGCAAATCTCAGTGTAATCTTATCAAACGTGCCAAACACTCACGCAAATCGCTCATAGCCGCCAGTCACCCGGGGCTGGTTATAAGTAATGCTAAGGTCAATAGGTCTAATTTGCACGTGCAGCACACTTTTTTGCACATCGTAGTACGTGCAGACGATTCTCTCAAAACCAAAATTTCTTGGATGCATTTTGGGCGCTTTTCATTCACCCAAAACTTAAGAAACTTTGGAAACAGCGGCAATTGGTACAGCATTTTCCCGGAAAAGTTCCCAGACTTCCGGAAACGTTTCCGAAATGCGAACCATTCAACCAGTTAGACATTCGGGAGTAAATTTGAATGCGGAAAGAAACTCTTCCCGATGATAATTTTCGAAAATTTGGGTGTATATTGCGAAAATGCTGTTCCATTCGGTACTACATGGAAGTTGCCGAAAATTTAAACCAGACGTTTTGACTGAATGGAATGGCGCCCATGCAAAGGTAACCAAATTTGTTACCAATTGTGCTCCCTTTGCGCGCGCGTGAGAGCTCCACTGAAAAAGTTTCTCAAGTCAAATTTTCCTTTAGTATGGTCAATGAAGTCATGATTCAACCTGACTGACTACTGGAAGCAAAAGCTTTGCTTTGACCTATTTATTATCCTGATATCAATTTAAACAAATTTCCATCCAATCTAAATGACCTAAATAATATACACTGCTTCACTGGCGCGTCGTTTATAGCGGGAAGTTCAAGCCCACATAAATCAAACAGGAAATAAATCAGGCGTGCCGTTTTTGTGTTCACAGCTCAATACCGTAAACAAACAGTTTATATTTTGAAAATAAAGAAAGAAGGGCTTCAACATTTTCTCGTACCTTTCCATACATGAAACGGCAGCATACCGGTAACGAGAATTGTGAAATATTATGTGGGACACAAGGAAGGTTGACATGTCATCAGATTTGAACTGTATTTGAACTGTAAGATTTGGATCGTATCATCCTAGGAGTTTCTGTTTCCTCACAGGTCCGATAGCGTGGTATATATGCAGTGAGATCTCCGGTAGAACTTTTGAATTGTTCAGAAATAAATTATTACATCATGTGAAATAGAGAAAACGCCGCAGAGCAAAATTAAAAATTTCACTTCGGTTCATCTTTAATTCTTCCATCACTTTCACGCAATGCACAATGCAATGTCCAAGACAAAATAATAGCTCCTACGAAGACACTAGGCACTCTGTAACTGCTGTTTAAAAATGCGAGAGACGGTTTTATAAACCGCGTTATGAAAACAACGCAAGAACAATAGGTGTAGGTATCTCGCCCGGCACATGTAACGAAGGTTTACGTTAATCAATAAATCAATCGAGCATCGCCGCCTAAACGTGAAAATTTCCCAAATTTTGACTTTTAGAAATACTTCGTTCCCCAAACCTCTTTTTATTAACACACTCCGGGATCGCTTATGAAACTAACCCGATATACTTTTAATCATAAACACTTTATTGTCCACCTTCCCAGCCAGTTCTAGATGGGGAGGGTGTTTCCTTAGGAACTGGTTAGCTCCAATGACCACCAAGCTTTAATAATTATTCGATCTAAAAGAAATACGTTTATAATTCGCAATCAGAACAAACACAAATCGTCTTAATCTCGTAGCTAAATTCAGAAAACTTCAATGTTAACTTACTTCCGTGGCGGGTCGTTACAACAATCGCACTTTACAGGTTAGCAAATTCTTTTAACAGATTCTTCAGGTTTGTGGATTTATAGACAGACTGTAAATTATTTTCTTTCTAACTTCGATTCTACTGAAAAACTGGTTTGAAACACAATAAGCTAATTCAATTCTTGTCATCAAATAAATCTATCCAATAACAAACAGGCAACGCTTCTTTAGTAAACGAAACAGAGGGGAGACCTCGCGTACCTTGCATTTCCATTTCCACCGTTTTATTCCTTGGCTTCATACCCTTAGCCGGTACAAATAATATTTACTATTTTTCTGTAATTTTCCTTCTTCGCCCACCTCTCACCCCTTCATAATTCCCTCCTATCGTCCTCTTATTTCCCGCCTTCTGTACCCCTCTAACCCCTTAAATCCTTCGAGCTACCCCATCCCTGTCGTCGTTTTCTAGGTCGTAGTTTTCTAGGTCGTTGTTTTCTAGGTCGTCGTTTTCTAGGTCGTTGTTTTCTAGGTCGTTGTTTTCTAGGTCGTCGTTTTCTAGGTCGTTGTTTTCTAGGTCGTCGTTTTCTAGGTCGTTGTTTTCTAGGTCGTCGTTTTCTAGGTCGTAAGTCTTCGTTTTCTAGGTCGTCGTTTTCTAGACACCCATCAAAATTTAGCACTTTTTCACGAGCTAAAAAAGCGGATTGGTACAAGGCTTTGAACACCAAGACTTGTTTAGTCTGAAAGAGCACTCTTTTTTCTTCAAATTAGCGAAATAAAATTTTTGGGTAAATGAAATCACGAGCGCTGACAAAGCGAAGCAAATGTAAATGTTATACTAAAAACGGGCGAAAAAACGTGACCTCTGACCGAAGCACAACCAAATGCGAATTACGGTAGGCGCCAAACCTTTAATTATTCGGTAACTTCTCGAAACAATATTGGTCCGAAACGTGTATAGATTCTTTTAAATAAAGCTGAGTTAAAGTATTAATTGTCAAAAAGTCCACAAAGCGGTAAAAAATACAACAAAAGTCACGAGTATTAAATCTGTTCCCTTTTCTGAGTTTTATGCAGCGATTTATGCGATTTAACGAATTAACAATTTTTAATCCAACGATACCCACCTGAGACTGTGTTAGTTTAAGAGTCCATAGAACTTCTCAATAGATTTCTCGGAAAGACCTCCAGGAAGAAATGAATGAAGAATTTGAACTTATAACTGTAAAAATTTCACTCGCCGCCACGGGAAAACGATAACAACTGTCGAACTGCCACAGGCAAACCAGCTTTCAGTGCGGTCATGCAAAGCATGTCACGTCACGTAATTCGGCCCCGCGCATTTGGAAAGGAGGGAAGAAATTCTTCCATGCTGTGCGCTAAAACATTTATGACATAAAACTAGCTTTGGACTGTATCTTTTGTAACTAATTAAAGAAAAGAATAACTTTTCCCCTGTTTTTGCTCGAGGAACGCAGTGCACTTCTTTTACTTTATCTGCTGTTTATAATTATTGTGTTTCAAGTTCAGAACGTGCATCTGTAGTTAGCAATTGGTGTGTTCGAATTTATACCGAATGCTGTTGAAAGGATATCAAAGGGCACCAAAGCAGTGGCGGATCCAGGGGGAGGGTCCGGGAGATCCGAGGCCCCACCTCATCAGACCTGATACTTGTTTCAGACTAAAATCCTTATAACGATAGGATTGTATATCACTGTTTAACTGGCTGAATTTTTTAATGAAACGCATGTTGTATTTTGCCACCAAACTAAATTCCAGGGATATTCAAAAATGTGATTGTCTTTGGGTACCCTTCGTAGTCTGTGTATTTCCCGGGCCAACGGCAACTGGCTTTCACAGATTGAGAAACACGTAGTTGTCTCTGGCCTTCTCAGTGACTACTGGGAGGGGGTGCGAGGAAACGTTATTTGCATTCAACAGTCCTTTCTGAACCAAAATTTGGACCTCCCCCCACCCCAATAAAAAAATATTGGATCTCCCCCTGCAAAGATGTTACTCTGATTTCGGAGCCAATCAAGGCTTATGCTGGCGTGTGCAAGTAAAGCAATTTTTTTCGAGTTATATTAGAGGCTCACTTGTAGGACGAAAAACAGTATAATTTTATTTCTGTAATATGAAAATTGTGCTGATCATGTGTATCCTAGAGGAACAAGAGACATTTTGTTGCGAGCCGTTTCTAATCATTCGGTTTCCTGTGGCTCGGTGGTTCCCTGTGTTGAAACATCCCCACTAAAAGCCAACAACAGGGAATGAGCTCTTCGGAAGCCAATGAACTAGTGGCCACATCCGGATCTCAAAAAAAGATTTGGATAAGTTGAAAGGACAAATCGAAGGAACTTATCGACGAAAAGAGAAAAGAAAGCCAGTACAAACAAACTTAAGAATATACATGATATCATTCTTCCCTGTATTAGTCGGTTTGCAACACAAACCTTTGTCGGGGCTGATACTGTGGGGTCGTTACCAAAATTGAACTTAAAACTAAAGTACATAATTATAAACATCATTGGTCATTACAAAGGTAGTCTAATAAACCTGAACTGGCGCAAGTAAGGAACCAAAAGTAACGACCTGACCCTGGTTGATCAAACAACCGATCATTTTTCCAAGTACCGTGTGGAACGAAATTTTTGCGGGAGTTTATTTTTGCGGATTGGCGATTTTTTGTGTTTTGCGGGAACTAATTTTTGCGATTAGGACAGACTGGTTTTTCTTGGTGGGGATTAATTTTTGTGATTTCAGAAAGTACCCAGTACCCAGCATTGATAATATTTTCGTTTTTATTGACTACGTGCAAAAGAAATACATATTTTCAAACAATACTAAGGGTGCGTCAGTATTTGTTTCTGAAAAAAAGAGACCAGTTGTAATTGAGCAGACACGATTTCTTGGTACTGTATTCTTGTGTAGTGAATTTACGTTAGGGAATACAGTATTTCCTCTGGAGTAAATTTTTGCGGGAAATATTTTTGCGGTAATTTTTATTTGCAGGAACTTATTTTTGCAAAGTACTGACAGTCATGAAATCCTATCAATAAAATTCAGCCGTGAGTGAAATAGTGAAAATGACAAGAAGACTGAGGGGAAAAATAATAACAGATCAGTCCACTGTGTTTAATTTTGTTTCGCCTGACATTTTATGTAAGCGAACGGGAATGACATATTTATTTGTTCTGGAGCGATGAATTTTTTTAAAAGCACGTTTCATAGCAAAAATTTGCCAAAACTTTAACTGAGAGCCATTGCTAGATTCTATGGTATTTTTTCTCGTTCCTTTTTAGCTCATGGATGACGTAGTCATGCCATGGGCTTTTGGAGGCACTCGAATGGCACTCGATCACTCACTCACTCACTCACTCACTCACTCACTCACTCACTCACTCGATTCTGATTAATTTATTCATTAAAGTCAGATTAAACACGTTACTCCTACCTCCCCTACTTAGTATTACTTTTGTTCCAGGTACCTTTTACGTATATGTTTGGAATATTCTAGAGGGTACTAGTAAGGCGAATTTTTTTTCCCGACGCATCAATAATAGAGATGGGAATATTCTAAAGCACTGATTATATCGTCCGCAAGAAATGGACTTAGAATTGTTAAAAGGACATTGAAATAATTGAGCGTGGATCATTGTTGTATATTTGGACGAATTGTGCACATTTGTTCCCGATATTATACTTGACATGGAGAAGATGCGATCAACAGGAGTGTGAAATAGCTATTGCAGCCTGACGACTGTGACGATGGGATTTCGTTCAGCGAAAAGCGAATAAGCCAGAGAGCCTTATAATCACTGCAAACAAACGGTCCTCGAATTGTTAAAGCGACATTGAGGAGTATCTATTGTGGTTTATTCAGTTATCTGGACGAATCCGTTTGACCATTTGTCTTCGTATGCAAACAGGGGAATGAATTAATGTTGGGTCAACTAGAAGCACAGGTTTTAGAACCAACAAGCGTTACGCTACTTTGCTTGAATTCTTACGTGATCTTTGCCTTGAAGTAGGCTTTTGTTTGTCGGTGATTCCATTTAGCAGTGCTATTAATGTAATTTCTACAAGAAATGCTGCGCTGGTATAAACAAGTCTCTAGAACATTCAGTTGGAGAAAGGCAATCGGATACTTCGACTGCGTTTAAATTACTTGGCTAGGTCAGAGCACGTACTCGTGTTTATCAAAAGCGCGTTCTAAAGCAGTTCAATTTAGCCATAAATGCCTGTATTCTGTATTTGATATAGCAGGTACTGCATATACCAACCGGTACGTACTCATCATGTGGAAACATTTATTTAAAAGCATCGCACTTTTAAAACCGCGGTTTAAAACTTCTGAAAACTCGTGTATGTAAAACTTGGCTATTTTACAAGAAAGTGCACCGTCGTTCGGAAAGTGTTTGACAGTCACACGAGAAAGCAAATTATTTTACAACTAAAAAGCGTCAATAATTGCTTTTAAAAATGATCTTTGCTTTGTACGTAGAAATGCTGCGCTGATAACAAGTTTCTAGAATATTCAGGTGCACATGCAATCGAATACTTCGAGTCGCGCTGTATTTTGGTAAGTCCGTACACAATGAACCGTTCAAAAAAATTTATATGTTTTTCTTTGATTATTGAACTGTCTTTTCTACACTAATTCAATTCATCCATGAGCTCGCTCCTAGGAGCCTTTGATTTTTTTCTAGTTCTGTTTGGTCACATGAACCGTGATGTCAGCTTTTTAAGTTAAGATAACCATTTAGGACGTTGTGGACATGTCTCATATTATCTCAGTCGTGACAGATGAAACCTTAATACACTTGGGTTCAAATGTTATTACGGATGGACCTTTATTACACTTGGATCCAGTTATTGCACTTGTGCCTTCCACAAGTTCCACAGACAAGAAATCCGGATCCATGAAGCGAATTTGGCCTAAGAGGCAACCAAACATTTAGCCTCCCTTGGTGGCTTTTCAGGGAAGTCATGTTTTCCCATATTTCCTCCCTTACTTAAGACCAAGATATGTGTCATTTATACCAGTCTGTAAATAAAGTGAAGGGAAAATCAGAAAATTTAGGGTAACGTTGTTGAGATCAAAGGTTTGTGGGGAGGGAGAAATTACAAATTCCCGAAAAACGCCTGCTCATCAAGTCCGAGGCGGAAGAGGCGCCTTTGCCCTCAAGCGAGGGCAAAAATGAAACAGTCCAGAGCTAATTTTATTTCATAAATTTTTTTGGCGCACGGCGTGGAATAATTTCTTCCCAAGACCCATTATGGCTCTTGTTTCTTGCCTCCTTCCCAAATGCGCTGGGCAGAATTACGTGACGTGACATGCTTTGCATGACTGCACTGAAAGCTGGTTTGCCTGTGGCAGTTCGACAGTTGTTTTGGTTCATTGCGGTGGCGGCAAGTGAAATTGTTACAGTTATCAGTTCAAATTCTTCATTGATTTCCTTCTGGAGGTCTTTCCGAGGAATCTTCTGGGAAGTTCTATGGACTCTTAAACTAACACAGTCTCAGGTGGGTATCGTTGGATTAAAAATTGTTAATTCGTTAAATCGCTGCATAAAATTCAGAAAACGGAACAGATTACTTGTGACTTTTGTTGTATTTTTTACCGCTTTGTGGACTTTTGACACTTAATACTTTAACTCAGCTGTATTTTAAAGAACCTATACACATTTCAGACCAATATTGTTTCGAGAAGTTACCGAATAATTAAAGTTTGGCGCCTACCGTAATTTGCATTTGGTTGTGCTTCGGTCAGAGGTCACGTTTTTCGCCCGTTTTTAGTATAACATTCACATTTGCTTCGCTTTGTCAGCGCTCGTGATTTCATTTACCCAAAAATTTTATTTCGCTAAGTTGAAGAAAAAAGAATGCCCTTTCAGGCGAAACACGCCTTGGTGTTCAAAGCCATGTGCCAATCCGCTTTTTTAGCTCGTGAAAAAGTGCTAAATTTTGATGGTTGATTAAGCGATTTTGAGTCAACAACTTTGAAAATTTCTTTAAAAATCTCTTGTCGACCAAATCGCGAACTAATCAGTTACAATTATAGAGGAAAGATAGAAAAAATGTGAAGTGTCATTATATTTTAGTAGCCAACTTTATTTTAAAATATACGAGCCACTGAATATGACTCTAATTTCGCATGATTTTTGCCCATTTTAGGCCTCGGGAAGGAAAAAATTCGTTAAAAAAATATTATTCACTCGATCGTACTTAAACCAACGATTTTGTAACTAGGGCCCATAGGGCTTTATTCTGGCCGAGTTTGAGGCCAGGTCATTTTTTGGCTATTTCCACGTCTAGTTGATATTTACGCGGAGTCGCTCTTAATTAATGTATCGGTCAAAGTAATTGACCTCTGTTTGACCTTTTTATTGTTGTATTGAATCGCCGGTATAGGTATTGAAATTCATTATAAACACAACTCAATATATTCATATATTCAAAGCCTGAATCCAATATTAAAAATATTAAAATTTAAATGCCTTCAAATACAGCACAAACCTTGTAACCAATTGGCCAAAAAGGGTA
Source organism: Porites lobata (assembly GCA_942486035.1). Lineage (NCBI taxonomy): Eukaryota > Metazoa > Cnidaria > Anthozoa > Scleractinia > Poritidae > Porites > Porites lobata. The sequence goes on from CALNXK010000003.1 coordinate 7,923,191, forward strand.
ATGGTTCATGATAACCATCACTAATATAGGGACATTCCATGACCACTTTGCCCACCTTGAGAAAGTTGATGTTTGGTAGTTGCTGTAGTTGCTGTACCTGGTGTAGTTAGTGTAGTTGGTGTAGTATATGTAGTTGGTGTAGTTAGTGTAGTTGCTGTAGTATATTTAGTTGGTGTAGTATGTGTAAGACTATGTGTAGTTAATGTAGTATATGTAGTTGGTGTAGTTAGTGTAATTGGTGTAGTTAGTGTAGTTGCTGTAGTATAAGTGGTTGGTGTATTAAGTATAGTTGTTGTAGTTGGTGTAGTTAGTGTAGTTAATTTAGTTGCTGTAGTTGGTGCACTATGTGTAATTGGTGTAGTTTGTGTAGTTGGTGTAGTTATAGTTGGTGTAGTTTGTGTACTTGGTGTAGTTAGTGTAGTTTGTGTAATTTGTGTAGTATGTGTAGTTTTTGTAGTTGGTGAAGTATGTGAAGTCGGTGTAGTTGGTGTAGTTCCTGTAGTTGGTGTGGTAGGTGTAGTTAGTGTATAGTTGGTATAGTACCTGTAGTTTGTGTAGTATGTATAGTTTGTGTAGTTGGTGTAGTATATGTAGTTGGTGTAGTTGCTGTAGTTAGTGTAGATGATGTAGTATGTGTAGTATGCGTAGTTGGTGTAGCTTGTGTAGTTAGTGTGGTTGGTGTAGTATATGTAGTTGGTGTAGTTGCTGTAGTATATGTAGTTGGTCTAGTTGGTGTAGTTGCTGTAGTTACTATAGTTTGTGTTGTTGCTGTAGTTAGTGTACTCCGTGTAGTATGTGTAGTTGTTGTAGTTGGTGTAGTTACTGTAGTTGGTGTGGTAGGTGTAGTTAGTGTACTTGGTGTAGTACATGTAGTTGGTGTAGTATGTGTAGTTGGTGTAGTATATGTAGTTGTTGTAGTTACTGTAGTTGGTGTAGGATATGTAAGTGGCGTCGTTGCTGTAGTTGATGTAGTTAATGTAGTTGGCTTAGTATATGTAGTTGGTGTAGTTTGCTGTAGTTTGTGTAGTTGCTGTAGTTGCTGTAGTTAGTATAGTCGGTGTAGTATCTGTAGTTTTTGTACTTGGTGTAGTTACTGTAGTTGGTGTGCTTGGTGTAGTTACTGTAGTTGGTGTAGTAAGTGTAGTTGCTATAGTATATGTAGTTGGTGTAGTTAGTGTAGTTGTTGTAGTTGTTGTAGTTGTTGTAGTTGGTGTAGTTAAAGTAGTTGCTGTAGTTGCTGTAGTTGCTGTAGTTGGTGTACTATGTGTAGTTGGTCTAGTTGGTGTAGTTAGTGTCGTTGTTGTAGTATATGTAGTTGGTGTAGTTACTGTAGTTAGTGTAGTTGCCGTAGTATATGTAGTTGGTCAGGTATGTGTCGTTGGTGTAGTTAGTTTAGTTAGTGTAGTTTGTGTGGTTGGTGTAGTTAGTGTAGCTGGTGTAGTTACTGTAGTTGCTGTAGCATACGTAGTTGGTGTAGTATGTCTAATTGGTGTAGTTAGTGTAGTTAGTGTGGTATATCTAGTTGGTGTAGTTAATGTAGTTGGTGTAGTTAGTGTAGTTGGCGTAGTTACTGTAGTTGGTGTAGTATATGTAGTTGGTGTAGTATGTGTAGGTGGTGTAGTTAGTGTAGTATATGTAGTTGGTGTAGTTAGTGTAGTTGCTGTAGTTGCTGTAGTATGTGTAGTTGGTCTAGTTGGTGTAGTTAGTGTCGTTGTTGTAGTATATGTAGTTGGTGTAGTTACTGTAGTTAGTGTAGTTGCTGTAGTATATGTAGTTGGTGTAGTATGTGTAGTTGGTGTAGTTAGTTTAGTTAGTGTAGTTTGTGTGGTTGGTCTAGTTAGTGTAGTTGGTGTAGTTAGTGTAGTTGCTGTAGTATATGTAATTGGTGTAGTTAGTGTAGTTGCTGTAGTATGTGTAGTTGGTCTAGTTAGTGTAGTTGGTGTAGTTAGTGTAGTTTGTGTACTATATGTAGTTGGTGTACTATATGTAGTTGGTGTAGTTTGCTGTAGTTTGTGTAGTTGCTGTAGTATATGTAGTTGGTGTAGTATGTGTAGTGGGTGTAGTTAGTTTAGTTAGTGTAGTTTGTGTGGTTGGTCTAGTTAGTGTAGTTGGTGTAGTTAGTGTAGTTGCTGTAGTATATGTAATTGGTGTAGTTAGTGTAGTTGTTGTAGTCGTTGTAGTTTGTGTAGTTGGTGTAGTATGTGTAGGTGGTGTAGTTAGTGTAGTATATGTAGTTGGTGTAGTTAGTGTAGTTGCTGTAGTATGTGTAGTTGGTCTAGTTAGTGTAGTTGGTGTAGTTAGTGTAGTTTGTGTACTATATGTAGTTGGTGTACTATATGTAGTTGGTGTAGTTTGCTGTAGTTTGTGTAGTTGCTGTAGTTAGATAGTCGGTGTAGTATGTGTAGTTTTTGTACTTGGTGTAGTTACTGTAGTTGGTGTGCTTGGTGTAGTAGGTGTAGTACATGTAGTTGGTGTAGTTACTGTAGTTGGTGTAGTAAGTGTAGTTGCTATAGTATATGTAGTTGTTGTAGTTAGTGTAGTTGTTGTAGTTGTTGTAGTTGGTGTAGTTAGAGTAGTTGGCGTAGTTACTGTTGGTGTAGTATATGTAGTTGGTGTACTATGTGTAGGTGGTGTAGTTAGTGTAGTTAGTGTAGTATTTGTAGCTGGTGTAGTTAGTGTAGTTGCCGTAGTTGCTGTAGTTGGTGTACTATGTGTAGTTGGTCTAGTTGGTGTAGTTAGTGTCGTTGTTGTAGTATATGTCGTTGGTGTAGTTACTGTAGTTAGTGTAGTTGCCGTAGTATATGTAGTTGGTCTAGTATGTGTAGTTGGTGTAGTTAGTTTAGTTAGTGTAGTTGGTGTAGTTTGTGTGGTTGGTGTAGTTACTGTAGTTGGTGTAGTTAGTGTAGTTGCTGTAGCATACGTAGTTGGTGTAGTATGTCTAGTTGGTGTAGTTAGTGTAGTTAGTGTAGTATATCCAGTTGGTGTAGTTAATGTAGTTGGTATAGTTAGTGTAGTTGGCGTAGTTACTGTAGTTGGTGTAGTATATGTAGTTGGTGTAGTATGTGTAGGTGGTGTAGTTAGTGTAGTATATGTAGTTGGTGTAGTTAGTGTAGTTGCTGTAGTTGCTGTAGTATGTGTAGTTGGTCTAGTTGGTGTAGTTAGTGTCGTTGTTGTAGTGTATGTAGTTGGTGTAGTTACTGTAGTTAGTGTAGTTGCTGTAGTATATGTAGTTGGTGTTGTATGTGTAGTTGGTGTAGTTAGTTTAGTTAGTGTAGTTCGTGTGGTTGGTGTAGTTAATGTAGTTGGTGTAGTTAGTGTAGTTACTGTAGTATATGTAATTGGTGTAGTTAGTGTAGTTGTTGTAGTCGTTGTAGTTGGTGTAGTTTGTGTAGTTGGTGTAGTATGTGTAGGTGGTGTAGTTAGTGTAGTATATGTAGTTGGTGTAGTTAGTGTAGTTGCTGTAGTTGCTGTAGTATGTGTAGTTGGTCTAGTTAGTGTAGTTTGTGTAGTTAGTGTAGTTTGTGCAGTTGGTGTAGTTAGTGTAGTTGGTGTACTATATGTAGTTTGTGTAGTATGTGTAGTTGGTGTAGTTTGTGTAGTTGGTGTAGTATATGTAGTTGGTGTAGTTGCTGTAGTGGGTGTAGTTGCTGTAGTTGGTGTGGTATGTGTAGTTAGTGTAGTTGGTGTAGTATATGTAGTGGGTGTAGTTGCTGTAGTTGGTGTAGTATGTGTAAGTGGTGTAGTTAGTGTAGTTGGTGTAGTATATGTAGATGGTGTAGTTGCGGTAGTTGCTGTAGTATGTGTAGTTGGTGTAGTTAGTTTAGTTTGTGTAGTTGTCGTAGTTAGTGTAGTTGGCGTACTATATGTAGTTGGTGTAGTATGTGTAGTTTGTGTAGTTGGTGTAGTATATGTAGTTGCTGTAGTTGCTGTAGTTGGTGTAGTATGTGTACTTGCCGTAGTTAGTGTAGTTGGTGTACTATGTGTAGTGAGTGTAGTGAGTGTAGTTGGTGTAATATGTGTAGTTGGTGTAGTTAGTGTAGTTGGTATAGTATATGTAGTTGGTGTAGTTAGTGTAGTTGGTGTACTATGTCTAGTTGATGCAGTTTGTGTAATTGGTGTAGTTAGTGTAGTTGGTATAGTTACTGTAGTTGGTGTAGTATACGCAGTTGGTGTAGGTAGTGTACTTGGTGTAGTTAGTGTAGTTGCTGTAGTATATGTAGTTTGTGTAGTTGGTGTAGTTAGTGTAGTTGGCGTAGTTACTGTAGTTGGTGTAGTATATGTAGTTGATGTAGTTAGTGTAGTTAATGTAGTATATGTAGTTGGTGTAGTTAGTGTAATTGGTGTAGCTGCTGTAGTTGGTGTAGTTAGTGTAGTTTGTATAGTTACTGTAGTTGGTGCAGTATATGTAGCTGGTGTAGTTGCTGTAGTTGAAGGAGTATATGTAGTTGGCGTAGTTAGTGTAGTTAGTGTTGTTGGTGAAGTATATGTAGTTCGTGTAGTTTGTGTAGTTAGTGTCGTTGGCGTAGTTACTGTAGTTGGTGTAATATATGTAGTTGGTGTAGTATGTGTAGTTGGTGTAGTTAGTATAGTTGGTGTAGTTAGTGTAGTTGCTGTAGTATCTATAGTTGGTGTAGTTAGTGTAGTTGGCGTAGTTACTGTAGTTGGTGTAGTATATACACCAACTACACTAACTACACCACCTACACATACTACACCAACTACATATACTACAACAACTACACTAACTACACCAACTACATATACTACAGCAACTACACTTACTACACTAACTACACCAACTACACCAAGTACACATACTACGCCAACTACATATACTACAGCAACTACACTAACTACAGTAACTACACCAACTACATATACTACACCAACTACACTAACTACTCATACAACACCAACTACATTAACTACACTAACTACACCAAGTACACCAACTACAACAACTACACATACTACACAAACTACACAAAATACTAACTACATCAACTACACATACTACACCAACTACATATAGTACACCAACTACGCTAACTACACCACTTACACATACTACACCCACTACATATATTACACCAACTACACTAACTACACCAACTACACTAACTACACCAACTACACATACTACACCAACTACATATACTACACCAACTACACTAACTACACCAACTACACTAACTACACCAACTACACATACTACACCAACTAGATATACTACACCAACAACACCAACTACACTAACTACACCAGCTACAGCAACTACACCAACTACTCTAACTGCAGCAACTACACCAAACAGGAATGTCCCTATATTCGTGACGGTTATCATGAACCCATTACCCCAAAAAGGTACCATCTTTTCCACGAAAATCCTCTAACACTGCGTCCCCCATGACAGCTCGCCACGCCAGATGTTTCACATGAAATCGAGGGTGCAGTTCAAATTCCCCACCCGTAACCCATGGGGATCAAATTCCCCACCCCCTGGAAGATTCTGATAATCAAATTCCCTCCTCCCCGGGACAGCAAAGGTGTCAAATGCCCCGGGGGGGGGGGGGATGTTGAAGCTTCGATTTGACCGATACATTTGGAAGTTACCATCAGAGAGAGCGAGATATAATAGCAACCCGGCCTTATGAAAACAGTGAAGGAACCCCCAGACTCTGATGACACACCGAAATATTTAACATTACATGAACAGACAAAATTGAAGTAAAATTATAAAAAAGTGGTCGTTTTGTGGTTTTATAAAACATGTACAGCTAGCCACCCAGTTGTTCTTATATGTTACCTTGGATTATTATAATGCCTGCAAGAAATACGTGTTTACGTGACGAGACGAATTAAAAAGGCGACTACATTCGGGAACAACAAAATCTTGCTGTGTGAGAAACCTTTCCACGTTTAGAGAAGAATACAAGTTAAAAACCAACGGGCCTGGTGTAATTCTTGTGCTTACCTTATTTTCAATATAAAGTTGACAGAGAGCATTTGCATTCTATGGTTTTTATGCTGGACAGTAGGACAAATATGTTGGTTTGACATTGTTTTAGTACAGGAGAACCCCAGAACCAAAAGATTAAAACCAAAATATATATGTGGGAGATGCAGTGATCTACACACCTTAATCTTGACTGCCTTTCCTCTTTTGTAGTACAGTGGAACCCCGCCTTACGACCACCCTGTTTATACGACCACCTCGTTATCACGACCATATTCTTTCGACCCAAACGTAGTGATATCAGACGCTGTTAATGCGACCGCCTCGTTATTACGACCAGGATTTTATTGCCCAACTTTGGTCATATTAACGGGGTTCTACTATACTGTTATATCAAAAACGAGGTTTTCACTACATCTGGGTCAAACTGCAGTTTGGTGGTGTATCCGAGACGAACCAGCCGGGAGACCCAGAAAAAAATGCAAAACTCTCTCGACTGGTTTGTGGCCCCAAACATATCGGTAATTCACCACTTCACCACACATCATTCGAAATAACGCGAATTGCGAAAAGCTAAACTTCCTTGAAACAATTAAGAGACGCCACAACAAGAACTTTGTTTTTCATTTTGTTTTTATTATAGTTTTGACCGTTAAGACGGTATTCAAAGTGGTCGCAGGTGGCATCATAGTGTCTTCTACTCTGGAGGTATTAAGTCGCGGGTCCACATTTGACCAGCTCGTTTCTGCAGTTAATAAGTGCGTGCTTCCTGCTGGCACCAGCCTGATTCAAATAACCGAGGGCTGCGTCTGCCTCACAGTTCAAGCTGAAACTCTTGCAGCACTTGAAGCTTTGTGGAGTTTGTATAAGAATGGCACGCTAAGAGCACGGTTACAGGACTTCTTTGTCACTGAAGAAGTACGCGAAGAACTTGCCGGAGGGGAGGAATTGGAGGTGATTGTGACCATTGAGGAAGGAGAGTACCAAAAGGCTCTTCATGAGCTGTCCAGTGAAATTGAAGGTAACGTATTCACTCATGACTACCCCGTCTCCATTTTTACAACAAACGTTTTGAGAATTTTGAATCCAAACCGTCCATTCTAAAGTTAAAGTCAACTGCCGTTATTCGGCACACCTCGGGGTCGGGTTCCTTATTTTTTAACTTCCATAGAAACTTGTACCTTCACTTTTTGGAATTTGCAAACCTCGTGAAAAAAATTAAGTGGACTGGCCTTTTGGTGCGTCTCTCCACTTCGAGATCGGTACTTTTAAAGACCGTGTTTTAAAAATACTTTTCTACACCTTGTCTCGTGAAGTCGCTACCCTGTTATATGCCTACCTTTGGGTCCTACCCACTCGGGTAGGAAAATCAGAACACGGGATTCACTTTATCTTGCTCGCCTGCGGATTCAGCCACATAGACCGCTTGTCACGGTTTTAGATGCTATCTTGACGAGTAGGCAACCGCGTGAGAAATTACGGTGTTTGTATGAGAATCTAATGCCGTGTAATTTCCGTAAAACGGCTGTTCTGAAAAAAAATATATTAATTGCAAACCAAAGCTACACAACAAAGGATTTTACTAACAAATTTTGGAGGCCGTTACTGTGCTTAAATTTCTCCAGACGCTTGGTTTAGATTTTCCACATATTTGTCTGCAATTTTTGCGGGGAAATTTTAGTCGGTAGCAAGAGAAATTTTTACAGACAAAATTTATCGAAAATTTGAAAAAGTGGTTGTAGCGCATGTAGCTGCATGTATTGCTCTCAAATTTTTTCAGCAGGATCGTTACGAGTGAATCTTTAGCTTACAATTCATTTTTTCTTTTCCAGAACAGCCGTTTTACGGAAAAATTATTTGACATTGATTCTCACACAAACACTGTAATTTCTCACGCGGATGCCCACTCGTCAACATGGCTTCCAAACCGTGACAAAGTCTCTTATAAAGTGCATTATAAGGAGTACCCCTTACCCTGCTTGTTACAGTTGATAATGCCTGCCACCTACCTTTACTACTGTGAAGTCTGGTACCTGTTTTCTCTCTGAATTTAGAAAGCCCTGATAGTTGTGTAGAAGCGAAACCCATGAGAATTCACCGCAGGAATTCTGATTCTAACCTGTACTGCAAGACGATGGTTAGTGAAGGCTCAGGGCAACCACCTGTTGTAACAGAGAGACGTCCTGTCAATCAGTCCAGATACTTGGATCAGGAAAGATTTGCTTTCGTTCAGAATTATCTGGAAAAAGCCGAAGATGCCCAAAGCATGACAACTGAAACGAGTGACAGTGGGATACCGGGAACACATGGTGCGCCTTCTGAGTTTGGACTGGAAGACACGAGCGGTAAGTGAGTGAAAAGTTACTATCCTGTGGAACCTTGAAATGAATAACCTAAATGTCCTAGTCTTGATAGAGAACAACGGAGATTTCTACCCAGTACATAGTCTTTTAGTTCGTAATCTTGCAGTGGGAGGCCTTTCTGACTATTAGTGTGTTCTGTTCCAGGCGTTGCCTAATAACACACGCTTGAACTCCACGTCATGTTAATCACCACTCCTCCTCTTTAACAAGAATTTATGTGTGAGTTTGTTTTTCTCTTTTTAGAATCGTCTTATAAACGTCGCTTGCAAGATCTTCCCGAAAAGGTCACCAAGGAATTGAAGTGGCAACTTCAAATCGACCCAGTTGCTGAAAAGTGGTTTTATGAATCATTCGGGCTCGCTCCTCCCAAAGAAGGTAGAGATCCCCGAGTCCTCGAAGACCTCGAAATTCTGTTTCCTGAAACTCCTTTGAAATTACTTAAAGACGTGTTTGACGCCTTGCAATTATATGACCTCGTAGATCTCTTGGAGAAGGAGAAACCACGAACACTTCGTCCTTCTCTTCCACTGAGAGACATAAGAAAAAAACCTAATTATGGCGACCGTCCTACGAGGTTTTACAGTAAAGCAGCAGTGTTGACAATCGGCACCGGAACACTGGGTCAAGCCCAGAGTTACACCCAGAGAATTGGGTCATTTTTTAACGAGTTTAATTCACGGAGCAAATTAACCACAATATCACTGAAGACTTTTTCTCAAGTAAGTACGGTTCTAAGTGAATGGAGGGAAATCAAGAAGGACTTCGTGTGTGGGAATGTAGGACGGGCTGAGTCGATTTTAAAAGCGCAACTGCGATGGGTTTTGAATGTTGAGGAAGTATTGAAAATAAGGGAACAACTAGAGCGGTACGTAGAAATGAGAAAATTGAAGAAGAAAGATAGAAAACTGGAGTTTGAGAAGAGGATAAACCAGACGATGGAAGAACTACAGACGGAGGGTGAAAAATTTAAAATGAGTGTAGACCAATGGATAACGCGTAAAGGTTGGTTGAAATAACGTTTAACTCCCTACTTGTCAGAACTTGTTTGTTTGTCGGTTTAACAGAATGATATGGACACGCAACGTCACGTTTAGACCCAGATAAAATTAAGTAAACAATGGGCTTCAACTTAGCCTTCACTTCTTAAAGCTTGCTTATGCCACGGAGAGTAACGATTTGTTGGTGGAATTGTGGCAAGAAAAGCGGCCAACCAAGGGGTTAAGGGTGAAGTTGATTAAAAGGGTGTGAGAGATGGGTGCGGAGAAGCATTTAGGGTCCGTTATTACATTTGGGCCTTCTACATACGTTGTGGGATTAAGATAAGAAATTTTGCTGGAAAGTCCTTAGAAACTGTTGCTCACGTCATCAAACCAGTTTCTCAAGTTGTCATTACGCCGCTAATTATTGTTACTGGCAGAAAAGTAGCAAGACAAAAGTTGTCTTAAGTTGTCTGAGACTGCATTTCGACATCGAAATTCTGTTTTTGGAAACTCCTTTAAAATTACTTAAAGACGTGTTTGACGCCTGGCAATTATATGACCTCGTAGATCTCTTGGTGAAGGAGAAACCACGAACACTTCGTCATTCTCTTCCAATGCGGGCGAAAATTGTTATGCAAATGTACTTATGCAACTGAAGTGTGCACATTGCGTCCATCGCCATACGGGTATCCTGAATGAAAGAAATTTCTTCCAGTCAGTTAATCAGCCGCACAAAAAGAAGGAAAAAATTGCTCAAGTAGTGTGTCGTTTAACCTGACAGCAACGTGACATAATGGGCATTGATAGTTTGTACGATATTGCAAACTAGTAGGCCCATTCCTTAACAGCAGTATTTTGATATGGACCGCGGTTCTGTGCTTTTTTGCTTCCAAAACGTTAAACCCTAATTACGGGGGTGTTAGATAATGATAATTTTCCAAGCCTATTTTTGATCGAAGTGGATCTGTATTTTTTTGCTGTAGCTCACTCGGCGAAAAATAAAATTTACACAAATTTGCTTGGGGCCAATATGGTGCAAAAGAGTGCAAACGAGGAGGAAATCAAAGGCAAAAATGGTAAATACTGCATTTGCATACCGGTTTACATAGGGTTGTAAGTTCGTGTTCAGCATTCAAGGTACTTTTCACACCACCGTTGACTTCTTACGTTCTTAAGAATGGATTTAAGAATTTCTTTGCAATAGCTTAAAGTAGATTGGTTTACTGAGTTCAAAGGCAATTAAGTATTTAAACTGAAGCTTCGCTTTTAGGCTTGGCTAAATTTATATATGTAAGTTAATAGTTATTTGTTGCTTCCCCTCTAGATGAAGAATCCGCTACCCTCTTTGTCGTATTGGTAGATGCTGATACGAATGCCATTCCTGATGACGCCTACAGGATGATACTGACACGTTTAAAAGAGAAGTTGGCGGAAATTCCAGACGAACCAAAGTTGGTGGTCTTTCCTAAACCGTGGATAAAATTTAACGAAGTAATCCCAGAGGCACTCGTTGTGCAGTTTCCTACCGACAGAAATGGTTTTCAGGAGACCATGCTGGAGGTTTTCTCTAAGCGTTGGCAAACACTGGACCTCGTCTCAATGATACACGAGGTACAAAGGACTTTTCCGCTTAAAACAGTCAGTTCCTTCCACTACGCGAGGCCAATTTGGTGGATTCGCGATGACTTCAGGCGCTTTACGATTGTAGATGATCGTTTGTCTTCACTGCCAAGACTTCAAAAGACGGAGGAAAATTCGAAAACATGACGAAACCCCAATTGGTCGACCTGTTCGTTTAAGCCTTTTCATAACTTCGCAGTAGGACTACTCTGCTGTACCCTGGTCCCAGAGGTTTTTCTTGATTTTTCTTCGCAAAAGAGATCAAGAGCAAGCCGCGAAGCGGCGACAACGAGTTGCGAAAGCGACGAAGTGAGATAGAAAAACCTCTGGTTACCTTGGCCTCGAATCTCACTTTCATGCAGACGACAGGGTCAGGATCTGACCCTCGGGCGTTGATTGGTTGATATTTTTTCAAACACGCAAAACAATTTGATTGGCTCGTTTAATTGGAACTACCAAGGGGACGCTGAAGATTTTCACACCTCATTCTGTCTCTCTCTACCAGGGAAGAAAAGTGTTTGTATGCTGCACTCGCAATAACATTTGCACGGGACCAAGGCACGTAAAGGTACGCCATATTTCGAGATTTTGACATGGATGTTGTTCCTCAAAGAATATTCGAAGAAATTTTGACCTCGGTACTTGATGAGCGCTTTCCCGAGTCTCACTGAGCAACAAAAGAAAGCTTTGTTCGCCGCGTTGAGTCGAAAGGATGTGTTAACCATTTTATCAACCGGACATGGAAAGTATATAATATTTCAGTCGTTACCTGATGTTTGCAAGTACCTCTCCTTAAGAGGCTACTTATACCCTCGCCATGCAATAATTTTGGTTGTCTGTCCTCTCAAGTCTCTTGTGGACTCGCATATCCGCGAACTGCGAACCGTGGAGTCTCAGCAACCAGTTTGAGCAGTCCAGACGTTGACCACCAGAATCTCGTGTCTCGAAATATTTACCATTTTCTGTTACAATACTGTCATTCCATTAAATAAACTAACTTGTTTAGGGCAGCAAAATATAAACCTCCGAATACGGAATGAAAGTTTCCTGGTAGAAAAAAAAACATACAACTTTGTACAAGTACGTAATTATTTTCGGTGCAGCTTGCATTTTCCTGGGACGCCCAATATTTATCTTGAAAGATCTAATCAACGTTATTTTTGGCACTGGGCCAACAAAAAACCTCTGAAAGTACATTCCGAACCTTAAGGGTTTGTTGTGTTGCATGATTCTTCCTAGCGCCGTTGTTCCACAAAAAAAAGGAAATGGAGCCGCCAAACCAAAATGCGAGCCAGATTGCCAGAATACATATTAATATTACTATTTTGAGGGGAATGCCCGCGAATCGACGCGAACGGCGCGCCCCGCAAAAGTAAACAATATAATAAGCGCGATTGATAGACTCTTGCAAACTTTACAACTTCTTCTCGCTGGCACTTCTGACAGATAATCCCGTTGAGTCATGTACACAGCAGAACAGATGTTTGTGAAAAATCCTTGATGTTATACCCAAAAACGTTGATTTTAGATCGGCCACTTATTTTTACATAAATTCTGCGAATCCTGCGGCAGTCGTTTGGAACAATGTTGGTTTCTTTATAAAGTGGTGTTCTTATTCCTGGACTCTTGTCGCCCATCGTTAACACATGCTTTAGCTTGATCCCGATTAACAAATCACTCTTTACTACCTAAGTGGAGATGGTTTGTTCATAACATAATCTCCCCAAGTCTACCCCCACTTAAAAAAAATAGTGGCTGAAAAAGCACGTGTTTGCTAAATTGCCATTGGTCACTCTTTTCATTAGCAACTTGACGCGTTTGACAGCTGTCGTCTGAATGAAAGTGAGATTCGAGGCCAAGGTAACCAGAGGTTTTTCTCTCTCTCCTCATCGCTTTCGCGACTCGTTGTCGCCGCTTCGCGGCTTGCTCTTGATCTCTTTTGCGAAGAAAAATCAAGAGAAACCTCTGGGACCAGGGTAACTCTGCTGGAGTATTAACCTCTTTTCAATTCCACCGTTGTCACTATAGTAGAAAAGCAAAAGAAAAGAAACGGCGAGAATCGAAAAAAAGCACTTGAACTTCGAAAGTAAAATGGCTTATAGCTGTTTCTTCTGAGAATTGTGATTATCTAGGATAAGGCACTGTTGATAAGGTATATCAATATTTTTTACAGTGACCTGCGTTGCAGCCAGCCGACGCATCGTCTAGACCAATTTTACAGAAGGTTTAGAGTGGTCTGCGACGCAGGCTAACTACATATCAGGACATATGCGCTATTTTAAACTTGAGCCAACACAGTTTAATTTTAGACGATTGAATCAGTATTATTCGATATATGAATTCGCCAAATTTGACTCCGATGACCATGGCCTTCAAAACTAAGGGTGCAAAAGTCGCTAGCCGTCAATGAGCCGGCAGAGAATTCAGTCCAATACCTCAGCTCTTAAACGAATATCTCGCTTTGTCCCCGTGAACACTATGATTTTCCTATGTAAAACGTTTCTAGTTCGACATTTAAATACAGTTTTTGTTGGTCTAGGTAACTTGTGCAGAGCGGTAGACTCAAAGATGCCAACTATTATATCTTAAGAGCTCTATTAATTTATGACTAAGAAAGAAAGCACCAAAGCTTACAGAATCTCGTGGGCTGATGAATACTTTGAAACACCGTCGTTATTACCCGGGGGGGGGGGGTACTCCTGGGAATTCTTGATGGTGTGCCGCCCGGTGCTCCAAATCGTGACCCTATTTCAGATCAAAAAATGTAATTTGCCACCCCTGTTTTCAGACCAGGCCTCTAGAAACCATACCTGTTTTCAGACCTGGCCGTTATGTTATCATTACTTTGATCAGAGCGCAAAACAAAAAAAATTCTTCAAGTCCATTTCGAATTCGCATGTTTCTATTTCTTTCTTACTCATTGGGAATTGAAACTATAAATACGTTTATAGACTGCCGTAGTTCCCTCGAAAACCATACCGACCCCAGACCAAAATGGTCAAAGTGAATACCCGTTTTCTAACCAAAACGGCGCAAAAACGCTACCCAATGGGGCGGGACATACCTATATAGCTCATATAAGGGAGTACCCCCCGGGCTTTATTACTAAGCTCTGGTGTTGACTTTTAAATGTCTTCAACTCAACAGGTTCATAGTACATTGCCGATTTATTTGAATTTAACTAATGGGTAAGGGAAGTAACTTGGCACAGCCTTATGTTAGCACTGAGTGGATGCTTAAATCGTTTTCATTTACGGCTAGCAAGCTGTGGAATAAGCTACCGTTATACATTAGAAACTCCGATAATCTTTAAACAAGGCTCTTCCGAAGTTCAGTTTAGAATTTGTATACTACTTGTTTTGTTTTGTGTATGTCACGAGGTTACTTTATCATATCATGATTTTTTAGCCTATTTTATTCTTTGCTATCATTGTTTGTGACCTGTTCCGAATGTTCATGTTAAAGTTTAGGTCTTTGTAAATACAGTTGACTCTCGATAACTCGAACCCTCGCTAACTCGAACCTCGGGCTAACCCGAACCAAAATCGATTTCCCCTGGATTTCCGTCATACATTTACTGTAATTTTACCCTCGCTAACTCGAAGTAATTTTTGTTTCCCCTCAGATCATTTCCATATAATTTTACCCTCGATAACTCGAACCATGTTTTGAGCCCTTAAAAAGTCGGGAAAAAACAGTGTACTGCCTCCGAAGCATTGAATTTTGAATTTCCCATTGACGTGTTGTAGGCATCTAGTTTACTAGTGGATCGATAGTGGAGGCTGATGTTGTGTGTCACAAATCTAACGTGAAATAGCTTTACTTCTCAAAAAGTAAAATGCATGCTCTATTTAGGCAACGTTTTGTTACTTTACGTTCTGATTTATAATCTAAAAGTATCTTTCAATTTTCACTCAACATTTCTACAATTAAATGTGATTAAAATGCTCGCTGTGCTGTAAAAACTGTTTTTTTTCCTTACTCCCGGTTATTTTCTTCGAGCTCCCGATAACTCGAACCTTTTTCGATTTCCATTGAAGGTTCGAGTAATCGGGAGTCAACTGTAGTTGTTATATGATAATATACTTTCATGTAATAGATATTAGATCTTACTTAGTTAAAGTTTTTTCCTTAGGTTTTTTTTTGTCTAGTATAATATATAGATTTAGCCAGGGCTAAAAGCGAAGCTCCTATTAACTCGAATTTATAATTTAAATCAAACAATAAACTTGCAATTGTATTTTACAAATCAGTTAACTTTAGAGCACATTCATGTGACGTTTGAGGGAAAGGCTAAGTAATTTTAGAGAAAAATAATTTGCAAACAGTCCAAGCTAAGAGTGAACTTAATCTTACATCGAGTTGACAGCCTTATATGTACACCCAAAAAATAGCAATCATCTTCTATCACATTCAAGGGCCATAATGGCTCTTGATCACAGTAGATTAAGCCTGGAAAACAAATTCTCGGAAAACAAATCAGGCCCAATTTTTTGCGTTCGACAAGTTTACAATTTATTTTACAAAATCTTGCTAACAAGTCTGGGGACGTGTAAACCAACCTTTTATACTTTTTGTACATCATCTGAGGTGAAACAGTACCATGAGGCACTGTTTTTATCATACAGACCTCGGACAGATCACAATTTTGCAACACAAACTGTACTCATTCAACATTCAGGTCGATCGAAGCACGCCTGGGCTTTTACCGAAACCGTTAAAAAAATTTCTAAAATCACCTATACGGCTTTCCGGTTCTCACTTTTGACAAGCGCCAAAGTCGACTGTTTAAATCAAGATTAATAAAGTTATAGGCTTTAACATGACGAAAAATATATTATGTTTATTTCTTTATTTAACGGTTTTATAACTATGTGTAATCTTCAAAAGCGTTTGATACACGCTGCATTTTGACTACTCCTCCAAGCGATGTTCGTGAGCGACTGAAAACAAACGGCACAGCGATTAAAATTGCAAAAGAGACTACTAACAATCAATACAAGGATAATAATTTGGTGAAACATATACAGAGACAACAATTTTCATTCACAAAGACAAGTAAGGAAAAGTGTCTCTGAAAATCCTTGTTTATGTTGTAAGCCGCCGGTTTCCCGGTGTTTGCTTTTTTCAAAGATGAACTCGAGGCAAGAAAATCGTTCAAAGCTTTCTTTTACAGCCAGAATTATAACTAAATATTCTTTGGAACGTTTTCTTTCTATTTGCAGTGAGAAAATGTCTAAAGGCTTTTTAGAGTTCTATAAGCTTATAATCAAACCCGATTCTCGGTCAGATCGATCATTGTCTCAAATCTTACAAACGTGCATAAACTAGGGTGGACCCTCCCTTCTGGACCCCCCTTTTGGACCCCCTTCTGGACCCCTTTCTAGAACCCTCTTTTTTTTTCAATAAAAAGAAATAAAAAAAATATATATATATATATATATAAACGATCAATGATTACTCCTGAAGCCTGAACTCCTGTGATTATTAATAGTCTTAATAGTCAATGCTCTTCAATTAAATGAATTGAGCGCTCTACGGAATACGTTCTACCCAGAATACAAGTATTTTTATATATATATATATATATATATATATATATATATATACTTGTATTCTGGGTAGAACGTATTCCGTAGAGCGCTCAATTCATTTAATTGAAGAGCATTGATTATTAATAATCACAGGAGTTCAGGCTTCAGGAGTAATCATTGATCGTTTATTGCGACAGTGCTGTTTCGTAGTATGGTCCGAAATTGTAGGACCACACTCATCAGGCAACTTCAACGATTGACCGTTAAAATTAAAAGCTGGCAGTAAATATATCATATATCATATATCATATATATATACGATCAATGATTACTCCTGAAGCCTGAACTCCTGTGATTATTATATATATATATATATATATATATATATATATATATATATATATATATATATATATATATATATATATATATATATATATATATATATATATATATACTATAAGTAGATAAAATGAAGACTTCATCTGCTATAAGAGTGCTCAATGGTAACACCAGAGCTGTAAATAGATAAAAGATGAACTTCTGGAGTCGGACTAGTTCAAAAACATTTACTCGCTACTCGGAGTTTCATGCCTCTAGAGAAGCAATCATCAGGCGACTGACAACATTAGCGGTCACATGTAAAGATATACAAATTTGAAAAGACGTAAGAATTCTGATTGGACGGCTAAAATGCTAAACGAACAGGTAAATCTATATTAGGTTATCGCGGTATTTAAAAGAAATTTCTTAGAATGTCTACAGATCGATGACAGTTCGTTTCTACGATTGAGTGTCGACAACCTAATATAGATTTACCTGTTCGTTTAGCATTTTAGCCGTCCAATCAGAATTCTTACGTCTTTTCAAATTTGTATATCTTTACATGTGACCGCTAATGTTGTCAGTCGCCTGATGATTGCTTCTCTAGAGGCATGAAACTCCGAGTAGCGATTAAATGTTTTTTAACTAGTCCGACTCCAGAAGTTCATCTTTTATCTATATATATATATATATATATATATAATATTAAAAAACGCAAGCAAACAAATAATAAAGTCCCCTACCATCACTCCGTCTTGCACATTTTACCATAAAGCTCGAAAGGTGACCGGATAAAGTGCTTCCATGATACAAATAAAATTTCTATGCTTGTACTATAAAGGCTGACAAACGAATATTTCACCAGTATCCACAAAACTTTGCGTGCTGCTAAACAAGACGACTGCTCTCGCCTACTACGGCTACGTGAACAACAACTCCCTTCATTTTCTTCTGCCATCTTGGTTTTACCGCTGCCCGATACCAACGGGGTCACATAGCCTGAGTGTCGCAGATTGTAAAAATGGCGTCGGCGTGCGCGTGGGATGGTAAGTTGCATAGAATCTATTTGTATCCTATTATTTTGTTTTGTCATGGCTTTCAAAAAGGCCTCCTGTACGTTCTAGATGGCTTAATTTACTAATGAATGTCTTCAATTTATTTGCAGAGGATGACGTAGCCTGTTCCAGGCATTCAGATAGTGGGGAGCGGTGCGAAGTAAAAAGGAGCGCGAAAAAATAAAAGCGAGGGAGGAGGAGAGGTCCCCCTCTACTTTTCATCGCTTTCTTTACTCCGCACTGCTCTCCACTATCTGAACGCCTGGAACAGGCTAAGGATGACGAAGTGCAGTTTACCGAGGTAATTAAGAAATTAAAGTATCGTGTGAGCCCGTGAGACTGAGAATCCCCCACGTACCATCCCACGCGCACGCCGACGTCATTTTTACAATCTGCGACACTCGGGCTATGTGACCCCGCTGGTATCGGGCAGCGGTAAAACCAAGATGGCAGAAGAAAATGGCGCGAGTTTGTTGTTCATACAGCCGTAGTAGGCGTGAGCAGTCGTCTTGTTTAGCAGCACACAAAGTTTTGCGGATACTGGCGATATATTCGTTTGTCAGCCTTTATAGTACGAGCATAGAAATTTTATTTGTATCTTGGAAGAACTTTATCTGGTCACCTTTCAAGCTTCATGGTAAAATGTGCAAGATGGAGTGATGGTAGGGGACTTTATTATTTGTTTGCCTGCATTTTTTAATGTCTGTATTTATTTTTTATTTGTTTATTTTTTTCTTTAAAAAAAGAGGGGTCCAGAATGGGGTCCAGAAGGGGGTCCAAAAAGGGGTCCAAAAGGGGGATCCAGAAGGGAGGGTCCACGTTTTGTCTACACCCCATAAACTAAATAGCCGCATAAACTACGCCCGACTTCATTAACTTAGATATAAAAAACAAACATCAAATACAATAATTACTCAGGCTTACCATTCGAGATGCTCTGAAAACCATCAAGTAAGACCAGAATCCCTTCAGACTTTTCAACCCTCTTACGCATCAAGCAAGGTGAAAAACGAAAACGATGCCATCCGAAATCGGATTTCCGACTTTGACAAGCGACGTATTTCTCAACCAAAAACCCAATAAACAAACTAGCTATGAATAACAGAAGACTCTTGATAGCAGCAAAATTTCATTTTGTACATTCAGCGGAGAAAGACAGTTAAAAACATCACAAGTTGACACAAAACTCAGCTTCAGCTGTCAAAGTAAACAAGTTTCAAGATGCTGCATAAATTTTCCGCATGAACTCACCTGTCAAATTTTGACCAATCAGAGCATAAAAATTGGACGTAGAGCGTGACCAACGCGTGACCTTGGTGAGAAAAGTCAAAAGCAACTGGCATATCTTCCCTGCCTGTAAAAACTGGCTGAATTTTAGCTTCCGAGGTCAGTTTGAAATCAAAATTTTAATTGTGCGACACATATAAAACACAACATATTTCATATGAATTGAAAAAAATTAAACTTGAGCCTGCGATCATTTGAAAACTAGCAACTTGTCAGCGGATAACTTCAAAAAGATACTCGACCTCGATGGGTCGATACCTGAGCCCGCGATACGGTCAGGTGATACTGGTCAGAGAATGCCCTGTTTTGACAGCTGTCAATTGATCACAACATTGATGCACAATATGTGTGCAATATCAGTCTTCCTGTGCTACCAAACTAGCTAGAAAGTGTGAGATTGAACATTGGTTGTCCTGTGGTGCGGACGGACGAGCGGGCGGGCTGCGGGCGGTGTACGGTCACGTGATTACCAAATTTTCTCGGATGGGTAGATTTACTTGCCCATGGTGCTCCGCAGGCGCGCTTCGCGCACCAGAGCTCCGCTATTACTGCACGTTCGAGCGAGTTTTTATTAACTCCTAGGTGTTACCCGGCTGTTTAAATAAACTACTTTCTTACTCACTTACTTATAGCCTTAACAAAAATGGGGCAAAATTTTTAGCTATATCATGAACGTATCCTTCCCAAAACCTCGGGAAGTCGACCAAACTTTTTACTATTTGCTCAAGTCGCCACCCTTTGCCCTCCACTCCTTCCCCCAAAGCGGATTTACATCAGGATAGGTGAATATCCATAGAACTAGATGGAGTTTTAGAGAAAGATGGACTGAAATCGGTCTAGTCAATACCTTTGTTCTTCAATATGGGCCCACTTAAGAGCAAACTTGAGGAATTACTAAAACTCGTTGTGCTCTTTCTGATCATGTGCGTATTGGGTTTACAATCCCATAAAAACTTTAACCTGTTCGTTTCGCCTTGCCCGCCGGAATGTTATTACAAAGCGAAACGAAAATTGAGCCTGGTCTCAGGTTAATAAAACATTGACTCGTACCTAGTCCCCCACGATATGAAAGTCGGTCACGGCTTTGAGCTAGCCTGCGGTTTAATTCTTGAGGTTCGTGTGCTCGCCAGGCTTACGGCCTCTATATAACGCCTTAAAAGAAAATTTTACGTTGTAGTCGCGCTGTGTCAGCAAGGAGATGCGTAAAAAAGTACGATGGACGTGCAAAGTTATCGTTTTCCTCATTAGACCTTTTACTTCTTCAGCGTTCTTGTTACCGTCAATATCTTCGTTGCTAAAACTCCCTTATGTGTAGTAGTATACCGTAGTCTGCGAAGCGCTAGGCCTGCACATGTTTTCCACCGCTGGGTAACTGTTTCAAGCCGATTTTTGCCCCCTACAAAGGAAAAAAAACAGCAACGAGCAAATAACCCACGTATTGAACATTTTATAAGTGCAAGAAGTCTAAAAGAAATCTTCTCGTTACTTAAACATTTCTGCTCTTACACCCCTTGCTTTTTCTTCACTGATATCATTAAGAGAAGCGGCAAGAATCCCAAGATTTGCCAGCTTGTCAACCTGGTCTTTCATAAGATTCACAAGCGGAGAAGCCACAACAACATGGCCAGCAGCTTCAAAAATTGAGTCGAAAACAGACGGTAAAGCTTGATAAATAAGCGGCTATTTTTTGATGGGTATCTTCGAGGAAAAAACCTTTGTTTACAACCTGAAAGCGTGCCGAGAAATAGAGAGTATAAACATGCTGTAAACTTGGAAATATTTTAAAAGAGTAATAGAATAATTATTGTTATCCACTTCTACGTCACCGACTGCCTGAACATTTGTAGCTGTCTACATCTCGATCGCCAATAATTTCATTTTTTGCCGAGTCATGCAATTTGCTTAAATGAAAAGTTGATTACTTTTGGTTTATTCTTTACTTCTATGCCATTCCCTTCCTTCCGCTAGCTGTGGTAATGTACAGTTACAGGAACGTGTTGAAAATGATTAAGGAACACAACATTGGAACAGCGCAAAACTTCGATCAAACAGCAAGGAGACAGTTCCCTCAAAGGAATTCGACTAAGCGAGTCTCTGTTCTTTTTCGTCTTTCGCCAATGTTGAGGAGACAGGAACGTCACAACGAAGGAACTCTAACAGCTTTAATGTCAACGGAATCGCTCGTACAACAAGATGGATGCGATAATCACACACACGAGGGAAAACCGGCGCGCGCATATAATATAACACAATGCCGCAGGCACTGCCTGTTGGCGCGACCTCTTCTTCCGCGTAAATGAATGCAAACTACCTAAAAGGTTAGAACCGAGACGAAAGATATAGTGTCATAATGGAAAACAAAACCTGATAACAAACAGACTAAGGCCTAACTGCAAGTTAAAACTTATCGCTGCAAGATAAAACGTAACGACGCAAAGGCTAAAATCTAACATAGTCATTTAAGTACGAAGGTGGTTTGCGCTGTCTTTGAGGTCTTGGACCAGGAGTCTCAGGAGAAGAACTGGGACAGGACGGCAGGGCCTGACCTGGGGCTGTCGCACTGGTGCTGGGCTCCCCCTGTAGAACAGGTAGTGAGGGAACGCCAATAGGGGCTTCAACGGTAGTGTCATCACACGTGGACGAAGGGAATTGCTCCTCGTCAGACGGTACCGAGGTAAGCTCAGGCGGCGC
>CALNXK010000003.1:7950000-8095000 GCA_942486035.1 Porites lobata
ACAGTAACACAACTGTTATCATCGTTGAATGACTGGGTTAAATCACGTAATTCGTCTCGCCCAACTGACGTGGTTTTCCTTGACCTGGCCAAGGCATTCGACAGTGTTCCTCACGAGCGGCTCCTGCTGAAGTTGAAAAGTAATGGTATTGACGGCTGCTTGCATGCCTGGCTCAGGCACTTCCTGACAGGACGCAGGCAGCGCGTGATTCTGAGGCCGGGGAACTAGGTCTAATTGGTCAAGTGTTACCTCTGGTACCTCACAAGGGACCATTCTCGGCCCATTTATATTTTTGATCTATATCAACGATATAACCAATTGTGTTTCGTCAACTGTGAAACTTTATGCTGACGATACAAACATCTATCGTCAAATAGTCGACCCTATTAAGGATCCTCAGCTTTTACAAATGGATCTTTCCAACTTAATGGAATGGGCACGCAAGTGGCAGTTACGGTTTAAAACGGACAAGTGTGAATCTATGCGCATAACTCATACACGCGATAAGTCTATTATGCAATATATGTTAGATAAGCCTTTGAAAAACGAGAAGAGCTTCAAAGACCTAGGCGTTACGATATCGAAGGACCTCTCATGGGATAATCGTATTAGCATAACTAACAAAGCTAACAATCTATTAGGTTTAATCAAACGATCTGTTGGCACCACCAACGTAAATGTTTTCTCAACGCTATATTTATCTCTGGTACGACCAATTCTTCAATACGCTGTACGCGTTTGGTACCCTTACCTCGTCAAGGACATTCGCGCCTTGGAGGGTACACAAAGAAGAGCATCTAGATTAGCACTTAACCAACGCAAAGGAGAAATGCCTTATGTCGATCGTTGTAAATTGTTGAAATGGCCGTCGCTATCTGACCGTAGAAATTATCTATCTTTGATTGAGTGCTACAACGGCTTTGGATACTACCATTTGAATTTTTATGATTTCTTCGAATTCTCTAAAGTTGGGTCTACAAGAGCGAATCACCCCTTCAAATTGTATGTTAAAAGCGCAAGACTCGATTGTTACAAATATTCTTTTTTTATTAGAATAGTTTCAAAATGGAACGATTTACCAAGAGACATAGTAGAGGCTGAAAACCCTCATCATTTTAAAAATAAGCTTCATCATTATCTATTTAATAAATTTTAAACTAGAACCGTGCTTTAATTAAGGCCTTGATTTTTGAATACTTGTATTGTATTTGATGTTTTTATTTAGCATTTTCTATTTCTGTTTGGGAGTTCTAATATAGGGCTTACCTCTCAACTTCCTTTTCAAGATATTGTTTATTTTGTTCCTCCATTTATTTATTTTACAAGCCATTTATATTGTATTACAAGATTTGAAGATGAAGATGCTATTTGTAGAATTAAATATCAGGTTACAAGAATAAATGGAGAGGGCAGGATACAGTTAAACTAATTACTTGCCCTTTGATTAAATTACAGTTTTATTTTGGTTAAAAGAGAAAAAAAGAGAAAAGTATAAACTCTATAAACTATGAAAAATATATGAAAAATATACAAAAGAGACGAAAAAAGGAAAGCACATATACACACACATAAAAAAAATATAGCATTTGAGAGTCGGTGTGGCGATGATTGATACTGAGCAAGAAAATAGTTGAAAAGTGCTCTTTAAAACAATTTTTAGTTGTCTTCTCACGTTTAGATAAGGAATAACATTCCAATAATAGCATCCTATACCTGTTGAACAGAATTTTCTTATATTTATTCTAAAGCCACTGGGATTTAGGTGTTGCAGGGATGCACTTCTTGTGTCATAATTATGTTGCTCAGATACCAAGGCCAGCGTGAAATTAGACGGCTTTTTATCTACAAAGTGATCATAAATTAGTTGGCAGGTATTTGGCTTAGGCCAACTTTATTTTGTAGCTTTACCAATTGTGATACTGGAGCTTCGTAATTATTACCCCACAGAATGCAACCGTAGTTTAAATAGGGGTAGACAAGTGCATAGTAGATACTTATCAAAGACTGGGTTGTTACATGTCGTTTCAGTTTTACGATGATGTTTACACTTTGGCTGATTTTACTACTGATGTGGTCAATATGGTCATGCCAAGACAAAAAGCAATCAATAACTAATCCCAAGTATTTAACGTTGTACGACTACTCAAGATATTGCTCGACAATTTTTAGAGGAGGGTGTAAGTTAGAATTGACTTTTTGTCTCGGTTGGAAAACCAGGTATTGGAACAAAGCCATTTATAAATTGCTGGCAATTCAGAATTTATTCGCTGTAGCAATAAATCTAAATCCTTACCAGCCACAGTCAGCGAAGTATCATCGGCAAATAGTCTTATGGAAAAGTAGTTAGTTGCATTAACAATATCATTTATATAAACTAGGAAAAGAACCGGACCTAAGATCGACCCTTGCGGTACTCCTGAGTTTACTTCTAGGAAGTCGGGATTCAACGCCATTAACAAACACTTTTTGCTTCCTTTTGTTTAGGTAAGACCTAAACCACTGATTTTCAATGTCTCGTATGCCATGTACGTCGAGTTTTGATAATAGGATAGAATGGTTGACTGTATCGAATACTTTACTTAGGTCTAGAAATATGGAAATGGCATAATTTTCTTTGTCAAGGGCTTTCCTTATCTCATCTATAAGGTCTACCAAGCAGTCAACCGTGGTCATGCCAGATCTAAAGCCATATTGATTTGGTACCTGAATGATTTGTTTCTGACCTTTGCTCAGTTGCCCAAGCGACTCTCGTACAAATGTTTCGAAGTCTTCTTCTTCTGAAACTTCTGCCTGTTGCTTCTGTTTTCCTCTCTTAGTTGTAGACACTGTTTACATAACGGATGGACGTGAAAAATTAAAATGGAAGAAACTTTGACAAGAAACTTTTACTTAATTTCTCTTCAACACGGAGCTTTGAATTTCGCGACCATGTCGCTCAATGACCGCTGTTCGCTTTTCAAGATGTCTTTTAATATTATGTTTTTCCTGTAAATAAGCTTGTTTGCATCTTGAATAAAGTTAGTATGTATGTATGTATGTATGTTGAATACCTTTTCCAACTCGAAAGACTGTTATGTCAGTCTCACAGCCATAACTTTCTATCTTTGAAATCCATACCCGGTTTTGGTCACTTGAAACGCCCCAACGCACCCTTAAAGTGACGTTTCATAGAGAGTTATGAAAAAGGAAATAGATTCTTTCGATCGCGTGACTTCTTGATTATCCAAACACCAGGAAGCTGATACATTCTGCTTTTTCTTTTCCTTTCTTTTCCCTCTTTTTTGCCAACTTCGAGGATTAGCGTTTAGATACCTGATGAATACTCTAACTTCCTGTTTGAAGTAACTGGTATTTCTTTGAGAAAAGGAAAGTTAATATGATTTTAAAGCAATTATTAAAAATATCACACCATCATTTAACCTGACTGTCACTGTCTAGGTTAACCCTTTTCATCGGTTGTCAATTTCATGTCACGGTTATGATTGGGAAGGTCATTCATAAGAGGCTTTCACACCCAACCCAATGAACTGAGTCTTTAAATCGAGGAATTTCTCAAAACGTCCTTACGTCAGGCCCATTTTAGGTTGTCGAAATGTCTAAGATCGAGTACAACTTTTTGCTTCTTGAAATAAGCAAGAGATTAGACCACCTGGCTGTCCTCGAGCAGTTGATTTTTAGCTGCAGAGAGATGTTAGCGTCTGGGTCTAATGGACACGACAACATCCGAGACACGCTGTCGCTCTTCAAGCAATTGGAGGAGTCCAAATGGTTAGGAATCAACCGTCTGCAAGTTTTGAAAGACTTGCTAAAAGGTGTAAAAGAATGGTACCTTTTTGGGAAAGTCAAACATTTCGAGATCGCACGAAAAGAATACAACGAGTTAAATGAAACGAATCATTGGTGCACTCGACGAGCTCAATGACGTGGAACGACTGATCGCTTTTTGCAGAATGGAGGTACCTGAATTTGCGAATGAAAGCAACTTTCAAGATGCTCGCTCGTTATTTAAGGAGCTAGAAAATCTCAACTGTCTAGGAATTGATTGTTTTGGTGTGCTGAAGGAAATTTTGACCAAAACGGAGCAAAGGGGTTTGCTTGGGGAGGTTCAGGTGATGGAGAGACGGCCAAATCGGAAAGAAGACTTTGAAACTCGAAAAGGTATTACATCAGTTGTTGTCCGATTCAGGTTGCTTTTATGTTCTTTATATCCCCCATTCCCTAGTCAGAGAGGGGTGAATTTGAGTAGCTATCATTGGTTTTAATAACATTTTTGTCTGATATGTTTTAGCACAAGTAGCTGCTTTTATGTCGTCGGTTGGAAATAGACTGACTGGAGGTAAGTGTCCTATAGCTATTGATTTCTTTGTTTGAATAACGAGTCCTTTACATCCGTAGTCATAGTTAGCACAGGAGACTTTACTCTTTAACTTATGCCCAGTTCAAACGTCGGATTTTTTTTAGTCGTCTAAAATACCTTATTACAAGAAATTTTCGCGACACGTTAATCTCGCGAATTTCGCGATACAAAAAAAACTATAACGAAATTAAAGTGACGCGAACAATGAGTGTCGTAAACATAGCATGACGCGAAAATTAAGTGACTTACATTATGTCCATAATCAAGAAAGAACTAGTTTATTACCACTGAAACGTCTACAAATCACATTATTTACTTTTCTGAGGAATTTACAGTTTAAATGGATGTTGTGGTCAATTGACTTAAGAACAATAATTGCGTACAAGCATGAACGGGTGAGGACAAAACATGGACCAGGGGTCCATGGACCCCCTCTTTGGACCGGGTCCATGGACCCCCTGTCATGGACCAGGTCCATGGACAGTTTTTTTTTTATTTTTATAAGAATGTTTTGGACCAGGTCCATGGACACTCAAAAACAGAAATAGTACCAAAAAAAGATTTGACGAGACGCTGTCGACCAATGCTCACGATTGATCACAAATATTTAGTTGTCCTTACATGACATACACTCTGCTTGCACATGTGCAGTCGCAAGACTGATTCAAAAGTTATCACCAAGAGAGGAATTACGCGCTTCAGTACAAAGACTCGCATCACCCTTAGAAAAACAAGCTGGAGTTAAGAATTCATTGCTTTTAGAGTAATCATGACTGAGTCACATCGAAATTCTCCATAGTTGATGTAGCTTCAGTTTAAGCTACAATCCATGCCACTTCTTCTTCTTCAAGATCTGGATCTGTAAATCACTATCCTTGAGAATTTATAATCGTCCTGCTAAAAGCCCTAAGGAGCTGGGCCCAGCGTGACAAAACATTGCAGAAAAAAGTGGCATTCATGGACAAAACGAAAGTGGCTTAGAATTATTCAGATCCAGGATGCACTTTGGAGAAATTAAACATCCTAAAACCCTTTTGATCAGCCGCAATGAACAGCTTTACATTTTAAAAGAGGTAGAAAATCAATATGTGTGTCACGACCTCTCGGTATGAAATAAGCGACAAAAATTCACCTTTGCTCAGTCAAAAGGTTTTCCTCCGAAGCATAATCTACCCATCAGAGAAAACAATTCATTGGAACAAGCAGCATTTTGGCATAAGGTACCGACCCCTCCTTTTTTTACACTATGTAAGCACAATTAAACATTGCTGATCAATCGAATATTGTTTGTTGTTGTTGTTGTTGTTTTTTAACCTTATTTTTGCACCATTTCTGTTTTTGTTCATTTCTCATTATTAAAAAAACTGTCCATGGACCCGTTCCTCGACAGGGGGTCCATGGACCCGGTCCAAAGTGGTGGTCCATGGACCCCTGGTCCATGTTTTGTCCTCACCCAGCATGAACTGCTTGTGGACATTGTGAGAACTGCTTTGTTGTTACTGTTGACATTTAGTCCCGCTGTTGCCTTTTTCTTCTTATTAAATTGTTCCTTTGATAAATTTAGAAATTTGGGATTGGGACTTCTTTAATTTGGCAAAGATTTTGCAAAGATTTTCTCCGTAAAGGCTAGAACTTGTTTCTGTAGCCTACGAATGTTAAATTATTTAAATGAAAATCGGCTACCCTCGCTTAAGTTGTGTGTTTCTTCTTTCCTTGGTGGGTTCCGAGTCGATTTATGGCCATTTAATGGGTGTTATTGGAACCGGTTTGCTCTCTTTATAGTCTTTATAATCCTTTCCCAAGGTTGGGTACCGGAGCGAAGCAGTCGAAAGGATCCACTAAAGGAAAACAGCTGTAAATTCGCTCTAAAGGTTACAGTCGCGTTCATATTCCGCCTATATCCCAGAAGATAGTCCTGCTTTCCATTCGTGATATTTGTTCAAGAAGCGTTTGCGCATTTGCCGATGCTCATATTTCCAGCTTGAGCCACCTGTGGTACAAGAAGTTCAAGTCATGCAGCCAAGGATCGAAAACAAGTCCGACCTTCCAGCTGGTGAATAAACCATCCTAGATCGGTCCATTCAAAATTTTACAGTCGTGATTTATTAATACAGTCTATTATCTATCTCCTGCTATTATTTATTACTCAATAATAATAATAGTGGGAGGGGAGGGGGGCTTATTAACTTTAATACATACTAATGTCTGGGCGCTTTCTACCGCAGCTATTTTTACACCCCATCTTTCCTACGCTCGGTCATGCTTCTGTCCCAAGAGTATACGTAGTTAGTCATAAAGAACCGTTATGTACTTCAAAATTTCTTTATGTATACCATAATTATTACATTCTCAGTGGAGTTTTTATCAATAAATAATAAATAGCTCCTGGTGGCTACGCAGTTATTTTTCGTGACAAAATGAATACCCTAATTTAAGAACTGCATAGTGTGCATGGACGTAGACTGGATAAAACTAGGTATTTCACTGCAGTTTTCAGTACTCATTGCTGAGAAAGCATAATCCTCTCTTGTCATTGAATCAAGTGTACGATATGAGGCAAACCGTCGAGTAACCCGAATAGAAATTTTATTATTAACTATAATTTAATTATGCTATAAGTTTTTCTCCCCTTGTCTCTCTTTTTTTATTAAAACGAACTTAAAAGAGTATTAGGGGCTAACTGGAAAACCTCACGTACGGTTCCTTTAGCCTCTAGGCTCCAAATAATTAATTACTATTCCTTGTTATCCCATTGTAAATGTGTAATGTATCTAACATTTAGGTGCGAGTAAATAAGGATTGTTGTTGTCGTTGTTATGAAGCATCGCTATTACATAAATTACTTCATTTTGTTGTTTGTTTCAGTTTTGACGATCAAGACGGTAGTTAAAGTGGTTGCAGGTGGTATTTCAGTAGCCTCTGTATTGGAGGTATTAAAACGCGAATCTACATTTGATCAGCTCGTTTCTGCAGTTAATGAATGCGTGCTCCCTGCTGGCACCAGCCTGATCCAAATAACCGAGGGCTGCATCTGCCTCACAGTTCGAGCTGAAAATCTTTCATCGCTTGAAACTTTGTGGAGTTTGTATAAGGATGGCACGCTCAAAGCACGGCTTCAAGACTTCTTTGTCACTGAAGAAGTACTCGAAGAACTTGCCGGTGGGGAGAAATTGGAGGTGATTGTGACCATTGAGGAAGGAGAGTACCAGAAAGCTCTTCATGAGCTGTCCAGTGAAATTGGAGGTAACTTATTCAGTAATGACCATCCCGCCTCCATTTTTTATAACAACAAAAGTTTCGAAGATTTTGTTTCCAAACCGTCCACAATAAAATTAAAGTCAACCCAATCATTTGTTCACTCCTCGGGGTCAGGTTCCTTTTTCCATTTATCTCCACTTTTTGGATTTTGCAAGCCGCATGAAAAAATGAAGTGGGCTGGACATTGGGCGCGTCTCTCTACTTCGAGATCGATATTTTTTAAAGACCGTTTTAAATACTTTTCTACAACTCATCTCGTAAAAGTGCTACCCTTTTATATACCTAATCCGATGAAAGCTGCTTTTTGCCATTGGTCACTGGGAATTGGGCATGAGGGCATTAGGAGGGTGCTAATGGGGGTACTAAATTCTCAGTTAACTACTGATTTTTCGGCCAAATATCAGTTAACTACTATTTTTTTGGCCAATTCTCAGTTAACTACTAATTTTGGTTAGCTATTATCTTTACAGCAAATATCATTCTGTCATAAGCCGAATTTTCTTTACTTCAGCACGTCAATCACTTTTGGGGGTAGGTCCTTCTACTTTACTACTAGTAAAATATGGAAAAGAACATAATTATCTAACCGAAGTAGCAAAAATGGGTAAGCGATAGCTATTAAGACTTGCCGTTAGTACAAATTAGATCCAAGTCGTATATAACTATCAATATGACGGAAGCCTCATAGGTCCAGACGCATCAGTGATGATCTCGTACTGATCTTTCCCGAACTGGTCATGCATGTCTTGCCAGAAACTACTTCAAAGTCACCATCTTCGTGACTTTTATTATCTGAATCAGTCACGTACTTGTCTGGTTGAAATTACTGTATGTGTTCCATATGTTGTTGTTGGCCTAAGTTTCAATCCATTTTTAATCCTGTCAATCCATTGCAACAGACGACAGGAAACCATATCAGTGCCAAAATAGTCTTCAATAACAATACTGGACCATCGTTTTTAGAATTCAATTGATGTAAAAAAAAGTTTTAGGTTTTAGAAAGATAGCAAATAGTATGTTATAGTCCCGTGACACTGGTGGTAAACATCCCGCTTTATCTTGAGTTGATTTCGCCTCTTATAGTTCGTTGTCAAACAGGTCGAAAGTTCTCTATCCAGTTCACCCCAACCCAACTTCATCTTCGTTTGTCACTGTTTGCACCGATGGGAGAGACATATTTGAGAGTGCTAACAAAGGCATGGAAGTATTTGACATGTGACAATTCGACTTTTCGTGAATGTAGGCCACTTTGAATTCGTAGTTCTTTTAAGCGATCCCTTCACTCTATTTCTTGTCTTTCTTTTGGCGGGCAAATCGTGCATATTAATGAGGGCAAAGACAAACTAGCTCTTTTTAGCACGAAATACAATGTTTTACTTACCCCACACCCCTCTTATTCTTCCGCAATTGATTTATTTTCCCTTTTTGATTTTACTCTTTATTTTTAATTTTCATCCACGACCACATCTACCGTACATCGATCCCACATCGACCCTAGGTGGACTCCCACCCTTTTTTTTTCCACCACTACATTTCTATTGTTTTCCACCACCACCACCACGACCACAGACGTTTATCGACCTTAAAGTAACTAGAAATCCTAAACCAACTAAAAATAGCACAGAACCTTATCTTAATGAGATTCCTGCGCATTTTATTCATGAGATCAAGACAATAACCTATGACGTCATCTAGTTAATGTATTCCTGCGCACGCTAATGAGATTCCTGCGCAAAAAAGGGGACTAACCGGTCCCTCCTATACTACTAACCACGTGTAGGTTTTCCACCTGCGTTGTCAGAAGTTTTTTGTTCCTCTATACAGACTTTGTCGACATCCTTGTTCGCATCCCTCAATGTTATCTTTTTCGCAGACGTACCTTCTTCGCCCGTTTCAAAAGCGTCATAAAGATATCCAAAGGTTTCAGGAAATGAAACTGTTTTAGAAAGACCGGTTTAAACACGAGCTTAATAGTCTCAATAGTTGGAACTGAAACATCAGTTATGTACTTAAATGAAAGATGCTGATTTCGTTGAGTCATCAGAAATTATTTTTGGCCAGATCCAATGCTAAGAGTCACAGCTTTTTTCTTTGGTAGTAATGTTTAACTTGACGTCCTTTTGGGTCCGTGACAACAGTATTTCCCTATCCGAACACAGAAATCTTGTTAATATGAGATTTACGAATTATTCGTTGAGTTGTCTAAAACCAGCTCTATGACAGACGCTTTCTGTAATGTGCCTTTGCACATAAGATCAGATCAGTTAATGTGCCACCGGGTCATCAACGGAACAGAAAAAAGTCAGAAAATAGCATTTCTGTTTGCAAAATGTTTGCAAAACTTTGTTGTTTCATTAACATCAACGATCGCTTTCAGTATAATTAAAAGAATGTCACTTAACTGTTAACTTTTCATCTCTCAGTTAACTACTAATTTTTTGGCCAAATATCAGTTAACTGCTAACCCCATTGGCACCCTCCATTAGGCATACGGAACTCACTGCAATAATTTGCTTGAGAGACAAGCAATAGCTTCCCAGTGCAAATTCCCAATGCCCAAATTAACCTTCATTGAATCAGCTATTTAACAATCATTCTTCGAGCCAGAATGGGCTCTGAGCAATAGCCTATGAGGCCGAAGGCCGAATGGGCTATTGACTCAGAGGCCATGAGGGCGAGTGGAATAATTGTTTTAGTAAAATCTAACTAGTTTGTCAAAAATATCGAGAATAAAAAAAAATTTAGCTCGTTAAAGCTATACTTTAATCCTTTTTTGCCGCCATAAAGCCAGCGCTTTTCGCTACTAGAGGGCTATAACATATAGCCTAGTAGTGGCTCAACCAATCAGAATGCAGCATTGATAATAGATCACTAGCTGGATTTTACTAAATACCGTTAGTCTGAGAAAAAGATATCTTCTTTCAGCCGGAGCACATGATCCAATTATATACCGTTATTGACCAGGCTTGTTCGGTCAAGATAGCGGGATATTCGCCTATAAAAATGCTGCAAAGAACGAGACCAGTATCCAGCCATCTTGACCAAGCAAGCGTGGTCAATGAAGAATTTATTATAAGGTCAAAAAGAGAACGTGAAATCCCTAGTAGACAAGATGGGCCCACCCGCACCCTGCTCACTGCAGTTGATGATTCATGCCACCTACCCTCACAACTGTGTTTTGTGTAACCGGTTGTCTCGTTTTGTTTAGAAGACCCTGATAGTTGTGTAGAGGCGAAACCAATAAGAATTCACCGATCATATTCTGATTCTAACCTGTACTGCAAGACGATGGTTAGTGAAGGTTCGAGGCAAGCACCTGATATAACAGAGAGGCGCTCTATCAATCAGTCCAGATACTTGGATCAAGAAAGACTTGCTTTCGTTCAGAGTTACCTGGAAAACGCCGAAGATGCGAGGAGTATGACAACTGAAACAAGTGACAGTGGGGTACCGGGTACACGTGGTACGCCTTCTGAGTTTGGACTGGAGGACACGAGCTGTAAGTCAGTAAATACCTTATAAACGGTTACGTTCGCTGCTTATTATCTTCACTACGTATCAGAAAGTATTGAGTAAGTTATTGTCACATCACACAAATTATTGTTGGAAATCCCCTTCTGTCCTGTAAGAACCAGGTCTCCGCAGGAAGAGAAGTGTATCCATTTAGTGTGTCTCCGTGTTCTAAATGTTCCCACACTCCTGTCAAACCGCATAGGTTTTAGTATTTTGACTCGGCCTACTTTCTGTAAGACACGACTGCCAAGCATCATACTCGACCCAAACAGTGAATGGAAAATTGCGACCGGCGCAATCACTATATAAACCGGCCGGTAGGAATTTGCGAACTAGTTTTGTACCAGGCTCCTGTTTTGTACCCTGTTCATAAAACGTTTACTCGCAGTGGACCTCCTTTCTGGCTCATATCACTTCAGACTGTCAAAATGCTGATATCTCACATACGTTGCGGTGAGCATATTAAGGGTAGGTCATCAGTAAAGTGAAAGGGCGGGTTGGGGTTTGGGTGGGTGGTGATTTTCTGCTTTGCATATGATATGTGTTTTTGTTCCCCATGTGTGCATGTTTTTTTTTCTAAGATGGTATATATTTTTTCTGCCTGTTCCCGCTGAATCGATTGTTCTTTTTTTTCACTTGTTTGTTTCATGTATGGAGTACTCCCACCCGCGTTTCGTTTTAAAAATTATAGCGTCTTTGTTTCTTTGTTTGTTAGACTCCCCTTATAAACCTTACCTGAAAGATCTTTCAAAGAAAGTGACTACAGAATTGAAGTGCAGACTTGAAAAAGACCCACTGGCTTTAAAGTGGTTTTATGAATCATTCGGGCTCTCTGCTACATATACCGTATCAGATATATTGGAGAACATCAGTGAATTGTTCCCCGACACTCCTCTAAAATTACTGAAAGACGTGTTTCAAGCCCTGGAACTGCATGACCTCGTAGAAATCTTGGAAAAGCTAAAACCACGTACGCTTCGTCCTACTCTTCCACTCAACGAGATTAAAAAAATGAGCAATGCCAGCAATCGTCCGACAAGGTATTACAATCAAGTAGCGGTGTTGATAATCGATACTGGAACAGGTCGAGGCCACAGCAAAACTGGAATTAGAATTGGGTCATTTTTTAAAGAGTTTAATTCGCGAAGCAGAGTATCTACACTGACGACAACATTGCCACGATCATTCGACGTTATACGTCGTTGGCGAGATACACAATTCAGGTTAGACCATGGTTTTGGAGTCGAAGAGAGACAGAGAAAAATTGAACGAGCCTTCAAAGATGAACTGGAACTTGCATTAAAAGATTTGGAAAGCATATCTCTTGGTAACTACTCCGCAGACTTAGAGAGGCAGCTCAGGACGGAGGAATTGGAGACGAGAAAGGAATTGGAGGAGTACACAGAAATGAGAAAAATGAAGAAGAAAGACAAAAAACTGGCCATTCAGAAGAAGATAAACCAGACGAGGGAAGAACAACAGGAGAAGAAGGGAAAATTCCAAATAATTTTAGAAGAATGGGTATTACTCTGTAAAGGTTGGATAATTAAATGATTAACATTAATTATTGTAATTACTGTTGATTCGAGTTGATTTTAGTAATCAATAGAAAATAAGGAAATGGTAAATATCCAAAAAACTTGTACACTGAAACCTTAGCTTTCGAGACTGAGCTATATCAAAAACACATCCGATATCTACACGGCTCAAAGTCGGGGAAAGAAAAAACCTTGGCTGCACTTGATCGTCATCAGTTACTTTTTCTTGTTTATCTTAACTTGGTTTTGTCCTGTTTTTTTATCGTTCGGTTTAGTCTTTGGTTCCTTTTCCTTGTCGGACCCTATTCACATTTCCAGTTGTAGTTGTCTACTTACATTTTGGCTTTAATTCCTTTCTATAAGAAGTGTGCACTTTCCGGAGTGAAAGAAAAATTCTTATAGTCAGTGCTTTTAATTTCAGTTTTACACGTTCCAAGTGATCGGGCGCGCACAACCTAACCGTTGCTTATTTTTGTAACAGTTCAGCACGTAGACTGTTATGCCAGACACAAGCATTTTTCAGTCCAATACTCCTTCAAATCACTTATAAGTTAAAAAGAAGAAAAAAGAAGGAAAAAGTACATTCCAGTTAAAACGACATCCGAGAAGCTTATAGTCTTTCGTGGAATGAGGTACACTTAGTTCAAAAGGATTATACTTTTCAGTGACCCCTGATTTTTTTAATGCCTTTGTGGGCATCTAAAATTTATTATCAGGTAAAAGTTGTTTTGATTAAACGGGTTAAATTGTAAAGAAACTGACGCTTCGTCTTCAAACATAGTACAAATTCAAATACTTGATTACGAGGCGGCTTTAAACAGCCAACTCATATTTTTTTAACATTTGTGGAATAGTGTTATGTGCGGTCTGAAATTAGTATGGCACTGAGATGATTTCTAAGATGGTTAGTTGTCAATTGCTTGTTTTCCCCGCTAGGTGAGGAATCTACTCTCCCTGTCGTGTGTGTAGATGGTGACCTCCCACATGAGCTTTTCACGATCATAAAAGAGAAGTTGACACACAATCCTGACGAACCGAGGCTGGTCATTATTCCTGGATCAATCTTTGACCGAAATAGAGCAATTCCGGGGACACTTCTTGTTCAGTTTCCTACCGGCGAAATAGATCACTTTCAGGCCATCTTAATGGAGACTCTGCCCAAGCGCTGGCAAACATCAGACCTCGTTTCAGTGATGCGCGAGGTACAAAGGACTTTTCCGCTCGACAAAAAAACAGTAACGAGCCAGAAGCTGGGCGGTTATTGGACTAGAGTAGGAGGATATAGGCGTGTGATTATAATAGAAGACTCATTATCTTCAATTCCAAGACTTCAAAAGACGGAAAAAAGCTCCGAGTGACACGTAAGCCCCCGGGGGGGGGGGTACTTTAGGAATTTCTGGGTGGGGATGTGCCGCTGGGACCCTGGAACCATTAACCTATACCAGAGCTAGTTCAGCTGAATTTTTGCTACCCTATACTAGAGTAAACTCCCCAAATCCCCCTATCCTAGAGTAGCTGTTTCCCTTGTCTAGATAAAATCTTCAACCAACTGATCACTTTCCTGAAAAATGATACCCTATTCTAGACCCAAACGCTCTGATTTACATACCCTATCCTAGAGTAAACTGCTTGAAAACCATACCCTTCACAGCGGCACATACCTATATAGCCCATATATGGCAGTACCCCTCCTCCCCCCGGGCGTAAGCCAGCCTGTGCATAATTGCCCTCGTACTGCAACTTGTGGAGTTTGAACTCGGCGGGCGTTGCTACTTATATGAAACTCTGAGTCATTGTATCAGGAGTGTATGTTCAATCGTCAAGTACAAAAATCCGCGCATTCCAATCCTTCTTTGGTTTCTTCTTACCGACCGAATTACAGGGTTCGTACTTTTTTTCCATGACTTTTTCAAAGTTTTCCATGACCTTAGGTTTAGCTGTGACTTTGGAAATTTTTCAAAATCGTCTTAGGGGGTGTTACTATACAGAGTAACGCAGTAACGAGTAACGAGTAACGAGTAACGGAGTAACGAGAAAACGAGTAACGGGATAAGTATTCAAGAGGTTAAAAAAATAAATAAATAACTCCTAATGGAAGAAAAAACATAAAAAAATGGTTGTAATATCCTACTAAAGACCTTTGCTTATCTCGAAAAATCTGTGTATTCCAAAAAGGGCTTAAAACAACGAAGTCAACCTCCCCCCCCCCAGCCCCTCCCTCCAGCAAAGTCGAGGGTATTTTCGCGCCGAAAAAGTTACTTGACTACCGCTGAAATTTGTAATTTCAGTAATTTAAAAGGTTATTTCCGACAGCCCGGGAACAGGAAGACTATTTTAAAAGTGCCGTGTTTCTGAACAATTGTCACAAATCATAGAATATTTACAACTTAACAAAACTGCATATACTGGTTTTAAGTAGCCTGCGTAGCAGGCGTCGAAAGGGGTAGGGGGTAGGGGATAGGGAGGAAGGGAAAAAGGGGAGGGGGATTGGGGAGAGGGGGAGGGAACGCCTGCTCTAAGAACCCCCTTTTGTTCATATCTGCGGACGCTGGCGTCCGCAACTTCCTGATTGGCTGAGCCGTAATGAGTAACATATTGAAATGCGCGTTTCACAAATCAACAAACAGTCGAGATGGCAGCGGTAGACGTGGATGTCGTAGAGAGTGCTTTGAGAGATGTGAATTTATCTAGTGGTAGAGAAACTGTTTTAAAACCGGAGCAAGAATCAGCAGTAAGGGCTCTTTTAGCCGACAGAGATGTTCTCCCTTCCCTTTATCCCTTTTCCCTTTCTCTCTCCCCCCTCCCCCTCCCCTTTTTGCGCCTGCCACGCAGGCTAGGTTGTGATAACTAATGTCAAGAGCCATAATGGTCCTATTATGGCTCTTGCCAATGAGTGGATTTAAATTAAATTTTGTAAGAAGATTAAGAAAAGTACTTCTTAATTCTTATGCCAATTAACGTAGGCCCCTCTTCGTAGTCACAGGATGGTAAAAACCCTCTTCAAGTGCCACTTCAGCTCCTACTTTTTAAATACCGTATTTATTCGAATAAGCGCACAACGTCGAATTAGCGCCCACCTCGAATAAGCGCCCATCCTAAAGGCAGAAAAAGTTAATAAGCGCCCAGCCTCGAATAATCGCCCACCCCACCACACCTTCCTCCCACTCCTACTCAAACTCAAATTAGCGACCACCCCTAAAATTGAATAAGTACGTACTAATAACAGACTTCCCCGAAGAAGGAGTTTTCTTCAAAGTATTTTACAGGAACCTTGCTTTGTTACTAGTACTTCTTCGCGTTCTGTTATTACCATTTATTGTTTTGTTGGAAAATACACATACTACACTTGCTGAAAATGTTGAAACTTTAATAAGCGCCCAGCCTCGAATAAGCGCCCACTCTCAAGGTCCAAAAATTTAATAAGCGCCCAGGGCGGTTAATCGAATAAATACGGTAGGTCCTAATGTAAGAGATTGATCGTCAAAGCAAGTCTAGAAGACACGATCATTCCTTTCCCGAAGGAATCATAAGTGGGAGAAGACAGAAGTGGGAACGAGGGCTCTTCTACGATTTCAAAATACTATTAGTTGTTGTTATCTTAGCTCAGGCGTTTCATATAACCCACCGATGTTTTTTTAAAGTTTGCCGCAAGCGTGACCAGAAGCGGGAAAGTCCCTTAAAGAATTCAGCGCTGACAGTGGCGTAGCTGCTTTTAAGCCCTTAAGCCTGGGCTTAACAAATTAAAATATGGGTTAAAATTAGTTCATGTAATTGCATGTTATCAGGGCGTGAAATTGCAACTAATGCAGGCGCCAATGTCTGTGACGATCATGCAAAACTGATGACACATATTTCACTAGGAAACTCTGTCGCTGGCGAACCCCATCTTGGTTTTCCAAGTAGATATGTAGGGGTCCTCGTTGCTTACTTTGATTACCTGCTAGAATCATTTGGGTTCAAAACTTGCAAAATTGGGAGATCTCACGGCTCTAAAATAACATCTAGTAAACCAGTTGTTTTCTCCTTGTTTTGTTTCGTTTATGTTTTTTTTTCAGGGGACTAAGCACTTATTCGACTTGTAAAATTGGCTACCACTTTGAAGTATTAAAGTAGCCAAGTGGATCCTGCCAAAAAAGAGTTAATTTCATGCCCTGATAGTAACTATGATTCAGTTATTCTGAATTGATTGATGTTAAACGCAACTTCGAACAAACCAATCCATTTGAATGTTTCTTTACTTCAGCTTTACTTTAATCAACAATCGATCTAAAAACAAGTCTCGCTCTGCATTTCTATTTTGCCGCCTTAATTCTAATTTCTGCGTCTTTACATCGGTAGGTTATTTTTAAAGATGATTTATAATTCCTTTTAAAACGGTGGAAATATTCACTTTAATTAACTTTTGGAAGGTAGTATTAGGAAGTCGAATCCCGAATTTTCGAGGAGTTAAGAGACATTTAAAGTTGAGCAGGAAAGGTTATAACCCCGCGAGTAATAAGCGAGCAAACCGTTTCTAAGCCATCGCAATTCAATCGAGTACTTGGTTACTTGATAACCGTAATAAGGATCCGACAAGGTTCTATTATTTTGATTTACCTGACAGAGCTATTTCTAATAAGAAATGAAATAATTTTGGCACTCCCCCGCCAGTAGTAAGAAAGAAAATCTGTTACTTACCTTCCTCTGATGGTTGCTCCTTGAGGGTTTAGGTGACTTTTCGGCGTGAAAATACCTTCGACTTTGCTGGAGGGAGGGGTGGGGGAGGTTGACGTCGTTTTTGGAATACACAAATTTTTCGAGATTGGTAAAGGTCATTATTACGAAATTACAACCATTTTTACGTTTTTTCTTTCATTAGGAATTATTTTTTATTTTTTTAACCTCTTGAATTTTTATCCCGTTACTCGTTTTCTCGTTACTCCGTTACTCTGTTTAGTAACACCCGTCTTAGGGTATTTAAAGTCAATTCAACAGACACAAACTCTGGTGTTGACCAAGATGTGCTTTTTGGGCTGTTTAACTACTCGCCACCATCTTGTATTTTCCTCGCTTTGACATCTGCTGTAGTCTACCAAACACAACCTTAATTCTCCACGACTTTCCAGAACCAAAAATTAAAGTCCATGACTTTCTGGGCCTGGAAAATGAAATTCCTAGATGCCATGACTTTTCAGGTCTTCCATGACCTTTACGACCCTGAATAAAACTTAGAATGATACCCTTGACAGGAAGGAGAAACTCGTTGCTGATCTGGAAGACGAACAGTAACCGCAACTCAACGCAACACGATTGTCTCCTCGAATCCCCTTCCCATGATGCCTAGCATTAGGGTTACCAACTAGTTCGGAAGGAATTCATTACGAGAAGATATTATGATGATCTAACTGTAGACTGTCGACAGTCAACGGTTTTCTAGTAAGATCACTTGGATCGAGCGCTAACCAGTACGGGCGGACTTCTTGGTTTCATGTGTACCGAGGGGGCGGGCGTCTGCGGTTTTTTAGCTGTGGGGGAGGGAGGCGAGTTTTCTCGCCTCCATAAACATCTCCGCCCATTTGACACTCATCCAACATGGCCGCCCGAAACGCAAAGCCCTCAATGCTATCCTTGTCAAGTGTTAACTTGTCAATTCTGGGAAACGAAAGTTGAGCTTGGAAGTTTCCTGTCTATATGAGGTGATCCAGCTGGTTCGCTTTCCGGCCTGGCTTGGCTTACTCCTTGTTTCCTCATAGAACAATTTTCGTTGTGTATATACGAGAAAGCGGGCTTGTCCATTTCCCGAGATCTTCCCTCGAGCAACCGATGGGATCTCGGCAAGGGACCAGCCCGACCACTCATAAACATAACGAAAATGTTCTGAGGTATGTTACTGGAGATTTTTTTATAATCCCGCTTACCTTACAAAGATTTCTCAATTACTCGATTGTCCCTTCTGTTTGCTGACAATAAATTCAAAGATTAGGTTTGAACAGTATGACAAAACACGTGAAAAATACGAGGGCGGATAAGAAGAGCGATGCCCAGGAGGGACTGGGATTCGGAACTGTAGACATTTGGGAAAGACACAGTGAGTAGATACCATATGGACAAAGTTTCGCAATAAGGACGAGTGAAAATAATGTATTACCTGTAACGTTAGATATCAAATCTCTGTAAACTACTATTCACAAAGAGGTCTGAAATTAACTAGGAATTTTGTGACAATGTTCTGTAAAGAGATTAAAATAATAGTAACATCAGGGCTCAGGCATTTCATACGAATATGTTCGTATCTCCCAGATGCAGTAACAAGGATACTACTGCATCCTCCTCTTTTCTTGAATTTGTATTCGATGAACGCTAAAGACTAGACGCTCTTTTAACTGCACAGAAAATGGAACCGTACACTGGAAAGCGACGATAATCGGCTTTAAATTTCATCGCCTTGGACTTGAAAGCTTGTTTCATGCTGTATCGTAGCCTATTCCAGACTCCGAGATAGTCGGGTCCGCTGAATTGAGAAAGCGCAAACACGAAAATAAAACGGAGGGAAACTGGGGAGCGTGCCTTTTTCTTTCGCGTGTTCCCCCACTATCTGAAGCCTGGAACACGCTAGCTGAATCGCGGATAAAGCTTTAAATAACGTGACTCTTGTAGACTCTTGGTATGTCTGACGGAGCTATGAAAGTGACGCCTAGGTTTTGCCGCTCTCACCTAACCTGAAAGAGGGTAACGCACGTCTGTTGCCCTGGACTTCGCCTTTCTCCAAGAGCTAAGATTGCCCGTAAAAGACGGAGTAATAGATGTGCAGTGAGAGTATCGTACCACAATTAAAGCAAAATGTGCGGAGTTAGGGACTGGAAGCGAGAAGATCTCGAGGATTTTGTCTTGGTAGAATTCATTGTACTTTTTTCTCAATTTCGACAGAGGATGGGGTCTGTTCACAGGATAACTCCACTCATGTTATTCCGCGATTCCCCGCTCATAAGTCATTATTCGTGCTGACAGTTTGCTCCACGCCTTGTTTTGAGGAGTTAACTTTCTGTAGTTAACACTACATCCACTTCAGTCAAGTTTGTTGACTGAAAGGCGTCTTGCTATCTCCACAAGTGCTCTTGTCGGTCGCCCTAAAATGATGTGATTCATATTTTTAATACTATAACCCACTTTAAATTTGATACTAGCTTGAGTTACAGTTCAAGTAACGGTCAATTGATAAATAACTAAATGAAAATGCATCATAGACTAATAGCAGTCGAACAGGAGTGTCAAGCGGGCGAGCATGTGACATGTGAGTGAGCGAGGCAAACACGCCAGGGAGAAGTTTGCCTCGTTCGCCAGCATGAGACAGAAACATGCCGCGCGATAATCCTGCGGAACTACAGGGATCTAACTATATCACTGATCAAATAAGAGCAGCGTACATCATCTGTGCTTTGAAGTTCTCAATGTTTCGTCAGTCAACTTAAAGGCTTGCTTTAGGCTATTTCAGGACGGTCTCAGATGAGGAGAAGAGCGAAATAAACAACAACAACAACGGCGAGGCTGACACTCTCTTCTTCTTTCCCTTTTGTTTCCGCGTTTACCGGTACTTCGCGTCTTGTTTCCCAAAGGGCCACAATGTTTCCCTTTGGATCAGCCAGTAAGTGCTTATAATTATTATTATATTCTCTTAGTACCTGACATTCCCTTGTTTAGATATGGAACAGCATTTGCACTGTTATCCATCACACCAGCAATGTCAAAATGGGCCCAGTGTTTTACGTCCACAAATTCCTTCAATTACAAATTATTATTACACATTTATCTTACCACTGCAAACAAACAAACTACTTATGTGCGGAAAGGTTAACTCTTCGCACACTATCTGCTTTTTTTAATAGCACTTTCGGTAATGCAAAAAAATGCATACTCTGTAAAAAGAGCTCATTTGTTATGTGTAACTTTTGTAATTTACCGTCGAACTTTCCCTAATTCACTATTTATCATATAGACCATAATGCACCTTGTTTACCCCCAGAATTTTGCATACGTCGTCCCAAGAGAAATAAAAAACAATGCTTATGCAAATTTTTGGCGGGTAAACAAGGTGCATTATGGTCTATGTGAAAATAGTGAATAGGACACTTTCCATAAGAGGATACTTGTATTACCTTAAATCAACCTTACAATTGTTATGAGGTTACTAAGAGCTGATCACGCTAGTGACCACAATAATTTTTAGCTGGTTCAAACAAAGGATATGTGCGTTAAATTGGACAATGCCCTTACTCCTCGGCCACCTTAAAAACCATGACCGAGCGCGTAAGAACTCCATGGAGCCCAGTTACTATCCCAACCTTGTTCCCAGGGTCACAATGCTTGTCGGCTTTTAGACACCCTGGGTTTAAGTTGGTATCATTCAATATCGAGGAGAACCGTTTCTATGCCCAAGGCCTCTCACTTACAAGGCGCTCAAGGTGATTAGTTATTACGTCTTATTCTTAATTGCGGATATTCGGTAATTGTACTATTATTGTAATACTGACTCCAACAAAGTTAGTTTTCTATTAACTACAGTGATTAAACAGTATGTTACCTTAAGAAAAGCAGCGGCGGTACACGCACCAGCCGATCTATTGAAACAAAGATGATCAACATGTATCACGAAGAAAATTAGTATGCTCCTTTAAGGGAGCTTACCGGTTATAACACCGAAGAGCAGTGCCGGTACAAGGATTTCCTTCATAGACTTGTGTCATAAAGATTAAAATCCCTGCGCAGCGTAGTTACTTAATGTTCATTTGAAAATTGTAAAATCGAGATCTTATACTGACGTTTTGGCATTCCTGCCTTTGTCAGGGTACAAAACTATACACATTCATAGACACTTGTTCATAGCGATCATTCTTACTATTAAATGTACCGAGGAGCTGGGCGTCGGGGTAGATGGGCATAAAGGAAAGAGAGGAGGTGCTATAATAGCTGCTGACGCAGAGTTTCTATGCTGTAGGCTGTCGCATCCAACGGTAGCGATTGTATTTGCGAAGACTATTTTCATTGCAAGTGTTGGCACAACTCAAAAGCACCAAATATGTGCCCTACAATTCTTACATCCAAAGTTGCAACTCCTACTCCCATCACCTTGGTACATTGAAAGTAAGCGCTTGATCATGACGATCTTACTGTACGATAGGGTCTATGAACAGTCTATTCCCTTCAAGAGGCAAGTTTCAAATGGACTAGGACACATTACATCAATGTTACTATTGACTTTACATCACCGCTTTACATCTCCCTTCCGCCCCTGAAACAAAAGGACACCTTTTATATTACATACATGTTCAATTTAAAATGGTAGTTGGTAGGCCAATGGGTAATTACTTGCACATGGTGCCTCCCAAAAAATTCACAATTCTACCTATACTATGATTCATTCCGATAATAATAACTACACATTCATGCACTCAGAAAAAGCATGTGATTGTCAAAACAAACTAACAGAGTTACCTAGGAAATAAACCAAGAAACTCTGTTAGTCTGTGGTGATCAACACACCAATATACAGGTTACTTGGCAAATCACCATCAAGTTTTTTTTATGATTACAAATATAGATGCACCCAAGGTTTTAGCCAGAAGGGTGTTCAGACGTCCTATGGACGCCCATTTTTGGAAGAAACACAATGAAAATTCACCTAATCTCTCATACGTTTACGGGAAAACGTGAATTCTGGACGGCCAGTTTTCAATGTCTGGCTAAAAGCCTGATGCCACCTATCAACATTCTACCCCATTCCAGAATACA
Organism: Porites lobata; assembly: GCA_942486035.1. Lineage (NCBI taxonomy): Eukaryota > Metazoa > Cnidaria > Anthozoa > Scleractinia > Poritidae > Porites > Porites lobata. Next base: position 7,972,432 of record CALNXK010000003.1, read on the forward strand.
GGACGGTGGTTTACCATTTACAAAAAGTTTCCGGATAATCCGGTTGAAAAGTAAATAGTACATGACTTTTCGGGTCGTTTCGGCGGAAAAATTTCAGGAGCAACGCAACATCTACAAAGGTAGTCCTGTTTTCCCGGTCGGAATGTTCCAAACGAAAATTTGTGTTCCATTTCTTCAAAGCCGTCTCTGATACCAGTTCCAGCTTTTTGGTAGTAAAACTGATTAGTGAAAATGGTAAACGCGATTCCGGCACGAAATTTACCAGTCTTGAGTTTGCTTAGTATTTGCCCAAACCAAGAACCGACTGGTTTGCCAATGTAAATGGTATACAACCGACGACGCTTGTTTCATGAACCTACTCGGCCTTGAATCCCACAAGTCTCCTGTACAATATTGCCGCTCAATGGTAGAGCTTATGTCGGTCTCTGATGTATTTTATTTTGATTGTGACTAGAATGGATACCCCCAAAATCAGGTTGTTATCTTCACTTAAAATACATGATAGGAGTTCTAAGATAAGAAAGAAAATGCAAGAAAACAGTAGGTAGTATATGTAGGACTTGAACCCGCAACATTTGAAGTATAATCCACATCCGTATCCTCTAAACCATCAAGGGCTAACTGCCGAAACCGGTTAATTTTAACGTACTTTATATGGCATTGATTTTTACATTACTGAAAGCCAACCGTTTTCAAAAGAGTGCTTAGCCCTAATCACTGTACTTCAGTCAGAGTGCTAAACCCTATATTCAACTCTTTTCCTTGCATAACTGTCTCTTACTCTGATTTCCCCACTTTTCTCAAAAAATGTGTCCAATAACTTGGCATAAATGGTTCCCTACGACGAGTATAGGTTTGTGTAGTAAACTTAAGGTGTCCAACCTGATTTAACTGTATACATAAGCACCCTTTTTTGCAGGCTGAGAAAACATGCGTATACAGCTTAAACTTACGTTTTTGGTACGAATTCTTTAATTTTATCACCAACGCAGAGTTGGAACAGATCAAACCATTTCAATGGAACACACAAACACACACAAAAACATTATCACTGAAAATACTGTTTTAAATTGGAATAATTTTGACACGAAATTGCCACCCCAGCATTGAAGCAATTACAAAAATACCCCAGCAATAGTTGCAGTGTTGCAGCAAAGTGAATAATTACAATGTATATCATGTAAAGTTAACACACTTACAATGAAACCAAGTAAGTAAGCAGCTGCGATAGCAACAGCAACAACAACAACAACCACAGTAATCTTTAGTATTTTGGTAAACAGGTTCAATAAAAGGACAGGACATTCTACCGGTAGATGTCACATAAATCTGCATACATGTGCATGCAGCAGGCCTCATTTCAGTATCAGCTCATACTTGAATGTCTAATCATGCACAAACCCAGCTGATAGCTACCATGGCTTGACAGGAAATGTTAAGACATGATAACTTCAACAGATTGGAACATTATAGTAATACTTCCAAAAAGTTCAAAAATATGAGCAGTAATATGAAAAAGGGATGCTTTGAAAGTATCCTGTGTGGACCACCATGATAAATACATCTATACTTTTCTTATGTCATGTTATTTTCTAAATAAGAGGCATCTACTTATGATCTATATCTTCTTGGAACCCCATACAAGTTCCAAAAGGTTAAAAGTTAAGTAAACTCCACTAAAACCCAAACTATTACCATTCTGTATCATGTACATGTTCTATTCCCTCCGTATTTCATCAAACCAATGAATGTAAATGGCAGACAAAATTAGCTATTTTGCAGTTGGTTTACTACCCTGGTCCCAGAGGTTTTTCTTGATTTTTCTTCGCGAAAGAGATCAAGAGCAAACCGCGAAGCGGCGACAACGAGTCGCGAAAGCGACGAGGAGAGACAGAAAAACCTCTGGTTACCTTGACCTCGAATCTCACTTCCATGCAGACGACAGGGTCAGGATCTGACCCTCGGGCGTTGATTGGTTGATATTTTTCAAACGCGCAAACCAATTTGATTGGCTCGTTTAATTGTAACTACCGAGGGACGCTGAGGAAGATTTTCACACCTCTTTTTTTGCCTCTCTCTACTAGGAAGAAAATTGTTTGTATGCTGCACTCGCAATAACATTTGCAGGACCAAGGCACGTAGAGGCACGCCATGGATGTTGTTCCTGAAAGAATATTCAGAAGAAATTTTGACCTCGGTACTTAATGAGCGCTTTCCGGAGTCTCACTGAGCAACAAAGAAAGCTTTGTTCGCTGCGTTGAGTCGAAAGGATGTGTTCACCATTTTATCAACCGGACATGGAAAGTATATTTTCTGTTACAATACTGTCATTCCATTAAATAAACTAACTTGTTTGGGGCAGCAAAATAAAAAATCTCCGAATACGGAATGAAAGTTTCCTTGTAGGAAAAAAAACATACAACTTTGCAAAGTGCGTAATCATTTTCGGTGCGGCTTGATTTTCCTTGACGCCCAAAAAGATCTAACCGACTATTTTTTGGCATAGACCTATTCAGCTAACTCAATGTTGTACCCAATTCAAATCTCCGGGGATAAGATTCTTTGTATTGCATTTGCATTATAATGTGGCATTCAGATTTAAATGATATGGAAATTCCTGAAACAAAACGTTTTATTCCCAAAGGGTTTGAATTGGGTACATTGAGATGTGAATAGGTCTAATGAACTTAACAAAACCTCTGAAAGTACATTCCAGCCTTAAGGGATTGTTGTGCTGCATGACTCTTCCTAGCGTCGCTGTTCACAAAAAAAATGGACAACAAACCAAATGCGAGCCAGATTGCCAGAATACATATTAATATTACTATTTTCAGGGGAATGCCCGCGAATCGACGCGAACGGCGCGCCCCGCAGAAGTAAACAATGTAATAGGCGCGATTGATAGACTCTTGCAAACTTTACAACTTCCCGCCGGCAGACTGCCGACAGAACAGATGACAATGTTTGTGAAAAATCCTTGTTATTATACCCAAATAAATTCTGCAAATCCTGCAGCATTCGTTTGGAACAATGTCGGTTTCTTTATAAAGTGGTCTTCTCATTCCTGGACTCTTGTCGCCCATTGTTAACACATGCTTTACCACCCAAGTGAAGATGGTTTGTTCACAACATAATTTCCCCAGGTCTACCCCGACTTAAAAAAATAGCGGCTGATAAGCACGTGTTTGCTAAGTTGCCATTGGTCACTCTTTTTATTAGCAATTTGACGCGTTTGACAGCTGTCGTCTGCATGCGAAGTGAGATTCGAGGTCAAAGGTAACCAGAGGTTTTCTCTGTCTCCTCGTCGCTTACGCGACTCGTTGTCGCCGCTTCGCGGCTTGCTGTTGATCTCTTTCGCGAAGAAAAATCAAGAAAAACCTCTGGGACCAGGGTATTGGTTTACTCGTGTTATGTTCCTAGGCATATGAATGGCAATGAAGCTTATACCAAAATAAAGTCACTACCAGCCTTGATTCCACTAAAAGGCTTGGTTGCATAGTATACCTCACTAAATTGGTCCTTTGACAAAAATTATAACTACTTCAATAAAGTCTAAAAAATTAATATAATGTGTGTAAATAATTTAAGTCAATAATTATTGGCTACATACATACTCTGCTACTGTTGACAAGACCAAGACTTGTAACTAACGGATAATATTATTTTTAGTGCACTCTCTCTACAACTAACAGAAGTATTATCCTGTATTTTTCCATCACCAGTGTTGTGATAATACTAGCATTTATACAGAATATCATGTCCAAATAAAACCAGCTGGTTGTTTCCGATTCTCACTGCATGCTTGAAACAAACACCTGGTTATTGGTACATTTGAACACAATGTTATCATCACCATCATGCAGTTTGGACAAACAGTACATTCCATTTAATTTATTTACTATGTAAACAAATATCTAAATTGTTTCTATGTATTTTCATGCAGCTTATTAGTTAAATTACTTTATACAATTATCAAATTAAATTAACAGGCTAGCCTGGCATAAATTAATAGTAAATGCTATGAAAGAAACATATGATAAACATAATTTCAAGTTGACATCAAGTATGTATTCAAGCTGAGTGACCAATCATTCCATAGGTCATCCTGTTTTCTGCAACACAAAGTGACTAGCAATATTTCTTCTTTCCCTGGCCTGGTCGGGATGTTACTTCATCCCAAGGTTAACTCATAGCATTACCGTGTAAGTCTAACCAGCTCCATTTCATACACCTGGGCCCAGTTGTTCGAAGGCTGATTAGTGTTAACCCAAGGTTAAATTTTAACCTGGATTTCTTTTTCGTTTGCTCAAAAGCATTGTTCCGGTTAATTTTCGCAATTTTTTTACAGAGTATCAAATCATCAAATTGTATACAAAAAGAATGAAACTGAATTTGCCTATTGAGCATTCATATCTGAACTGACACTTTGCACTACCCCTGGGTTATGTAAACCCTACTTTGAACAACCTGGCCCAAGGTGGATTGAGAGTAAAGCGCCTTGTCCAAAATAGCCTGCGAAAACATCTGCCAAAAACACAACACAGTTACCCCAGCCAGGGCTCAAACCCAGACCTTTCAATCTGAGACCAATACACTGTCATATTATTAGCACCCTCCACCTCCCATGCACACAAAAAACACATTAATGGAGTTCAAAGGGGCACAAACCAAATTATTGAAGCAAAAAAGCACTGCATCTAGGTTCACCCATCCATACCTTTTCTTTCCAGTATTTCTCAAATCGGCCACATCTGATTCAATCTGCTCAGTGTAGTGTTGGTATAAAGGCATGCGCCACATTCTCTCTCCACAATTAAACCCAGCCTAGACAAAAAGTAAGAAGTCTTTGAACAAAACAAACCACTCGTTTCTGTTCCCCCCTTCCCTACAGTCTCTTGTCTCAACTGTAAACACTCGCAACTACATCACAAAACACCATAATACTACCTGGAAGATGTGATGCCACAAAGTAAGTGAGTTGGTAAACACTCCTGTTGCTGCTTGTCCCAATGCAATATCCATTGCACCTAAGGTTGTCATATATTAAACATCAAAGTTATAAAAAGTAGAATCAAGGACATAATCACCAAAGATAAAAAATAGGCATTTTGCACTGTAAATATGAAAACATTTCTTTTTGGACTACATTATTTTAGTACAAACTTAAAGAGCATAATATAAAAATTAGGTAAGCTGTACATTTTCAGCTGTATATTTAAAAAATAGTGACATGACATGGTTTTGAGGCAAAAGAGAATGCGTGTGGTCCATCCCATGGCTTTGGGACATTGGAGAACCTGGGTGATGTCACATGGTTTTAACATAAAAATGGGGCAGAAAACTTGCATAAGATCAACTGGAGGTAAATTTACTGAGTGATGGAGAAAATGGTCGCAATCCTTGAGTTTCATCCCAATAACAAAATTAGGTAGCAGTCTGTTGACTACAATCATTACAAAACTGAGACAAATAAACTGATTAAGAAATCTTTTTTAGAGAGCTGACAGTTACCTGTGAGGGTAGCAACATCAATAATAGCAAGGGGTTTCATGTTACTGGCATAACAGAGAGCATCAGCTAGAATAAGCCTTCCCTCAGCATCTGTGTTGTCAATCTAGAAAATTAATTAACCCTTTTAAGTTCCAACAGTCATCAACATCAATTTTCTCCTCACAATATCCATATGTTGTCAAGGGAAATGGTTATGAGAATTAATCAAATGATCAAAAAAGAAAAAATGCGTTGATATTTTACTAAACTCTCTCAACTTATCTTAAAGGAAATGCATGAATATCAGTATGGAGAATTCGCACGTGGATATTGGGGCTTGAAGGGTTAAGATCTACCAATGAACAAATGGATATAGGGGACAAAGAAAAGAATTACGAGGAAAGGAAAACAATACAATGGTCAAGTTTGCCATCAGATCATTTTAATTACAGGTATTATGGTGATCTTCCTTTGATGACAACACTGACAGTAACTGCTATCACAAGGATTGTGCACCTCATAAGCACTCATAAGCATTTAGTTTGAAACTTGATACATCAGGAAGTTGTAAATGGCCTAGTAGATTTTTTGGCCAAAAATTATGAACAAATTATTTTTCTGATAAGAACTTTCCAGACTTTTGAGACTATTGACGAAAAAATTGGAACAAGCCCAAAATGTAAACTACTCTTTCTTGATAGCTTGCTCCCGCTCCACCCTGCACCAACGTGGCCCAGATTTGAATCCCGCAGACAATACCTCCAAGAAAAACATTATTATTCCCCAATCTTAATTTGATCCAAAATGTGAGATAAAAAACCACTTTGTTAAAGTGCTGAATTGTATATATTTTTTAATTATCCACTTTACAACTAACCTCAATTGTTTTTCCATTCATGGCAGTCACAACATCACCAGGTTTATTAGCACTTCCTGATGGCATATTTTCACAGAGTGGAGTAAGTGCAGTGACATTGATAGGCAGCTTAAGTCTTGCTATAGCTTCAAATGCAGCACTAACCGTCGCAGCTCCACCCATATCTGCCTTCATTAATCCCATCCCAGCTGCAGGTTTGATGCTAATACCACCACTGGAAAATACAAACAATAATAATTATTTTAAAAAAATTAAATATCAGTTGTTGAACAAATAAAATGTTTTAAGAAAGAAGAAAGACCATTCTACTACTACTGTAACTACTACTTCTACTGTGATCACAAGCCTAAAAAATTCAGTGATCCTGCAGGATCAATGCATTGCTCTAATATAACCAACTGAGGCATCAAGCCAACTAAAGATCTCTATAAACGTGTGTGCTGTAAATTGCATAAATAATTCTCTCTTTTTCTTTATACATATTTTAATCAACAACTCATTGTATTCCTAATTTGACAAGGGAATTTCCATAATGGATTAGATGTGACTGGGATAAATTTACCACAGTGCTTAAGCAAAAAGAAACTTCTTTTATCCTTTTCTAATGAAAGCCAACAATACAAATGTAAGAATATAAAGGGAGTTATGCTGGTCAATTCAGGGTACCAGTACTGCAAGATTGAACATACCTATCAAATGTAACACCTGCAAACAGAAGAGAGGAGTAATCTAAGTAAATGTTGTTAGTACAAAATGCACTTCATGTCTGGCCCCAAGAGAAACAGTGAGTGTCAATAATGCTGAAGGGAACATTACGGTTTAATGAGAAACAACCTCTACCACTGATTCCTATCAGTCATTAAGGTTTTGTTATACCTCCCTACTTAAATCAAAATAAACATTGTAAATTAGTTTTTTTGCCATGACTGCGAAGACCATGAAAAAAAGGAGGGAATTTAAAGGGGCTCAGTCATGCTCCTTGAAATCTTCTTAAAAAGCTAAAACTTGTCTTCAATTTGAATGAATTCCAGAAATAATGGTCCAGTCTTGTTGCTATAAATATTTTTTTTTATTAGGCATTGAAACTGTTTCCTGTTGTTTGCTGCAACAGATGGCAAGTATGCAAATTAATCAAACTTTTTTTCAAGTTTTAATGTTATGCCTGCAAAACACACTGAAAAAATGATGATGGCTATTGTTCCCTGATGACATTAATTTTGATACCTCCATCATAATGCTACAGGAACATTAATTTTTGTGTATGGGGTAAAGGTATAACTAAGAATATTTCTTTAGCACAGAGCTGAACAAAACAGCAAAATCCTTGTGACATATAGGCCTTCAAGAAAATGCCTGAAAATAGTATAGTCCAGTTACCCACTTTCCTAATTTTGTGAAAGGCAAGGGGTAACTAAAAGCATTAATTTTAAAACAAGCAGGGTTTCATGAGGTCTTACCTTTTCCTACAAAAACTAAAGGAGATGGATCCTTTGTCTTAGCACCAGAATACTTCATTTCCAAGAAAACACTGGGCTCAGTTGAACCTTTACCAACACTGAGAAAAGCACCCATCTTGTTTTCCTCAGCCCAAGACTGGTCTCTTACAAAAAATAAGAAAAAAAGTACAAAAATAATAATTAATAATAATCAGAGGCTGATGCTTGGGTTTGAAACTTTTAAGTCAGAGGTAATTTGATTGCAATATTGTTAAAAATATCTTGTTTCAAATCACCTGTGAGTATTTAACAGGGGAGGTATGCTTTTTAATGTAAATATTATAAGCAGGAAAGTTATTCAAAATTCATCAGGAAAAGAGAAAGATAGAGAGAAATATTGACGATGCAAATGGCCATACATACCTAGCATACACTTCTACATTCTCCAGATCAGAAAGTTGTTGAGTAAGCCTGTCAGCAAAAATCCTTGGTGTCATCAGGTTTGACGGCATCTCCATAAGCTCCCTTGCAAAATTTTGTGCTCCAGAAAGCAACAAACCATCTTGAAAAAGCTGATGCCATGTATGTAAACGAGATTTTTCTTCTTTACTAAAAGATAGTATAAAGTGAAAGTACTGTATTTATTCGACTAACCACCCTGGGCGCTTGTTAAATTGTTGGACCTTGATAGTGGGCGCTTATTCGAGATGGGCCCTTATTCGAGGCTGGGCGCTTATTAAATTTTCACCATTCTCAGCAATTGTAGTATGTTTATTTTGCAACAAAATAATAAATGGTAACAACAAAAAGCAAAGATGTAACAAAGCAAGGTTTCTGTAAAATACTCTGATGAAAACTCCGTCTTCGGGAGGGTCTCTTATTATCTCTTATTGGAGTTTGTGTGGGAGGGAGTGGGGTGGGGTGTTATTCGAGGCTGGGCGCTTCATAACTTTTTCTGCCTTTAGGATGGGCGCTTATTCGAGGTGGGTGCTAATTCGAGGTTGGGCACTTATTCGAATAAATACAGTAATCAAAAGTGATGTACTTAAGTTCAACTTAAATATCATTCTTTTAGAAGAATATATTTCAAAAGAAAAAACTGCATAAAATTAGTGTCGTTTTTACCTGCGAAGTTCACTTTCTTTGATGTGCTCATGGAGCTGTAGATCAACTTTAAGTTTCTTTGAAGATTTTAAGTTATCATAGCTGAATAATGCAAGAGCTGCTCCCTCAGCTACCGCTACAAGCAAAAAAAGGCACATAGTGTCATTAACCTGTTGAGAATGATGTTTGTTCTTTGCTGTGGCAAAGACGTGTTATATCAAACTTTTCCTAGATGTAACTTAGAGAAATTTAGTTGACAAAAATTAGTATATTTCTCTGAATCACAGGGTGTTCATCAGGCATCAGAGATTAGACAATTCTCTGTTTATTACGCAGAATTCTCCAGATAACGGTCACTATCCTATGACTATTTTTTACTCAGGTGTGAAGTATTCTCCTGCAATGTTACACCTTTCTCCTGCTACTAGAATCACTCAAACTTCATTGATGTGTTGAACTGACAGATGAGATCACAAAGACTGTATGGTTTTGGGACCAAATCATAAAAAGCTGGAAGCAATACATGTAACTACTACATGCACATAAAAAGATCTGAATTCTTAACACAAGAATAATTTAAATACCACTTTCAAAACTGTAAAAATTCTGGAAATAAAATTAGAAACTATTAATAATTGCAAATTCGGAGAGTCCATTCAATGGGGAGGGGTAGTGAGTGGTAACTATAAGGTGCAAAACTTGATGAGCTTGTGACGATATGGATACTACCACAACAGCTCAGTTGAATTATCCTCTTAAAGATTATACTTTAATGACAAATTCAAAATAATAATATTACATCTTTGCCACAGGTCATTTTAACATACCCAAAAAAGTACTCTTATTTAACAATTATTCGCCGAAGGCGAAGTTAATATTGTTGAATAATCCCCGAGACGAAGTCGAGGGGATTATTCAACAATATTAACTGAGCCTGAGGTGAATAATTGTTTTAGTATATTCACACGAAGTGATCTCAAAAGAATCAGAAAGAAAACCATTAAAAAATGATTAGTTTGATTGACGGGTGAAAATTCATGCGTGAACACGAAGCCGACAGTGGATGCGCAAAACTTAGATCTTTACAGTATCTTCAAACATGGCAAATGATAGTTTTAATCCTTTTGTATCGAGTTTTGTAAGCTTTAGCATCAACGGTTTAAAAGAAAACGCCGAAAATTTAAATTACTACCCAATTCTGAGAAGAAAAGTATCTAGAGCTTTATTTCTTTCTGTCAACTCACCGTGAATGAGAAAGTTTTCTTCGTCGCTTCTTGCAAATGCTGTCAACAGCGGCTGCGATCAAGGTGAGCGTTGATTATCTCCAAAGTTCTTTGCCTTGTTAACTTGCTGGCACGTACAATTTTCGAAAATATTTGCCTTCCTCTCTTCTCCATAAATTAACTTCTATTTATAGGCAAAATTGGTCTTGCGAGAAAATCCCGAAATCACAAAACAGTGACAAAGCGACCTCGTTTTCCTCTGTAGTGGTAAACATAGCTTCGAGCGTACAAAAAAGTCAGCTAAAGTAAACCACTCCACAATAAATCACGCTGTTTAAACACCATGAAGTCTTTTCTTGCCTTCAAAGTCATCAGCACTTGGATATTCGTGTATTTTCAAAAAGGTTTTACTTTGAAACTTTGGCAAAACACCCAGTTCACGACAGCGATTTTGTTCGGCTTTATATTCACCGCCTAGCGCGGTGAATATAACGTCATAGTCCGAGATAGCTAACCAATCAGATTGCTTGAATTACCAAGATCACTGAGTGTGTATATACTAAATATCTATACATATAACTCTTACATGTGAATGTAGTTCTATTACTTGAATTTTACTTTCTTCATCTGTGTTAACATGAAGTTTCTTCCAATGATCTAGAATTGCAAAAAATAAATTTTATACAGTTTACCTTGAGGATTAGAACAGGTATCTACTTCTGCTATCTGAACTCCACAGTCCCTCAAAACCTTAACACCAACTGTAAGAGAGTTTCTCAAGTTAAAACACAATGTGCCAATTACCCAACATTGGTAAATGACCTCTTAGAAAAAACAAAGAAATTGAAAGTAAAACCTATACAGAAAATCCAAAATAGGTCTGCTGATTTTTAAAATTTCTCTTACTCTTGTTGAAGTCAGTATGACTCCATCCTCAGTCTACAAATCTTAGGGTTTTGCCATAACGTTCCTTCCCCATGGCTGGTGGATCGAGCCATTTCTGAAAATGTTTGGTCATTTTACAGTGCATAAATCGACCACCAAAGAAGTTTGCATCAAAATGGAGGCATTAGAAGATGAGCAAATTTAAAGCTTTTTTCATAGTTTTCTCTTTTTCTGGGCTTTTAAAAGGCTTCATTCTCATATAAAAATCTCTTCAAAAAGTACCAAGGACTTTGAGTAGCTGGACTGAATCACTCACATAAATTTTGGTTCTGAAGATGACCAACATAAAAACTGATGACATGAGAAGGGCAGCAAGGAACATGGGATATAGCCTGGGAATACAGCCATCTGTCCTTGCCCCTTAGCTTCCTGCTATGGATGTTTCATCAAGGGGGACATCCATAAAACCTGTGATTACCGGATTAATAATACAAACATTGATTTACGTCATGGAATTTCTGTCACTGGCACAGATGTCGCTTCCGGCAAAACATCCTTAGTAGTGAGGAGTGAGGAACGAAGGCTGTACTTGAAGCCTACAGTAACAGGTGAATGAGGTGTCAATGGGTTTCAAGAGTATTTCCAACGTTACTAGTTAATGAAAATTAGAGGCAGCTTTAATATTTCCAGTGGGTAAAAACTACAAGTGCTTTACCTCCCGATGCTTGCCTAAGATTACCACTTTTCTGGTCTTCTTCATTCATCTCTAAGTCAGAGTCTACGTTCTTTTTACCAAGTCCAACAACCACAACACATGGATAGTCCTAATAATCATGTCAAAAAAATGGAAGGCTATGATCACACCAGTTTGGATTTAGAACAGATGAAGTAGCGAAATACATCAATCATAGCAATGGAAACCTGAGTGACAAAATCAATACCACTTCCTGTTGCCATCAATTTACCTAAATATCTCTTAAATTTGTTTCACAATATTTCTACTGTTTCTGTTGCCCATGGCCAAATAACAGTGTTCTAACATCCTGTGCTGGAATCTACCACTTTCCGTAATATGCATTAAGTAAGACAGGGAAGCTACAGTATCTGAACAAATTGGTTTAATGATTACTTACACATATACATGTATGTTAAAAGACCTTTTACTACATTTTGAACATGATACATTGAAATTCCTAAGAGCTGGAAAAACAAGGAAATATTCAAGAAAAAAATTCAAAAAAGTTATACAAACCTTATCAATGCCAAAGAATGCTTTGGATTTACCAATCTTTCCCTCAAATCCAGACCTTTAAATAAAATCATGACCAAGCAATAAATTAAATATTAAATTATGGTGTATGGTACGATTTCCTCACAGCCTCATACATTATGTAAGCCTCAATAATATGAATATAAATTGAGGCTATGGGAATTAAGTTACAGTAGAAATTTCTTCTTCAAAAATTTAGTCCGTGCTATTCTAGAAACTATTGTAGTCTACTGTGACATTCACACACCATCCATATAATTATCTTCAGTATTTTGGGCAAACACTGCTAATAGGCCACCCCCTAGCCTGCGTAGCTGGCAGGATTAGCAGCGAGTACTGTAGTTTTTTGGAGGTGGAGCCACGTGAAGTTTGAGAGCAAGTCAAATTGAAATCGCGCCTGCCCTAATTCTTGGGTATTTTGAATAGTCCGCCAACCAAGCGTACAGGAGTTTCTGATTGGCTGAGAGATAATACATCAGTCATATGTTAATGTAAATCTCTAGTCTCTCCCAAGGGAAAGTAAGTGTGTTCACGTGGAAATGAAATATACTTAGGCAAGCTAACAGGCTCCTCTCCACCATAAGATGTGAGGTTGAACCAACTCCTTGAAAGACATTTTTTGAGGGAAAAAGATCTCAAAACTTAAGACACGTCTTCTGCTATCCAAAGGGTTGGAACTAACCTTGTTTTACAACAGGAAATTGGCTCTATAAAAAAAGCACATCAGACAATAATTATTGCCTTTCGTCACCCAGTGCAAAGTCTCTGGTCGAGCTGAGCTCAACATCAAAAGAGCGCTTGATCATTGAAAACTGACATCTTAGAAAAGCGGGTGGAGTATGCTGTGGAGGATGCTTCATTTTGACTGAGCAAAATTAATGTTATCTTTGCCGATTTACAGGTCACGAGGCAGATTTGTTTCCTACCTGTGCATTGATTTCCTGTGGTTTTTGTCTCTGACAGAATTTGACCTCTGAAGTAGGTTAGGGAATTCTTTGAACTCTTTTGAAGCGTTATATAAGCTTCTTCTTACAGCAAAATAACCGCTTAATAATTTATTAGTTCTTGGTTTCTTCAGGTTGGAGTAACTGCCCTGCCTGGATCCTGAATAACTTACTACATGTATTTGTTTTGTCTGTGACTTGATTCTGTGCTATGTTTTGTCACTCTTAGCCTGGCTCGTTTGCAGGTCAGTTTCGTATTATACCCCTCTTCATGATTGGGTAATCAAATAGTTCCAACCAAGGTGACAAAAGTGGGCGGCATTCAAAACTCATAAGAAATGTGGCAAGCAGGATTTTCTCTCACCGCAAAAACCCCTTATAATAGCTAGCCATCCCCTTTTTATTTTGTTTAGCATCAAAAGCATTTCCTGGTTTTCGGTCAGTCGAGATGGGCCAGTAATTATAAGATGGTGACACTAAACATCACTGGGAGTGTGAAATGTGAACTTCAGTAGCAGAAGGCAAGGCATTTTCTCTGTTATTTACTGACTTACTGGTAGTCAGTACTTGCCCCAGATGCTTTTTGACGAGCAGAATTGATTTCATAGCTCTTCTGTTATTCGACAGGCAAGTTAACAACAGAATTCACTAGCCCAATGGCAAAATCCACTAGCCCCGGGCTATCAGACATTACTTTCTTTGCACATTGCCACTTTTATGTGAGGAGCAATGATACAATGACAAAATCACTGTATTTAAATTCTACTGTGTGGCATCTCGCCACCCCATAATTCAATCTTTGTGTATTTTCTCTTCTTTCCTGAACTTGACCATAACAGGCCATGTGACACAAGTATGCAGTTTCTCATGTCAAAGAAAAAGTAAGCCCACCGATTTTTTTCTGTCGTTGCCAGTTTTTGAAAGATTCTGGTAAAAATTACAAAACAATGACCATTTTAAGATTTTATGCAAATTGGCCTCAAGCCACCATTAACATGCGTGAGATCATGAAATCGTATCCCTTGAAAGCTAGAATTCGTAGATGTGACTGTTAATAAATGAATAGGATGAATTAGGTTTGATGAATTCACGAATTCTCTCCTTACAGTCTAATCATTTCTCTGAGCCTCCCAGATGTTCTTGCGTTGAACTTCTTCGTCGCGTCCGTAAATGCGTCTTCCGCAAGTCCTAATTCTCTACTTTCGTTTTCATACACGCCTAGAACAACGCCTCGATCGATAACAGCCTGAAAAGAATTGAACGAGAGAATTGTCAACAGAAAGGTACCGTTTACTTACCTAATTATAATAACGAACTCACCTTTGAACAGAACGCCTTAACTGCTAGAGAAAAATATCGTGGCGAACGCCCGAACTGAAAACACCTCAGCGCCATCTTTGCGTTCCACCACCTCTTCGTTCTCGCCCCAGACTCTACGCTTATCACGCCCAGACGCTCTTCCCTCCGCAGGGGCTCCTCCCAATAAAAATAACAATTTTTCTTTCTCAGCCTCGCTGTGGAGGATCGAGGAGAGAGATGGAGATGGGATAGCAGCCGTTGTTCAGAGAGTCCAGAGGTTGCCTTGGTGGACTTTTGGGGTTTGAGACTGAGAGGTTGTCGTTCGAACGGATTGGACTGGAGTGTTTTAAATTGTGATAAACCTATTGTAGTTCAAAACCTAAGTGAACAGGCTTGGAAACTAAATCGAGATTTCATCTGAAGAGGGGACCATTAACAGGAAAAAGATCCAATTGAGGCAAAAAAAGCAATAAACTAGTGAGATTTGCTCAGGGAGGATATCCTATGAACCTGCCGAGTAAAAATCCTTAAAAACTAGGTAAAATAGAGTAAACTGATCATTAAGGAGAAAATGAGATAATAATTGAAGTAGGGAAAATGGCGACAAAAGGGAGTACTAATTTATTTCATTTTTTTCCGTCTCACTGTTCAATCATCAAGGTTGGCTTTGGTTTTATGTTAGAGCTTTAAAATTGTTCTTGTTACGAATTAAACGAAAAGTCCTTATGCATTTATCAGCGGCCATCCCGGGGTAACTCCGGGAACATACGCGGGCATGGGGCGGGATTTGTTAACTTTGTTCGATAATCTTAAGCCCGGGATGGGGGGATTGGATTACTTTTGCACTTTCGCAGCAGGATCCGCCGGGGGAAAACCTGCGGGATTTGTAAATATCTATAAATATTTATAATCAAAATAAATTCAAGGAATCCTAGTTCAGTTCATTACCACGAAACAAGAATATTCTCTCCTTTCCCATTTCAGATTTTCCATGACTTACAAGGTAAGCTGAACCTCATCATGTCTAGAAAACAAGTGGAATAGCTTTCTTTGCTTATTTTTAATTACCTCTTGTATGTATAATTATAGCAAATAGAAAATTAATTATGGCAAACTCCTGGCAAATAGAACTCTTTTGAAGTATTGTACCTTTTGACTTGGCAAGGCACACTTCTTTGCCCCAAGGGGAGGGGCGCTAGTAGCTTTTAGTTAAACAACCTTGGTTTTGGTTAGGGAGGATTTGTAAACGTCGTTGTGCAAATGACCGGGGGCTCCCCGGAGTCACCCCCCCTCCCGGGATGGCCTCTGATAGGTGCATTGGTTATTGAATATGCGGTCACCTGCCAAATTTTTAACAAAGCGTCAAGGCGTTCACGACTAGACTTGTCAGGCACTCAGGCTGGATCGTATTTGCGGATCCGTCCTTCAGTTTTCAATCATTTTCGCTGCATTTACCCGGGTACGTTATTCCCTTCCTTGCTAATCTGTCTGTCCTCGGGTCGTTTTAGTACACAACTTCCCGTCAGCAAAATACGGAAGCCGCCGGATAAACATCTGACATAAAATAAATTAACTATACTATTCGGCGAAAAACATTTTTCCTGTTAGACCGATTTTTCCCACACTTGTAGCTTGAAATCAATACCGTGGTGGTTTAGTTATCTGACATATGACACAAATTGTCGTGGATGATAATCCGTGGCTTCCGAATAGAACGGACACTGGCTAGAAAATCAGGCTCCATTTGACTTCCTTTGATTTCTATACATTGTTTCATACCTTCCGCCCGTTCCTGCCATTTCCCTTCTAATTTTGTTACATGTCAGCCTCGGACACAGCCAGCCCACTTGCGTGAATATGGCTGTATGAATTTTGTAAGAGCGTTCAGTTTACACAAACCGTACCGTCAAACTTTCTCAAAGTTTATTTTATTGCACACATGTTTAGATCAGCTAGTTTATAATTTGTTTTCAATGGAAGGTCAGCAACTCAAGTCAGAAAACGATTTTGGGGTATCGTTCAGTTTGGAGAGTTCGGAGGCAAAGAAGATCATTGCGAAAAATTCTCGCGAAGAAAAGCAATTGGAAAAGGTACGCAAGAGTTTAGAAAAACAACAGACGGCAGAGGAAAAGAAACGCTTGAAGGCCCAAAAACAAACTCTTATCAATTTTTTAAAGCTATGTGCACGTGGAAATTCCTCCAGAAAAATTTGGTTTCAAGATCAAATGACAGCAAGCACGAGGATGTCTTCACAAGACCAGTTGTCTTCAAGATCAGCAGTGACTTGGGAACCGCAAAATTTGGAAGCCATTAGAAACAATTCAGCAAGGCACAAAGAAAGGCATTCTCGATCTCAGAAGTCTGGTTTCGATTACAGCCAGGATGAGTCTGTTTCTTTCTTTAGTTTTCCAGACATGAAAAGAATTCTTGCGATTAACGAAGAATATTTTATACGACGGAGCCAAAGTTGGTGTAGCCAGACAGCCCAACACAAAGTCTGTTTGCCAAGCAAACTGGTAGGCAAAAACGGAATGAAACTAGGAAACTCTACCCAGAGGAATTTCATCCGCGAAGAGGTCCAAGTTAAAAGCGAGAGAAAAGGGAAAGAAAGAAATTTGTGTGATGTTCTTCCTGCAGTTGTTTTGCCTCCTTTGTACTCGCAGAAAAATAAAACTCTCAGAGAAAAACGACTTGCAACACTGAAAAGGAAGGACCAAGAGGCGCTGTGGGAAGGATTAGAGGATTGCCGCTATATAAGAACATATTTTAAGAAGAATTGAGTTCGAACAGCCTATAGTTTTAACCTTTTGTTTATAAGAGAAAGTTGTAAAATACTATAAAATATGGGAGACTAGAAAATGTTCTTTAAAGGTTCTTGTGTTTTTATACGCCAGAAGTCATGCAGAAAATAATCCTTTCTGTGAGAATGTCATTTTAAAATTTTGTCAAAAAGTTTAATGCATTTAAGTGCTTGAGTGATTAATAAACCACCCAGGCAATTTCAGTAAAAGAAATTATATTTCGCGATTGTTTTTGCATTGAAATTTCGGGTCATACCACCATGTGGTTTTTTCTGGGTCAAACGCACTTCTTTGGGACACAATTGTGTATTTGATCAGTCAGAGATAAACTTCAAACGGTCACTCTTATTAAGTTTATTGGAGGCTAAGGTTATACTTAAAAGCTCTGTTCTACGATCGCAAATGTAGAGGAAACACAGTTACGTAAATGTTTTTCTGTCGTACGATACAAGTTGATGCGGCGTGCAGGAGTTTCCGCTTTGCATTAATTGTTTTTGGTTCACCATCTGTGCATCTTTGTTTTGCTTTTCATCTCTGTTTATGGCACCCCCTTACTTTTACAATGACTTGTGTTATGGCCCTTCGCTCGCTAAGATGGTACGAGGGAGTTTCCCCCGGAAGATGTCTAGCCTGTGTGAACATTGTCGGCTTTTTATATTCCACCCCGGCATATCAAAACGTTAGCTATTGCAAACCGTGAGAGGGTCGGTCTTTGATCAGTGACTTTTAGTGCTTTGCGGATAAAATTGTGCGTAGCAAGCGTTTCCAATCGAGTTATTGCACGAAAGTCTGGACAGTTTTGCTCTCGTCCCAACTTTCTCGACAACCTCGCGCGGAAACGCATACTACGCCGGGCGGATAAAGGTTGGTCGGTAGGGCGATGAAACGAGCGCGTCCGAGCAGAAAGGTGTGAGGTAGTGGATTGGGATCAAATTTTGAACTTACAGAGATCACGGACGGCAACTTGGGATTATCAAGGGAATATCGGGAAATGAGATACGACTGAGTTTTCCAACTCTTCACGGAAGCGCGGAAAGAGCGCTCGCGCCAGTTTTATACTCCGCATCACACATCACTTGAAGAGCGGAGTGCTCGTTTCATCGCCCAACATTTATCTGCCCTGCTACGCAGGCTATCTTCAGCGAATCCTTTTAAACTTGAGTCTCTAGGAAGTTTTCTTTGGAAGCGTGGCCTCGTTCCCAGAGTGTCGACTTTTCCTTTGGCAGAACTTGGGAGAGCGAACTAATCGAAGTGGAAACTGGAGTCTTTTTACTCGCGCTGCATGTGAGCGACAATTCTGACGGACTACTACTGATTTTACTGCACCTTTTGTTCGGCACCACAGTAGTACGGTTATATATGCTTTCTCGACCTCTCTTCGCCCTGTCTCCCCAGTAGAAGGATCATGCTTACAGGATACTCGGGAGTGGAGCCAATTGGTCGCTTGTTAGATCATGTTTGCCAAACATGCTTCGCGCTTGCCTTTGCCAGCCTGAAAAACGCGCCTTCCCCACGCACGCTTTGTGCTTTGTTACACCAAAAAACGCTAAAAAATAGACCTGTAACTTTTCTATCCCGTAATCCTCTTACTGTAAATTACCTGACACAAAAAGTTTTGCATTGCTTATCACGCACGCACAATGCAGCGATTAATCGCTTATGAACACGCCCCACACATTCGCAACAACTGAAACCTTTTCTACCCGCATACAACCGAACAGGGACGCACAGGGGGTCTCTGGCACGGCTTACAGATCAAAAAGTAACCGATCACGAATCACGGATATGAAACTTTCATTTCAGTTTTCGAGTCACATAAGTAGCATGTAAAGTACCGTTTTTTATCTTGTTTTTACGCAAAGAAAAAAGTGGTAAAGAAGTGTCTGAAAAACAGCTTGAAATGGAAAAAAGAAAAAGCAAGACTGCAAATAGCAACTTACAAAACTCAGCATTGTCATTCGATGCTTTCATAGTAATTACTTATCTTCCGGAGGTCTCGAAACTGAAAATTAGGAGCCAAAATATGTAATAAAATCACGAATATCGACAATTTAATAATTCAAGTTTTTCTCGGGGCACGGACAACCATTTCGTCACGGAACACGAAGAATAATTTATAGAATTCAGGATTCAAGAAAAATAAAAACAGGTTATCACGCATAGGCGAAAACAACCCTGTACGACCCTCACTGAAGAGGAACCCCTTCTCACAGGAAACCCGACACAAGTCAAACAGCGTATTTGCTACTTCTTTTCTTTAGCCTGTCTTAACAACTTAATCAGAATCAGAATATGACACAACCTCGTTCCCAGGTTCTCTCTCCTACTCTCTCGCTCCGTAAGGACAGGTAGGGGAGAACCCTGGGAAAGAGGTTGGAAACGACAATCCAGAAACAATAGAGAATCCATCTAAAAATACTTCACGCCTTGCTCTTTATCGCCTTTTTCAACTGACTCGAGAAAGAAATTAATTTACATCCAGTCGAGTCTACCCTACCTATGACTCAATTTTTTAGGATGTAAAAACTTTTTCTCAAGCATCAAAATATTAAAATACTTCATACGGTCATTTTTTCTGCCTTAGTCAGCTGTCCTAACAAATTCTATCCTGGATTTTCCACTTCATTTTATAGCTGTTCTTGTGTTCTTGTTGTATTAATACGCAGAGGATAAGAGAGACAATGGAATGGTTTTAATTGTATGATAATCACAGCAGTCCCCCAGGGTGAATCTCATACGAGGAGTTGCCATCTTTTGTGTTAAGTTTCACCAAACTTCCTCGGCTTGGGACATCAGTGCCCTGGGCCCATTCAAATAACAAGCTGTAAGAAAGACATGACCCAGTTGAGAGGATAACCTAAAAGCAGTCCAACTTTGGACAGATCCCGTTGAGGGGGACTCCCATATGAAATGGGCGGGGATGCTCATCGGGAATTTTGAATTAAACCCTTAAAGGAGACCAATCTGGGCGTGGCCCAATGATTGCAGCTTAATATAATAGTGTTTTGCCCAGAAAACACCCTAAGTGAGACAACAAGCATCCCCACCCCTTTAATGTGGGAGTACCCCCACCCCCATCCCCCCAATCTGGGCGTGGCCCAATGATTGCAGCTTAATATAATGGCGTTTTGCCCAGAAAACACCCTAAGTGAGACAACAAGCATCCCCACCCCTTTCATGTAGGAGTACCCCCACCCCCAAAATTCCCCCCCCTCCCCACGGGGGAAATACTTGGCAGACCTGAAGAGAGTGAACAGGCTATGAAGGGAACTGGAAAGAGGCCTTCTCCTCTGTTTGACTCATTCACCACATGTAACGTGTTCATAGCAGTCTATCAAGAGTAGTATCCTGTATCCTTAGTGGCGGATCCAGACCTTCAGATAAGGGGGGGACCTGGTCATCAAGACTCTGAGATAAGGAGGGGGGCGGTCTCGCACAAAATTTTTTTTAGCCCTCAGTTTGGTCTAAAAATAAGGGGGGGGGCCCCTACCCTGGATCTGCCACTGATCTCGTCTTGTTTTCAATAATAAAGGTTGTTTACAATATCAGGGCAGAATAGGTCCATAGGTCTGCTTCTCAAAAACACTGGTAACTTTTTGGACTCCCAAAAAATGCTTGTCCATCAGTCTTTGAAACTGTTTCACTGTGTTTGTTCACTGTAGTAGAATGCAAGAAAGGTCCATAACCAATTTTAAGTATACCACACACTTACTTTGCCACATACTCCAGAGGTGTCCACTGAGTGAAATCAGCATTTGGCATCCCCTTCCTGTTTCCAGGGGTATCCAAAGTCATCCTATTAAAGTAATTAGAGTAACCACATTAATTTGCTTTCAGTATCAGTCAACTTATCTCACTTGTGCCTTCAGTTCAGTAGCCTGTGTGGCAGGCTGATAAGAAGTCATATGGGGTATAAGACAAGTGATGCACGTGAGTAAGGAGAACATACGTTAGGATGATAATGTTGCTGTTCCTATTTTACGCCATAAATTCTCTTGTGCCTTCTATGCAGGGTATCAGTACAATGGAACACTGTCAATGTGACTACCACTGGGCCATGGAAACAAGGTCATATCAACAGGGTATATAGTACCATTCAAGGCCTTTGTAAAATGCATGAAAAGTATAACTTACTATAGATTATCAACCTTTTCAAAATCACAAATTTTACTCAAACGCTCAATAATACACATTAACATTTGACCAGCTATCAATAAAGTGAGTTGTGGGTTTTTGGTTATTGATCAGTTCCCCTAAACTAACCATCAGGCATCAGCATTCAACTGACTGGTCATATTAAAGAGCTAAAAAATCTAAAGAAGCTAATAACTATGGATTTGAAAAGGCGGGTGTTGGTTATTTTAACTTAATGGTTGTCTCTTGGGCCTTAGAGGTTTAAAAAAGATGTGGAATTAGGAATGACTGATAGAACTGGTATTCATGCCACTAAAGAGAGGTTAAAATAATAATGCAGTTGGGTTCGTGGGGTGGATGTATGGCAGGGATTCACTCTAACAAGAAAAACATCATTTTTGTGGCATGTCTTGAACATCTAAAGATTCATGCAAAAGGGAACAACCAACATTGAGTGGTTCTAATGTAACTTACGGTAAAATGGCAAGAACAGAGGCACTTGGAGGAAGTCCTCCTTCCTCTTCAGCCAGTCCTTTTACCAACTGGTGAACTGCAGCCTTCGCCATTCCATAACCCAACATTCCTGAAACAATAAAAAAATAACTACCATGTTGTTGCTTCTTTTAAAATAAAATTCTTTCATTTGTAAGCACACTTTAGGCATATACTAGCCCTACTGAAAAGTTACATGTCTCTACCCTTTCAAAACATAGATCTTTCTATGTGTTACAGAACAACCCCACAGTAAGGTTATCACTTAGTGCTCAAAACAGAGGAGGCAAGCGCACTGAACTGAACAGCTAATAGGACCCTAGCTGATGACAGGCTGTCACAAGGAAAAAGCAAAAATCTTAACAAGGCAAAATGCAAGTGTCTCTTGATCTCGTTACTTAATGTGAACTACAGCCCTGTACTGGTCTGTGACTCAACACTGTATAGTAAATAATTAACACACTTCATACATTCAAATAACTAGCTGCCATTAAGTCTTACAAAGGGTCTGCACAAGTTGATAAGTAACATTGGCTACAGTCAGATGGGAACCTCAAGCAAGTTTCTACTCTGGTCTGATATATTCTTATTGAGCAAATACTTAAGAGCCACACCTGGTGTACCGCTAAGAGAAGGCTGGGCTCCAGTCAGTGTAAGCAGTCCATTACTGAAAACAAAAAGTACAGTAGGCAATAATTTAAGGGTCAAGAATTCACAGAAAGATTAAGCAATGAGTATCAACTTCTTAAGGCTGGATAATACTGTGTCAACTTCGAATTTAAAAACCAATAATGGTAGATTCCCAACTTTTCAAACCACCCTGGGAAAAGTAAATTGGTTTGAATTATTGGGCAGCTAAAAAGGGAAGTTAGGTTTGAATGACCTAAATTAGCCAGTTCTTTCAAAACAACTGAGGGTTTTAGAAATTGATCAGGATTCTCTTGTATCATTCACTTACTCTTTTAAGTGTTTTGATGCAATGCTGGAAGCAATGAGTGATGTCCACACACTCTGCTTAAACATTAAGTCAGCATTCTTCACCACAGCTGATTGAAAAAACATGTAGAAGAAAAACGCAAAGTAATAATCCCCTTATATTAAGCCATGATCATCATCAAGTTTCTCCCTGTAATACCAACACTTTATAAAACAGATTGGCGATGAGAATTAATCTAAGGACATAATCACAAAAGATAAATTTCAATTGATACACCAACAACTTATTCATACTACTTCAGGAAAAGTATAGGAACAGAAAATGGGAATTTAAATTTCGTCTAGGCTTAAATGTTAATTAACCCCTAATGTCTGGTATCGATCTGCAAGGCTGTTTGTTTTGACAGCTGGTAAAACAAAAAGCCATGGGAAGTGTGTTTCACAAACATGTAACCTTCTAAAATTCACTGTGTTGGAGTATAATGACCAGTAATTAAAATAATATACCTAATAAGAAAATATGAAGACAAGCAATGTTTGTAAAAAATGTTGAGCACAAAAACAAAATAAAATAAAATAAAAATCATAATTAAATTTATGAGTACACATATTTTTTGTACCTTTACTTTTAGCACTTCCACCTGCCCAGCCTCCGGCAACACATATAATTGCATCAAGTTTGTTACCATCCAGAAGTGCCTCAACTTTAGGCTGGATCTAAAAAAAGCAGCTTGTTAATTATCACATTATTACATCTATAAAGTTCTGTGAAATGCTAATCTCCATTAGACCCACTCCAGTCAAAAAATGCTTAGGGGGAGCGTTGTATGACTCAGACTCGAGTGGCTGTGATCATGTGATGGAGACTAACAAAATGCTACAGTTCATTAATACATGTGGCTAAATGTAATATTTTAGACAAAGTTAAACTCGAAGCAATGCTGGTTAGCAGTTTTTCCAGGTGTGCTAGGGATGGCCCAATGCCCCTAGCAGGGTCACCTGGTGACTTGCATACGCAGTTGCTTGCTTGTGGTGTTTCGCAAAGTGTTGTCGCAATAGCTTGTTGCTTATTTGCCATTTTGTGCTGTTTTTTCCCATCCCTTCCTCCCTCTTTAGGTCCGGACCAAGTAAGCATTGGTTGGTAAGTATTCCTCTGAACTGTTCAGTGTGACACATGGTGCCTGGTGGGGGCTGCTTGCAGGGTTGCCATGGATACCTCCTCCTCATGCTAGAGCATTGTCCGGCTCCACCAACTTTGTAGGCACCAGCGCCCAAGCTCATCTATTGGTGATGAATTTAAATGCATCTATAGTAGATTATGTTTGGGAAGGCAACTGGCTGTTGCTTTTCATGAAAGAAAAAAATTATCTGAGAGTTCTAAAAATAAAAATAGTGCATGAAGTGCCTGCTTTCTGGTTTTAAAATTTCCCTTTATTTTTCAAGGTCTCTACTTTCAATTAAAAACTAACCCATTTTCAATTAGGTGATTAATTTGAAAAATAAATATTAAATATTATTTATTACAGGAATTTTCTTACCTCCTCATTTTGTTCAGTCCATGATTCAGTCTTGGTAACAACGAGATTTGCATGTGCATCTTCGTTAGGAAACAAGTCTATTGATGCTACCCACTATGAAAGTTGATGTGAATGAATTAGTAAAAAGCTAGCCTCCGTACGTGGCAGGCACGCAGGCTAGTAAAAAGCTAGTACGCAAGTTAGTACGCAGACAGAAAGTTTATACTGATACACCTCACGTTTGGGACGGTGAACTTTCTTAAATTTCACTTTGACGAAAAAGGGATTAGTATTTTGCGAGAGATAGAATCTAAGGGTACATAATAGGCATGCTACGGTTCTAAATACAGAAGTCTGCTTAGGCAACAGAAACGTCTTACATCCCCGCGGAAGTTATTATAAGTTGCTTACCCAGTTTTTGGACTTGAAATAAGATACACAGGTAGCTCCCAACGCGCCCTTTCCTCCGTAAATTAAAACCCTTGCTGCAGACATCTTGAAATTCCACCACGTGAAGCTTTACTGTCACTACCCCCAGGACAAAAATCTTCCATTTTTTACCCACTAGGGTAGCCATATATTCAAATCGAAGCAGTTTTAATTAAAAAAAAAAAAAAAAAGAAAAGAATAATTTATAGTAAAAAGAGAATCAGTGTAGTTTTTAGTGTAGTTCTCAGTGCGATAGATCTCTTTCGCTGAAGACACAGAACTCTGGTGCAAGAGGTACAGTTCTTCCCACTCCTCCCCCGTAAAGTGACGTTCTTTCTTACTGACATTTGATTGATATGCAAATGAGTCTCTTCTGAGATTGTTCTACAATAGGTTCACAGAAGTCAATTTTGAAGATGTTTACAAGTTTCGGTCGTTGGGAATTACGTCGTATTTTGTCCGCAATGTTATAGCAAAAGTGATTTGAGAGTTTCCATTGATGCGTGTGCGAAGGTCGACTGCTTTTGATTCATCTTATACTCAAGAACTTTTGACACTGGCGGCGCGCCATTATGAAAGCAGTCTTCAAACATCTCATCTTTGTGACGCTGTTTTTGCTGGGATCAAGAGTTAAGCGTTCCTTAACCTGCCTACCGAAATGTAGCTGTGAAAAAAGAGATAATACTTTGAAAATTAACTGTGACAACCGGGGAATGACGAAGCCAGTGAATGTTGATGATTTACCGGACAACAAGACGCTACTGTTGTAAGTGATATCGTCGATCGAGAGCTGAGGCGTAGATTTACAATTTGACCTTAGCGTCCTCCTGTCTTGATTTTACCTTACTCACTATATCATGATCAGTTCAAATACTTTTAAAAGATTTTGGTTAAAAGCGGTCGATTTGCGCGTTGAAAAAAACTGTGCTAAGTGCTACCTGTTTTCGCGTTTTTTTTTATGTCGATAACCGAGTGATTGATCAAGTACTCATGTGTTCTTTTATTTTTTTGTGTCCATTGCAGGGATCTCTCCAATAATGAGATAGAATCAATCGGCGACTTTGCCTTCAAAGGCAAAAAAGCTGCAAGAATCAAAAAACTGTAAGATTAACCAGAAAAATGTGTGAAAAGCCAGTTCATTAGTTTTTGTACGATCAGTCTGACACCTAAGCTTATTGAGATTTAAGCCATTGTTATGTGTTCCTTTATTCAGTATATTTCAGTGGTTTCCTCAAGAGTCCTCAAAACAGAAAGCAATATCACTTCAGCAATTTCAATTAAAAATTGTTAAGCGTCCACTTAACAAAATGTGCGCGTGAAAAATCCATTCCTTGTTTTCAGTAGAAAGGAATTTGATAGTCTTGTCAACGCGTTAACATACCTTCCAGTTCTGGTTCTTTAAACTAGAAAGGTACAAAACCACAACTCTTAAATTTTGTTGTTCTACAGTAAAGTAGTTTTGGAGACGTTTAAGCTTTTGTTTTTTTATTTCGATCCTGTTCTTATGTTCGTTTTTGCCTCTGAAATGAACTAGATTCAACCATCCATCAACTGGTTCTAATCGGCATGCACTCGAATAAAAGTCTTAATTCACCCACTTAAGCGTTTCCATTATTCTTTGCATTACTTGTTTACATTATTATTTGTAGTAGCTGCTGGTGCCTGGAGATGACTATTATTCGGAAAATGTGATCTTGAAGTGATTTGTTTTCTTTTCAGTATTTTATCGGGCAATAGGCTGAAGGTGATTGCTATAACTGCCTTTACCGGATTGAGTAAATTAACAAAGCTGTAAGTTGTTTTCCATTTTACTAATTATCTTTCTAGCAAAGCAAAGCAACGCTTGATTGAAACAACTTTTTACGTAAAATATACAGTCATTAATTCTCATTTTGCAAAAAAAAGTGATTTATCGCCGCTTTCTAGATTGGTCAAGAGCCTTGCATGAAATTGAAAACGCCCCATAACACCCCAGCATCAAGATGATTTAAATTTTACTTTCATTCTTTCCCATTATTTTATTAAGCCTAGTTTGTTTTATCTAAGATTAAACCTGGGATTATTTTATTTTTATCCTGCCATTGTGTCAGATGTTAGTTGGAAGGTCTCTAGATAACTTAGAACCAAAAAAGGGGGACATTATATTGTGTCATGAATTAAAGTTGGCACTGCTAGGCATGAAAGGTTTTAAGGGTAAGCTGAGTATATGAAGATCTTTCATGTGAATTTGCCTGTAACTTCTTAGTGCAGTGCAATTTGGTGTTGGGGGTGGGAGGGGGGTGGGGTCTCATTGGAATTCTTGGTGAGGGTGTACCACCTGGTTCTCCAAATCCTGACTGTATTTGAGACCAAAAACTGTCACTCCTCACAGCCATTTTCAAAACTGCCTTCAAATGCATACCCATTATTATTTAGATCTGGCCTTAGTTGTCATTTCTTAGATTAGGACACCAACAAATACCTGTCTCCAGACTGAAAAGGGAAATCCCCCATCCCCCTAGTACAATAATAGTTGCTGGCACGTCAAGGTATTAAGATTTTCGCAAGATAAAGCATATCTAGATATTGTTGATGAAGGGGTAAGGGGCTTCCAAACTTTTCTCAAGATTTAAACTGTTTTCCTTATATTCATATTTTTCCACCCTCCCCCCCGCCCCCTTCACATGTTTTCTTACTAAGAAGAGAAAAATCTGAACAAGCTCGAGATTTGATAAGACAAGCAAAGGCAGTGTTTTGCAAGCTTTATACTTAAAAATTAAATGCTCTACTTGATCCTTTACAATTTTAGTCGCAAACTTGGGTACGCCAGGAAGTACTCCCTGTAATGACCTATCTGCCCGAAAGGGGCACTTTTTTCATGCTTCAGTTGAGGTATATGAAAGGGTAGGGAAATCTGTGATTTCGGTTGTGAAAAGGCTAAGTATAACAGACGCGTTTTATGGCTGTGAAAAAGTTGAGAAAACATTCTAGTTTTGTGGTTTATTCCTATTGTTCTAAGCAAGGTATGTGAAAGGAGTACCATTTGTCAATAGAAGACAACATGAAGAGATACCTTTTCTCTAAAAAATATTATATTATTAATTTAATATTATAATTATAAATGGGGAAGAGGAGGGACAGAGTCTCCCCATATAACACTTCGTTGAGTATGCCTCCCCCCCCGGGGGTGGGGGCTTGTGGACCAAAAAAACCGTGAAAGCTGGGTCCATTTAGGAGGGGGCAGTGACTCTCCCTGGACCCTCCCTGTGGATCTGTTATTGAATATAATGTATGTATTGTATACGGTGTTTTCTACTTACTTAGGTGCCCAAATTTTTTTGTACAAAGAGAAAGATGGAGAATTGA
Source organism: Porites lobata (assembly GCA_942486035.1). Taxonomy (NCBI): domain Eukaryota; kingdom Metazoa; phylum Cnidaria; class Anthozoa; order Scleractinia; family Poritidae; genus Porites; species Porites lobata. The sequence continues at coordinate 8,000,614 of CALNXK010000003.1, forward strand.
TTTTCTTTGCATCCTTGGGAAAGGATTTATTCTGTTTGGCTATTCAGGGCTTCTGATATTTCACGGAAAAAAAAAGCAAAATTTCACGGGATTTTCAGGGGCAAATTCGCAGAAAAATCGGCCGATTTCGTGGGATTTTCGCAGGAGAAAAGTCAAACTTCGCCGGAAAATCGTTTGATTTCGCGGGATTTTAGCGGAAAAAGTCAAATTTCGAAGGATTTTCAGGGGCAAATTCTTAGAAAAATCAGCCAATTTCACGGGAAATTTCGGGGGAAACTTTGCCAAGAAACAATCAGTAAAAAATAGCCGATTTCACTGGATTTTTTTGGGCAAATTTCGCTAAAATCGATCAATTTTGCGTGGATATGACCAGCGTTGTTTAACGTTTTTTTTAACAGGGATAATCATTTGCTCTTTCAACAACAGTTCACTCGAGAAATGAGCGAATGCTAAAGCTATTAACATTATGGTTAGTGCCCAGTTTTTCGCAACATTAATCTAAGACGCCTGGTAGTTTTGGGACGTTGTTTACTCGTTGCAGTGATGAAGTTTCAAGATAAATTTGGACGTTTGGGGTGAATAAAACAGGTCTAATGGCCAAGATAAGTATTAAATATGTTTTGCCGACAAGTATTTGGAAATATTTCTGGCGGATTTCGCGGGATTTCGCATTTTTGGGGGAATTTCGCGGAAATACCTGAATTTCGCAGGTCCGCGACCGCACAAAATATCAGAAGCCCTGGCTATTGTTGGAGCATATTTTTGCTGTTTTCAAGAATTTTCCTCCATGTATTTTCTAATTTGCACCACTTTTTTGTTTATTTTTCAGTGATCTTAGTCAAAATAGATTAACTTCTCTACCTGCAGATGTCTTTAAAAAGCTCAAAAATCTTAAAATCTTGTAAGTAACATTAGTTTTGTAGTTTGTATGTATTGTACACTATTCAGTCTACACATACTTAGAATAAGTGACAGGGGTGAATCTGCTTGATTTGTTTTTCTTTTTTAGAGATCTGTCAGAGAACAATATATTGATGCTGAATGGAACTCAATTTAATGGCCTCAAAAATCTGAGAATCATGTAAGTTGTAGCGACGTTATAAAGTGAATTGCAGGTGTATTTCTGAGTTCCTGATCCCTTTGGTCTCCAAAGTAAAAACTCTTTTCGGGGGATGTAACCCTTGTTTATCTATTAATTATTTTTAGTTCATGTGAATGAGAGATTGTTTGTTCTTTTATTTCTTTCATACAGAAATCTTTCTTCCAATAAACTGTCATTTCTTCCTGATGGACTATTTTACTCCCTCAGAAACTTGCAGAAAATGTAAGTATTCAATTTTAATTTAATAAATAACATTTGAGAAATCCAGGCCAGGTGTTAATATACAGGGGGTATAAATTTGTTAAATTGTTAATTGTGTGGTTCCAGAAAATATCCAGACTCCCACCACGGAGGGAATTGGAAATTCCAGGGGGGTGGGGGGGTCAGAGGCCCAGGAAATTCCAGAGGGGAGGGGGGTTGGACAATAAAATCACTTTCCAGGGAGTCAATATCATTTCGTTTTCGACCTGAGTTCGAACATTGCTTCTTACCGACCTGGTAGATCATTTTTAGGACATAAACAACTTGAAATATATCATTTAAGATTGTTCCTTTTGATGTTAACCAAGTTTCCTTTCTTCCAAAAGCATTCTGGATGCAATTTCAAAGGAATTAGTCCGACTACAACTCGTTTTATCACATACTCGTATATTCGGCTGCCATTACTCGTTACCAGTCTCCCTCAAGACATCAACACAAGCAACACATCACGTTGTGTCAGTCGATCGATTGAAGAACAGTAGAGTGGCAAGCTTCTGATGGAAACCGTTGCGTATTAGCCATAAATGGCCTCATTCTTCTACGTTAATAGTCTTTCTTTGTGAAAATGAACTTTTCCAGAGGGGCTGGGGGGTCTTTGTCATACTTGGGGAAATTCCGGAGGGGTGGGGGGCCATCAGTTCCCTGCAAAATGGAAAATCCAGGGAGGTGGGGGGGTCCTAAGTGAAATTCCCTTCGTGGTGGGGGTCTGGATATTTTCTGGAACTACACATTGTTACAACTTATTTACAGTATTAAAGCAATTGTTTTCACAATTTTTTTTTCTTGATCAACTCCCATTATTAATCTTCCTTTGATTAGCCTGCCAGGACTTTTTTTAACTTGTTTTTTTTTTTAGAGTGTCTCACATTACCTTATTATAGATAATTTACACTCCTTGAAATTAAGGTATTGGGAACTGATGTGACCTAAATTAATGTGAATTTAAGGGAAAAAGAAGTTACTATGGCGCCAAAGTAATGGAAATTAGGTCGTGGAAATTAATGCTCCACTCAATTAATGGTGTGGAAATTAATGTGTACAGAAGTTAATGTGGCTTAAATTAAAGCAAATTTCAAAAATTTGCGTTAATTTCCTTTAATAAGGTACAACATGTATCTTTATTGATCTTCTTCACTGCCAGAGTCAATCATTTTATCCATTATGGGGACACATGTAATAAATTTTTCACTTTTGAGTTTGTTGAGAAATCTAGTGGCTTGACTAGTATTCAAAAGACATGTCTTAAGCTGTACAGTAGTACTTCACATCTGTGCATGTAGTTTGAACCTTGTAATTCTGTGGATGATTTCCAATGGTGCAGTGTGACCAGTCAAATAAAACCTCTTAAGCAATACTTTCAGTCATTATTTGTGCTACATATAAAATGTATTTAGCATGTATAGTTCTAACTTTCAAGTCAATGGATGGACAAAATCCTATGATGCAACATGAAGCCTTGTCGGCAGTACTTTCATGAAGGACAATGATAGTAATATATATAATCAGCGTGCAAAGAAAGTAGTGTCCGACAGCCCAGGGCAAGTGGATTCTGCTATCAGGCTAGTGAATTCTTTTTTTAACTTACCCGACGGGCAAGTGATGTTTTTTGAGGAATTGGAACAACAGAAGAACTGTGAAATCAATTCTGCTCATCAAAAAACTTTTGGGGCTTGTTGAAATGACGTCTGGGCTTCGGGCAAGCTGTAAACTTGATTTTCTTTCCACCCCGAATAATATTATCATTACTAGGGTTTTCAATGTTAATGAAATAAAAAAGTGACTTTTGTTTTCTGGCATTCTTTCGCACTCTTTGGAATCAAAAGAAATTTCTGGTGCCTGTGTAACTGTACAAAATAAAAACATGCAAAGCTGCCATATGTGTGTACTACTAATAATTATTATTAATTTTTAATGCACATGAAGATTAACTTTGGATTATTTTAGTTTAAGAAAAAATGTACTTAAATTATTTATAATGAGGGTTTGATTGAATATTGAGATCGCATTCACTTTATAAGAAGATTAAAAACACAACTTCAACATGGATAAACTCGAGACAATCTGTGATGGGCAATGGTACATCATCTGTGATTTGAACAAATGCCTTGGAGAACTAGTAAGGGTTTGTGAAACTATGAAAAGAGCTGTGGATTTTGCTACAGTCCAGACTGAAGGAGGAGATTTGTCGAGGGAAGGTCTAGCAAAGATGATCATGTCACTAAAGTACACCATGACAAGAACTGAAGACAATATTTGCAAGCTGGTACAGTTCATACGGCAGCTAATTTTAACATTTGACAAAGTCATTTTGTTGAAGCACAATATGATAATGGAGGAGCACAAAGCTGTCAAAGATATGATGAGTAAAGTAATGGAACCTTACTCCCATCATCTTAGTGAAAGCACAAAGGATTTGGTCAAACAGAAAAAGAAGTCAAACATTGATGGGAAGAACCAAAAACTAACAGAACATGCCGTGTTATAATAATATTGTTATTATTGTAAAGTGCAGTGCTTGGACCCACATAACTTACATTCTCTATTATTAAAAAATATAAGTTGAAACTCAGAGATCATTCAGTTATTCAATCTTATGCTTGTTATCAGATTAATGGCAAAAATTTCTAAATTTACTTAAATTCATGGCCAGGTGGCAGCTTACAGCATTTTTGAAATAATTATTATTTCGACCAGAGTTAATTTTTTTATATGGTGTATTTGTTCCAAGGAGTTTACTTAATTGAAGAAGGAGGTTAATATTCAGCTTGTTTTCTTCAAATGAAAACAAACAAACAAAAAAGTTTGTTTGTGTTGATCTTTATTGACATTACTCTATCCTTAGATATTTCGCCAACACCAGTTGAAATATGTTGGGAGCATACATGTATGATCAGCTTGCCACCATTATTGGTCTGTGTGCTTTGATAAGCTAAAACAGGTTGCAGTTATTGAAGTGGCATCACATTCTGTGGTCAGCCTGTCTCTTGCAGAACCTCGTATAATATTTTACACATAATTATTGGCTCAGACATAATAAGGTTCTTTGCCATTTGCAGTGTTTTTTCAAAAAGCAATAAAATGAAGATGGCAGCGACTTTGGGCTAGACTCAATGTCCAGTTTTGAAAAAACATGGTTTTGTTAAAACGTACAGTGCTCTTAGTTTTGACCGCAGAATAAACTATTTTAACATGGCACTTTTTGCAGTTTGATTTCACTTTCAATGGAAAGTTTTTGTAATGTTCTATTGTTCTTGTGAGCCAATCAAAACTTTTCTCTTGTGATGCCTTTTAAAGGACTGTCAAATTGCTAGTAGTCCTGCACTTGTTTCCAGTTTTCCCAAACAGGAAGCCGTAATAAACATCTTTTTAGCCTCATTTTCTTGGTCTGTACTGTAAATCACAGATCTTTGTTTTTTAAAATCAATTTTTCAGTGTAGAGGGAAGTACATGTGCTGTATTTCCTCCAATATAAGTGCCCACACTCTAATAAGCACCCTCCCCTAAATGAGCTCCTATCCCTAACAAAGCACCCTTTTCAAGTAATTGTCCCCCTCCCATCCCCCTCACTTTCTTAAATAGTAGGCATACAAGGAAAATCTGTTTCTAATGCCACTTTATTGATGAGAGAATCGATATTTGTTGATGACAGTAATTAGATCGTAAATATGCGAACTGATACATCTGTTTGTAAATTGCATAATAGTATTGTGGTATGCTTGCATGATTACCAACCAGAATGGCAAACCCTTTACCTGCCTGGATAATGTTGTATTTTTATTTTTTTCTATAAAGATTTAGCCAATTAAAATAACGAGTTAAAGTTCGTTGAAAGGCAATTAGCACCCTGCTGCTTATTTGAAGAAAAAAAAAGTATTAAATTTTGAGATGGATTTTGAAATCTGTGTCACACATCTCCCGCCACTGCCTTTGTACATATATAATATCACTGCCCCATGGAATAATATGTTAATCTTCTTGTTGTTTGTTTAATATTTCATTAATTATTTTGTACCTTCATTTCTTTGACTTTAGCGAGCTGCAACTAAATCGTTTGATATGTGACTGTAGTCTGAAGTGGATGATTAACTGGATGTCAAAGATGAAAAGCAAGGGCAAAACCGTGAATGTACAAGGCAAATGTGATCATCCATACGCAGTGAAGGACAAAAAAGTGAATGACCTTAAGAAGAACCAGATGGTTTGTGGTAAGAATTATTTTGATTTTTGTGGTTCCAGAAAATACTAGCCTGCGCCACAGATGAAACTTACATTGTAACTCTGGTTAAGTCCATCGGTGAGACAGCACCGAAATCCTTGTTCTGGGCCTGCACCTGTGTACCAGGATTTGAGTATGCACCATGATTGGCCTGTTAAAAATGCCATTGTCGATTTGCTAATCAAGATTGGTTGAAACCAATAAAACCTTTGTGGGTGGCGATGGATATTTTAAGAGAAACACATTGGTATTATTCATACAGCTACATGTGACATGTAACACTATCCAGAAGATAATAAGAAGTAATAGACCAAATCTTTGAGAAAACTTATATGGATGAAGTGTTCTAAAGAGTTCTCATAATTTTTTATTGACTAGCCAAAATGCAATGTTTCATCTGTCACTTATGAGAATCAAACCAAAGCTACATATACATTGTAGGGACTATTCTCAGAACGGGTACCGATACCTCTACTTTTGGCAGATAATTTACGGCATGCAGTTTATAAGTTATTATATGGGTTTTTCTATGTCATCACTTAAAATTATTTGCATATGCTGATAAGAATAGCACAGTACATGCAGGAAACATGGGGATCCCACCATGTGCTAAAAAGAGGTGGTCCTTTACAAAGGATAAAAAATGATTTAAAAATATATTATTGTAAAACCATCACCAAAGAGAGGTTTTTGGGGCTGCTTATGTGAAGTGGTTGTTTACAAGAGGTTCCATGGATAGAAAGCCACTCACAGGAGGTAGGTGGTTGCACATAGAGTTTCAACTAATGCTGTGTGTATGTCATTTTCCATAGGTAGTGATCTTGAACTTCCAATCAGGTCATTCGGCCCAAAAGGAGACCAGATTGCTTTTAATGGAGATAGTTACACTTTTGAGTGCAATTCGACCTGGTTACCTGGTACAGAAATGGCTTGGTACAAAGGCAATGAGCTAGTCCATGTTGACCCAAGTAACAAGCACAGAAATGTTTTGTTTAAGTTTGATGCTAACAAGCTTGCAGTATATTCTGTGTTGGACATAAAACAGCTAACTGCTGCAGATAATGGATATTACAGTTGTCATATCACTCACAAAGGAGGGTATCAACATATAAGTACCTCTCAGTTGTTGATAATTCCATCCAATGTCCAGCATTGCCCAGCAGTTGTCACAGAAACTGACAGGGGAACATTTTATTGGCATCACACTGCAGCTGGGGGTGCTGCCTTTTTGCCTTGCCCTGTTGGAGTGAGAAGTAGCTTGTTAGATCACAGCGGAACAGAAAGTATGGCTAGGAGAAATTGCTCTTTACAAGGTGTTTGGAGGGAAGTAGAGGCACAGGTGTGCGCCCATTCAAATGAAATAACTCGTGCTCTTCATGATTTAAAGGAGGTGAGAGAAATTTAATGCAGGGCTGTCAACTCTCCTGAATAATCCGGGAGACTCCAGATTTTAAACCGTTTCTCCCGGTCTCCAGATGAGAGTCTGAAATCTCCCGGATAATCGCCGAAGTTTGCTATTTCTTGTAGATTCAATTCTCTGACAATGAAATTTCAAACATTTTGCGTTGTTTGAGCTATTTTTCTGTTAGCATTGAACGTTTCCTCACAAACCCCGGTATGCCATTGTAATATAAGCAATAATGTGATTGGTGGGAATTAAACCAATTAGGTCAAATGTTTTAATTATAACAACATCTTTTTTGTGCGTTTTTTTCCAAAAAATGACGTCTTGTGCCCTGCATTATAACGTCGTCTATCAACCTTCCCCATCAATTTTCAATATTTGAAGACGTAAGGGGTTGACAGCCCTGTTAATAGTAGTAGTAATAATAATAACAATAATAATGTTAATGATGTGGATGATAATAATTGACTTTATAAATGAAAAAGGAGCATCTGCTTGCAGCATTTAACCTTCCTTTAGAAAACACTAGTAATAATAAAATAATTAATAATCAACCTTATTATTAAAGAAAAGTCAACATTTATACAATGTTCATGTACACCATTGTAATTTAACTGTAACATAATAAACACTTATGCCTGGCTCTAAGGGAAACAATGGGTAATTAGTTTCACAGGGGTACCAAAGAGCATACTATTTCTTGTGAGATAAGTTATGTTAAATGTTTTTTGTATACCTCCCAACTCATGCTCTCTTCTTGGAGAGAATAATGTCACTGTGCCATGTGTCCAAACAATCTACTTGTAACACCCTAGTGAACAGAACTCACTCACATTTTACACCCTGAGAAACCATAAAAAAAGATAGGGGTCGTAAACACTCCACCCTGTAGTCTGGGATAAGTTAGATTTCCTTGCTGGCCAACTAACTTTTAAAGGTTCCCTCTGCCCAATGGGCAAGAGTCCATGCAAGTATCCTCTCATAAAGTCACTAACTAATTAGTGCAAGAAGTGGTCCTTGGCAGGCAAAATGTCAGAGCTGCTTGCCCAAAGACAAGCTGAAATACAAGTTGTTTTGAGCCTTACAACTCATCAAATGGTATTGATTATAGCGTTTTATGCTTTTTTTTGTTGTAAATACATCTTTTTAGACTTAAGGCTGGTTTTCACTAGCGACGGAGTCGGAGTCATAAGTGGAGTCGTAAGAGTGCTCTTGACCTAGTGAAAATCGAAACCTGGAGTTTTAGCGGAATCATAAGTGCGACAGAATCAGATTCAGAAGAATCAGAACGTTGCCATTTCTTCCAACTCCATGTACAAATCCGTTGCTTATGTTCTGCTTATGATCTAGTGAAAACCAGATTGTCGGAGTCGGAAGCAGAAGCGGAAGGATTAACCAGTCACAATGGACATTCCCATGCTTTGTGATTGGTTTGGTTCTTCTGCTCCTGCTTCCAACTCCAACAATCTGGTTTTCACTAGATCATAAGCGGAACGTAAGTGACAAAATCATAAGCAGAATTGGAATGCCGTTTTCACCAAATCATAAGCTCTACCCTTCTGATGACAACTCCGACTCCGACTCCATCGCTAGTGAAAACCAGCCTTAAAATAACACAGCTTGTTAAAACAGTGGATTACTGGATTTGTCATAGCAATATTATTTTCTCCACTTCCAGGAAGTTGTTAATGATGCAACGGTTGCCTCAGTCAGTGAACAGTTGCTGAACATTTCAAAGCGAGCTAAAAATTTCAATGACCCCTTAGATGTTGTTTATGCTGCTGAGGTGGTAGATCATTTAGTGCAGGTCATTGGCAGAGACCAAATTGTAAGTAAAATTTATGTTGACAGGGTTTTTTGTCTTTAAAGCTGGTGGAACACTAATTCTCTCATGACACCATTAGAAATTTTGTTTTACCTCCATTCCTATCAAAGGGCCTTTTCATGACATGCACATTGAAGTTTTACATTTAGCATTTATGTTTTTTAACTGTAGTTGTTTGAATAGCAAATGGCAGTCTATCAAACCAAAAAAATGTAATAATTATGATGATGACCTTGTTTAAAGATATATTTTTAGCCTTGTAGATAGTTCACTTTTTAAACCCAAGCGAATTTTATGGACAAAACGATTTTTTTATTATCACAAAGAGATTTAGAAGGCTTATGAATTTCTTAATACTTGTCACTAGGTAACTGTTCCTTTGTCCAAATTTTCCAAAAATTTCAAATAAAGCAAATGGAACAGAGCAGAAATTTTTCAGTAGGTGATCATTTCTCATTTACCTGAAAAGTCTTAAAACTTCTGTGACAAATTTAAGAATGGAGTGGAAATATTTGAAGGAAAATTTTCCAAAGTTCAGGTACATGTATAACCATGTAAGGTTGGTTTAGAACAACAGAAAGAAAGAAACTTTTCCTTTTGCTACATGAAATGTTTGGAATAGCAAACCACAATTTTTTGCTGAATGGGGGGCACCCAGGCAATTCAGTCTTCTCATACCTATTTTGCATACAATTATTTCCAATTTTTGATTGGCCGAAAGAATTGCAGTTTATCCTAAAGAATGCAGTTAAGTCAAAATTCTTCATGAAAAAGGTGCAATAATAAGTGCTTTTAATATTTATTGTTAAAAGGATTAAATTGTTAGTGTTCAGAGAAATGTCCCTAAATTTATTTTTTTTTCTGTTGTTTTCTTTCAGCTAAATTCAGATTTAGTGAGTACGGTGAGTAATATTATGGAAGCAGATTCAGCATTGCTAGTTGAAGCTCAGCGAAGATCAAAGGCTTGTTCAAGGTTTGTACCCTAAAATTTTAATGAACAGGAAAAATCTTGTTACCACAATGTAAAGACTTCGCAGTAAACTGGCCAGTGAACTAGTGAAAAGGACATTGTAGGGGAAGCTATATTGTTTTAGAATAACATGTAAGACAACAGATTTGAAGTACACAAGGCACTCTGGTCAATAATCTTTGCCAGTAATTTGACACTATGTCACTTAAGTGTTTTCCTGCCCTGAAAGTCTCTTTTTTCTTATCTCACTTACCTCTTTTCAGATTTTTCATTTCTCCTGATCCCAGAAGTGAACCCATCTGGCTACAGTGCATTGAGTGTTTACTTTCTTTTAGTAGGTCACTTGCTATAGTCCTGGAAATGCTTGAAATTACTGTTGAACAGCTCTATCAACAACTAACTAATCATCTTATTATTGTTTTGACTGGCCTATACCTTGGGTATGACCTTGGTCTTGTTTTCAGCAGAAGTACTTGCTTTATTCAAAGTCTGATTTCTTCCTTGGTTAAACACTTGGACTAGCAGCTTATTGGCAACGTCATTAATCAAATATTGGATTGTTTCTCTTTTAGTATGGTGATTCTCCTGGATCTATTTTCCACAAGATTTCCTATGGACATTTTGCCAGATTTGACATTTGTTACAAACAATATTGCAGTTTATGTGGAGCGGATCTCACCGAATAATGTCACTGGAAAGATGTGTTATGTTACAGTGGACAGCAAGTCTAGACTTAATGACATCGACTGCTTGCCGTGCAGATATAATTCATCCTGCGGAAGGCAAATGGTAAGTAGTCTATACACTTGGTACAAAAGAACCTTGATATAACGAACCTCTATAACGAAGTCCTCAATATAACAAACCATTCTTTCCACCCCAGTGATAGTAAAACATATGAAAAAGAACCTCAGTATAATGACACCTAATTATAGTGAACATATTTTGCCAGTCTCTTGGCCATTCGTTAAATTGAGCTTCCACTGTACCCAGACAGAGTGCCCGGGTACGTTACACTCTGGCCCTAATGTGAACCCACCACACTCAAATTAAGGAACAGTGCTGGTTGCTGAGTCCAAATTTGAGACCTTCGACGTGGGCACTAGAGTGGGCACTGGGTGTCCTGTGAGCTCACTTTTTCTGATAGTTCTGAAGCATTCCACTGCTTTGCTTGCCCATAACTTCCTGCTATACTTGCGTTACAAAATGGTCTCTGATGGAGTAAACTGGAGCAAATATGTTCACACTCACATATCGGGTATCCAGAGTGGGAACACAACACCATTTTGTGCCAGTCCCCAAGTACTATAGCCTTCCCCGAAGGCGTTTTTAGGGAAGTCGTATTAGGGAGTTTTAAGCTTCACGTATACAGCTAACAGCAAATGTCGGATTCAAGTTGAGAATTTCTCAAAATAGAAAATGAGCTGAAAAAACAGCTCAAAACAATTTGTACAGCTGTATGGATACAAAATTGCGTGAAACTACTAATTTATGTGTATAAATAATATACAGTAAAAGACAAGTAAAGTGGAAACTTGGTCATGTGGTACAAATTTCCGTTTGTCGTTTGACGTAAACGTGATGCTTAACCTCTCTATTTCCTCCCTAAAAACGCCTGCATGGGAGACTGCAAGTACTAGTGATTACGCTTCAAATGTGAACAACCCCTAACTTTCTTTTAATTCCCTGACTGAAATCCTTTAGTGTTACCATTCAAATAATTCTTCTTTGGTAGGTTTTTTACATGCTATTCTTGGCTTTATTTTTTATGGTGTTACAAAAAATTTCTTTGCGATTTTTTTGCCACAATCAGAAGTAAATCCCTAACAATTAACTGTTTTTGTTTTTTGTTTTGTGCATTTATTGCAGTCCGTGGACACTTCAATCTACCTTCCACCATCGTTGTTTCAGTCTTTGCCATCGGATGTAAATGTCAAATTTCAGTTTATAGTGTACTCCAACAGCAAACTCTTTCCTGAGGTTACAAATGAAAGTGAAAATAAACGATCAGTGCAGGTTTTCAGCAGTGTTGTTTCTGCCCAGTTTGGTAAGTACTTTGTCTGATTATCAACTTCAGTCGAACCCCCTGTAAGCAATTAGCCAAATAATGATCTTGATCCCTGAAAATGCGATTCTCTTTGGTCAGCATCAAGCATTACAAAGCTCTGATGTAAATAAGGGTTCCTCTGATTGGCTGGTGTGAATTAGAGTTTCTTGCAAATGATCTGGAAGTTTGGCGTGAAAAGTGAATGTAAGGCAGTGGAAGAGTGTTGTCGAAATAAAGAGATAACTGATTCTGCTGCAATGCCCTGGGAAACTGCCCACCTACCCCTCCCCTAAGCCAACATTTTGCCCTAAGTGAGAAGTAAGTGATAATGTTGTCTTTGGGGAGGGGTAGGTGGGCAGTTTCCCAGAAACCTTAACTGATCCGGAAATAGTACTGTTAATCTCGGACTGTTTGTTTGCCCATTTCATACCACAGGATATTCTCAAGGGAGAATTTCCTGTGTCTCCTTATAAAAGGCGCATTTATTTTAAGTAATAATTTTACCCTAGCCACAATGCCACAATGCAAAAAGTGCATGACTCATGAACCATGGTCCAACAAGTGCAGCGGAATCGGAGAAAAATAGGGTTAGACAAGTGTTGGATCTACAGTCAAGCATCATGTAATTATCTATGAGATGGTTCAGAGAGACTTTTTCTTATTTGATATCGATTATCTTCGTGCCTTATAAATTATTTTAACTATAAATGCACAAATTTATTTGCAGGGGGGATTCAGTTGGACATTCTTTCCCATCCAGTGATCTTCAAGTTCAGAAAACATCAGGTCTGTCCTTGACTTCTTGAATTTCATTAGCCTCTCTCGCAGCGCTCTTCCCCTCGGGACAAAAACGGCTGCAAGAGAGACTAGAATTACAGCTATTCTTGCTACTTTTTGAAAGATTTTTAACTCCTCCAACAAACTTTGTTATTGTTTGCCAACGGAATTGTTATTTATACAGCAGGGAAAACAGCTTTTTCCAGTTTATTGGGAACACGATGGGAATGGTGAGTGTTACATGATTTTTTAATGATAAAAATACTCGGTTTTTAATGATGAAAGTGTTTACGAATCTTGTTACTAATCGTACGATAAGCCACTATTGAATTAACCAAACGGCTGAGCCCTGGAAGCGCTCTGGGCCTCAGCTGACCTACGAGGCGTAAATTTGGCAAAACATTCTACAGAGTTCATACCATTTTGGGGCCATGTGGCTCTCCTAGGACCCATACATGTAGTCTTTGGACGCCGGTGAAAGACTATGGGCACTTTCCATTCACCCAAAACTTTCGAGAGCATAAACGAATGGAACTCGTGTCAAATGGAACACGTTCTTCACTCGATGGACCTTTCCATGGACGTTTCCGAAAGTTTTTGGTAAATGGAAAACGCCCAAGGTCAACGCCAATCAGAATTAAAACTAGTGACTTTCTCCCCCGCGCTTTCCCGCGTAAACTGCCAGCTACCTCTGTTTACTTTAAGTTCTGATTGGTTCCTTGGTTTGTCAGTCTAAATGCTCACTTGTGATTGGCCAGCATTATACCTTTGGGGGACTGGCGTTTCTTGTGAGTCTCTCGAAATTACCCATATTTACCCGGCCCAGATAGCTGTTGTTGTTTATATTCAAGATCGAGGTTTCAATAGCTTTGCAGATAGTATGACAAAACGGTCAGTTAACATAAGAAAATGGACTGTTTTGTTCGTTGGGACCTGCGCTTTAATTCGTTAGATTTTGGTGGGACGATACGATACCAGGACGTTCCAGAAAGGGCCCGCTGAAGTGAAAACCGTTCTATATTCATTTTTTTGAATGACTAATAATTATGCACTGTTCTTGGTGTAGGTGGGTTAGGCAGATGGGAGAAAAACGCTGACTGCGGAGAAGTCTCATTCCACGGCAACAATACCATTGCAAAGTGTTCTCAGCTTTCAGACAAAAACTTCTTTGCTGTCATGATGGTAATTTAAAAGTCTTTTGACTCGAAGTTTAATTTAGTGTGAAACTCGTCTTTCGGTACACTAACAGCTCAATTCTTGGCCGAGTTGCCCGAGCGTCGGGCTTACAATCCGGCGGTCCCGGGTTCGAGTCCCGCTCTGGTTACCTACTGGATTTGTTCTCATACCGAGTTCAGTTTCTTGGCGACGCTTGTAAATAGCCAACTGGTGGCCTCCTGGCAGCTGGGGTTTTAAACACCCATATGTTCTATTGAATGATTTGTTTCTAGTTATTTGACAGGAGTGCCTGTGAACAAGCTGGAAAAGCTAAGTGCACTTCCACTATGGAACAACCTTCCTTTGCCAATAAGGCAAGATAGAAACATTGATTCTTTCTCAGGCATTTTGTTAAAATTTTAGGTAAATTTTTAGGACACATAATTTTTTTATATTTTTCCTGCCAGGTATATATATATTTTAGTATACTTTGTACTTTTTTATATATATTTTTAATAGCTTTATTAATTTATTAGTTTTTGTTTTTTTATTCTAAAGTGCGTTTGATTATTTATATAGAAAGAGCGCACTATAAATAATAAATGTTGTTGTCGTTCCACTATAATCAAGCCTTAAACCTTTTTAACCTTAAAGTGCTTGAAATGTATGGTTTTCACTCATGATGGGGTCCCGTACATCGACTTGTATTTGCTATTCATGCGGGATTCTGACTAAACTGATTAGGGTTAAGCACTGACAATACTGATTAGGGTTAAGCAATGAAAATAGTGATTAGGGTTAGGCACTGACCATACTGATTAGGTTTAATTAGCACTGACTCGAAACGGTGAGATTCTATTTAAGGTTATAGTTGTTGCTATATGAATTAAAATCAAACTTTGCCTACAGGTGAGTAGTCCGTGGTAGAGTGGTTAGGTTACGAACTATGGATTCTACGCCCCGGGGTCGCTTCTCAATCTTGCTCCATCGAATTTTTTTTTTCTTTTTAAAATTTGCCACTGAATGTTTTTTCCTTAAAAATTGAACAGTGGTTGAAGAGACTTACACTTTCATGGAAATTTGTTGACTAGAAATTTCAAGAGACTTAAAAAATTTCATGTAATATATCAAACATGAGACGCAGTGTTTCATCACCAGATGAAACACCGAGAAGAGAGTTGAAAATACGACGCGCAGCGGAGTATTTTTGACGGACTTCGAGGTGTTTCATCTGGTGATGAAACACTGTGTCGAATGTTTGATATTTCTTCTCAAACAAAATCATTTTTGAAGGAGAAATTAAGGATGCAAATACTAAGCAGTGTTTCATCCGATTTCCAAACACTCATTAAACATTAATTTCCTTTGTATTTTCTGAATGAATTATTAATGAGCTTGAGAAATAAATTTCAAGAAGAGCCTTAAATCCCGTATGAATAGCAAATACACGTCGGTGCACGGGTCCCGTACGATTAGCCACTGGGTTTTAGGCAACTTTGTTTTTTCTTCTTAGCGTGCCCAATGACCGTAAATACTGAGTACCGCTGTGTATTCATTATATAAAGATCGCAAATTTACCTTACCTTTGGGTAAACGTTACCGAAAATCTATGCACTACACCGTTTGTCCTGACGTCTGTGGTTGCTTTTTCTTTCCTTTATGTAGAATGTAAGCAAGCCAGGCGGTGGTGGACCCACGAATGCGAGATCCGACGACAATACTTGGCTTGATGGCTCGTTAGAGCTTGTGGTGTTTGTTGGTGCAGGCATTTGTTCACTGTTAATCGTGATTACTCTTATCATGTATGCTTTCATAAGGTACGTATTCTTCACTCCAGAAACTATAATATGAGGAATGGGACAAGCTTTAAGCTCGTTGATTTCTTTGATCGTTTGAATGGACAGGCGTTAGTTGTGATCGGTCGATAGTATTCAACGCAACCATTAACCAATCAGGATGTGAAATCATAAAAGGCTGTGTTTTGATGGTCAAAACTACTGTTTTAAGCACACTTACGTAAACAGTGGCCGTCATTTGAACGCCGCTCTTATCTTCCTTTGCTGACTGTGTTATCAGCCTCGGCCTTCAGCTCGGCTGATAACACTTACCTTGACCTTGATTGTTCCAGATGTCACAACAACCGAACCTAATGGAGACCTTAAGATACCCCGATATCGGTGTACGGGTACGGGTAGTGTACCCGTACACGTAAAATGTTCATGTGCGTGACTATTTCGATTAAGATACCCGAAGAACAAGCACGCAAAATTAACTTTGTACATGCATGTCGCTTAATGCATACAAAATCTCCCTCAAATTCTACACTTCATATCTTAACAACAAGCTGCAACAAATAATTCATTCATACATAAGCTTACTGAAATATCATAGAAAGATTTTAAGAAACTTGGCGGGAAGTCCCTCGACCGAAAGCTTGTTATCGCAAACCCCGCCATTTGATCGAGGCACATCACCAAACAATTCCTTTGATTGTCAACTTCAACAGTGACTCCCATGCTAAATTTTTCAATGCTATTTCTTTTGCGAAACTCAAACGTTCGAGAAATTCTCAGAAATTCCCCCAAATACCGCCACAAATTGATATCGTGCCAGAGTTCAACCTGCGCACGTGAGGTCCAAAATCAATACATTTTGAAGCGCTTTCTTTACAGCTAAAATTCAAATTTGGCAAAAATATGTGAACAGACTTGCAATAACATTGCCAAGGAGTCATACAATTTACATTTGTACTTAAAAAGTCTTAAAAACTTACTCGTTTCTCCATCATGTAGGACTTGCAGCTACTCGTAAATCTTCTACGGGTAAACTGGTGTCTACCCCGGAAAAACGGCTGGTTCTACCGGGTAAGGTCGATGACGTCACCACAAAATGAAAAAAACATGGCGCTACCCGTTACCCGTACACCGATTTCGGGGTATCTTAAGGTCTCTAATAATTGTTTATTATCACGTCTTTCATTTTATTTTCAGGGAGCTGCGTTATGACAGAGACGATGCAGCTATGTTGATGAATCACTGTATTGCGTTACTAGTGACAATCGTTGTTTTCGTGACGGGTATAAACCACGTGTCCAACCCATTGTTGTGCCGGTCGATAGGAGTTTTGTTGCATTATTTCTCGTTGAGCTCACTTCTTTGGATTGGCTGCACTGGCGTCTGTCTTCACCGACTTATAAGAACCTCCATTGAGCCTGAAGAATACAATCCAGTTCTGAGATATTACATGGTCAGCTGGGGTAAGTTGATCTGTGTTATAGACTGTCGAAAATCCCCTTTTTCCCGTAAGGTCGTGGAGATCAAGTGCTCGTTTTAACGGGCCGCCATCTTGGTTTCATATGTACCGAGGGGGAGGCCATCGGGGCTTTATAGCAGAGGGGAAGGAAAGCCTCCTTCCAATCCGTCCCCCCCCTCCCCGCCCGGCACCTTAAAAGCGGGGATCCTGCCTAACGAACCAGTGCACTTTATTTTGTCAACTGTTATTTTTAAAGTGTTAGCTGGAAAACCATTGAAACCTCCATCTTGAATGTAAACAAAAGCAGCTTTCAGTGGCGTTCAGAGCCCGTTATTTATCGAAACTTTCGAGAAACGGGCTCCAGTACGCCTCTCAAAGGTATCCGTTTTGGCGAGAGGTGACTTAACAGCGTAGTATCTCTGAACATACATCTATGTAGGGCGGCCACTTTCCCTTAAACGGACCCTAAGTTTTCCTAACCGATTTTTAGTCATTTCCAGCTGAAAGTAGGGCTTGTTTCAAATGGCCTTCGAAACTTGCAGCTTCTTAACTTCTTTGTTCTTATTTTTTATATATTCTTTAGGCATACCTCTTATCATCTGTGGAATCACTATTGCTGGCAATGTGGAAAATTACAAAATTGAGGATTAGTAAGTTATCCAACGTTTTCATTTTCTCTACGTTGGCGTCCGTCCTAGTTTTTCTCAGATGCCCGCCATCCTTTTTAAAAAGTGTGCTTTTTTCTTTACTCATTTTTCCTTTTAATTTCACTCACGTTGTTGTGGCTCAGTTTTACAGTTGGTTTGAATTTTATTTACTTCTGTTTTAAGGCATGATGATGTTGGTTAATGTACTTGAAATTTGTTGGACCTCAACAGCAGATTTACCAATCTCCCCCCTAGTTTCTTCCTCCTTCCCTTCGTTCTCTCATGTCCCAGTGAACGGGAAAGAGATACACTGGAAACGAGTGGACTCGAGCACATGAACTTCCAAACGGGTTTGACCAATTGAGGTTTCTGAATAACTGACCATCTACCCCTCCCCTAAGTCACAGTTTTGCCCTAAGTGAGATGTAAGAGTTAATGTTGACTTAGGGGAGGGGTAGGTGGTCAGTTACCCAGAAAGCCCAATTGATCCAACAGGTCCTGGTAACCAGCTACGAAATCACTTACGGCCAGCTAGCCATTTACTACGTTCAGACATGTGTGACATACTTTTCGTATATTTTTTGGGTAAGTAATTTTTTTTGTTAACGTTTTTTTGATGTTTTTCATTTTTATGTTACAGCTGCTGGCTGAATCCAAATCCCTTTTACGGAGCGTTCCTGGGTCCCGCTTGCCTGATAATACTCATTGACTTGATCATCTACCTTCGTCTCTCAAACCTGATCAAAGAATTGTACGATAACAAAGACGTCACACCACAGGCGGGATCTGAAGCCGAAGCAGAAACGGAAACTGCAGCGGAAGAAAATGCTCTTGTTATTGAGTCGGCTCCTCAACCTGGTGCAGAAAACAGTGGCGAAGGTGTGTCGGATAAATCGACTTTGCCAAACAAGGATGAAATGATGGACCTGCTTCGAGGCAATTGTATCATTTTGCTTGTGATCGCTATGACTATGGCTTTGGGAATCATGGTGATAAGACATAAACAGCCCCTTGCCCTCTACATAGTCTTAAGTTGCATTTTTGCAGTCGCGCTCATAATTTTAGGAGTTCTTATCTTCATTTACCATTGTTACAGAAAAACCGTCGTTCGGTTGTTATGGAAGAAGTACTGCTGTAGATGCCGGTGTATACCAGATAAGAAATATAGAATTCAGGAGGACTGTGCCCCAGTGGAAGGTGTTGAAGAGGCTCCAGTTTATGAAACTATAACTTCTACTGCAAATGGAGAGGCGGGGCAGTTTAGCGGCGAGGAAATCCACGGTGCAAAGAAACTCGGAGATGGTGATTCAGTATCTAATGTGTCTTTGCCGTCTTCTGCGGCCATAACACTCAATAAAAATGCACTTGTCGTTGCACTGCCAGACAAGGATGTCGAAGTTCAAACGGACAAGGCGTCATCAGTGTCTGATAAGCAATCCTGGGCATCAGCCCCTCTTCCCCACGGATTCAAACCCCGAGGAAAGCTTCTTAAGAAACCACCAGGATATAGGCACAGTTATACTGAGTACACTCGCGAGACACCGACCATTGAGGAATGTCGACGGGCACCTCTTGCCCCTCCCGAGGGGACTGCAAGTTCTATTGACTCTAGTGCACAACTTCCCACCGACACAGCATCTTATATTGCGCCCTCAGAAGGACTTTCATCAGTACGTGAAGCGATAGAGACGCTTAATGCAACTCGCAATTCTAACGCGTCGTGTTCTGCTTCTGAAGTTTCCATTCCAATAGACATCCCTCCCATTAAAAAGAGGCCTCCAGTACCTGGTTCATCTTCCCAAGGTTCGGAGGGGCCCCCTCAGGTGCAGTTCAAAAACAGCCGTCCACCAATGCCTAATGTGACAGATACCACGCCCGTGTCCACACCAACGCCCACAGCTCAGGATTTGTTCTCTCACTATTCCATTGCTGAAGGTACGGCTAGCAACATTCCACGAAATATCCCGCGGGATCATGTGGTCGTGCGGGAAAAGTATCACATTCCTTATGAACCGCGGGCGATGTCGGAAAAACCTCGAGACCACTATCAAATACTGCCTCTTCCAACGAACAGGAGAGACCATTATCTGTTGCAGCCTGGTAATGAACAGTATCAAGGTCAACGGGGCCAACATCTCGGTCCAAATCCGCATAACCAATATCAGGCAGCGCCAGAGCACTACCCTATACCCGGAGATCATCACCCAGCCGTAGCACAGAGAACTTATGATCTTAATCAAGTACCAAGTCCAACGCAAGGACGGCCTTACGAGTATTATCACATGCCACGTGACACGACACACAGTCTATATCAGATGGCACGTGATCGAGCAGCTAACCGACCTTATGAAAATTATCAAGTGTCTTACGAGCAGCGTCCAGGACAGGGGACAACTGAACGTTACCAAGAGCAACATGAACATAACCCGGTTCATAGGTCACACGAACAAGCCCCCAAACCAGCTGATTTTAGCCATATATCGATTGACCCAGGGTTTAGCAACAAGTCACCTGATCATATTAACATGTCACATGAGCCAAACATTGGTCCAAAGTCACCTGACCATAGTCACGTGTCACATGACTCTAGCTTTGGTCAAAGATCTCATGACGGTTACCAGATACTTCGTGATCACATGCCACGTGACCAGTATCCCCCTGAGCGGACTTACGAGAACATACCGATTCCTAGCGAACAAAGTTCGGTTCAAAACGCACACGAGCACAACACATCTCATGACAGTGAACTACCACGTGATGCTGCACGTGACCATAGCGTGACAAGTGATAATGTTCACGATTCGGGTGTGGAAAGATCACATGATCAGTATGCGGGAGAGGGACCTCGCGAACAACCACAAGCTTTAAATCCCGGGGAAGACAACACAGCGGTTGACAAAATAGCAGGACTGCCTCTTGATAAGAACGGAGCAAGGGCTCCAAACACTTCACGTGGTACTCGTGAACAGCCGAACGGAGTTCATGTTTCTCGTCGAAGACGGCGTAATCCTTATCAAATTGCACGTGAAATACACCACAATCTTGGTATTGAAACAAGAAAAGTCGATGGCCAGTCTCGTCGTGCTAATCGAGCTGCTGGCGAAACAAGATCGCAATCACAGAAGAATGCTAACAGAGCTTTACTAGTGAATCCAGCTGAAACGCCGAAAGAGCGAACCCCTCGGTCGTCCATGTCTTCTTGGAAAGATGAGCGATCGAAGCCTAAGCAGAAAGACTGGGGCGCTGAGCAGCCCTCGTCAGCTGTGTTTGTTCCTGTACCTTATCTCAAGCGTACGACTCCAGAACCACAGCGAAACGAAACTAGTGTATAGAGATTTTTTTAGTGATGGACTCGCCACTGACATTCCCCATTCCAGAAACTATAAGAGGAATTGGTACAAGCTTTCGGCGCAAAGATTCCTGGGATCGTTTGGGTGGCCAATCGTTACTTATGATTGGTTAATGGTTGTCTTGAATACTATCGACTAACTCGACCAATCATAACTAACGCTTGTCCCGGGCGGGGGTGGGGTACTTGAGTTAATGTTTGCTGGGTATGTGCCGCTGGCCTCTCAGAGCCCCTACCCCATTATAGTCTATTTTTTGGCCAATTATAGACCCCATCTTAGTCACTTTTTGGAAAATGTAATTTTCGCAATCCCAGCGTGGTCACTTTCTATTTATGCATCTACCTAATCAATGTGGTTTCAAGCGGCGGAATGTAATGCGGTCAATGCGAGCTTATTGTTAAATTTAATAAACAACAACTTTCTAACTTTTTTTTACCGAGAATCTTCCCATTTTGAATCCCTACTTAGCCCAAATTCGAAAATTTGCGACCTCATTCTAGTAACTATATTGAAAATGCGACCCTATTAGAGTCACTCTAGTCGTGAAAATGCGACCCCGTCCAGGGGGACATCCGTATTAGCCTCTTGTACGGGAGTGCCCCCCGGCGCTTGTCAACCCAAATGATTCCAGAAATCGCGGCGCCCAAACTATGTACTTATTCTCCTAGAGCTTCTGGACTGGGGAGTTGAAGTAGTGTGTACTTTTATTGAAGGCAGTCTATGTACAGTTTTAACAATTTTTTTTCCGGAATTTATTTTTTAATATATATATTTTTTAACCCACATAGGTAGACTTTGTCTTTTTTTTGTTATAAGCTGGAATAGCGTTGTTAAGTGAGAGATGTATGTGTTGCTCCTTGATGCAAATTTTATTTTCCTACAAACGCAGAGAAAAGTGAAATCAGCACCAAGGATGAAATTGAAACGCGGCAAGCTAAAAATGTACAAGGGTAAATGTTGATATGAATATTATGTTGCAGATAGAGAGCATGGTGGGAAGGACATTATGTATATATCTAGTCTGCGAGCAAGCTCCCCGGGGCGCTGTCTGGAGGCAGGGTAAGAATAAAATGGAGAGCTTGCAACTGCGTCTCTGGAATTTGAATGTCTGCATCGAAAAAGTCTATGCGAAATGCTATTGATTGGCGGAGATGACCTTAGTAATGGCGTCGTTACCCTTGGCATGTGTTTTTTAATGTTTGTTTACATTCATGCTCGTTTCCGCTTTGCGCTGATTGGCGAAAATTTGACAGCTCAGTCGACGAGGAGCCACAGGGGAATTGGAGGCGAAATTCAAATTCCAGAGACGTAGTGTAAGCCTTTAGAGTGATCAGCATCAAATTTCTCCTTGTAATATCAATGCTTTGTTAAACAGAGTGGTCATGAGAATAGACTACGAGCAGTCTCTCTTTTTTCTGTAGTCCGTCTAGCAAAACGCGAGACACGCAAATGGCCACGCGCGTGACTGAGAATTACAAACATGATCACGCAAGATGAATTTGCTTGATATTTTATCAACTTCTCCCCACTACTTCTACAGGGAAATGAATAGGGGCAACAAATGAGAATTCACATTTTGATCGTAGGGTTTAAAGGGTTAAACCCTAACTTTAGCATACATATTCTCACACTTTTCCACATCCATTCACTTTTCTAAGAATGCTGAACCAGTGTATCACGCCATTTTTAAAGTTGAAATAGGCTATTCAACATGTTGAACGGAAATAGATAGGCTATGTTCCGTTCAAAAAGTTACAGCTTGCCAAAACATCATTCCCCATTTGTTGAGCTACAAATACTAAACGACGTGTAACCTTGTGTCAAAGAAGAACATACATCAAACCACCCAGGTTACTTGATGACCATTTTCTTTATTCTCGCGACCTTAATGGTTGATTGAGCTGTGCCCTCGTAAGGGGAAATGTGATGTTGATCACCGTTGCCGTTTAAAGGGTTAAGACTAAGTTAAGCTTATGTAAACAATGCTATTACAACCATGATCATTAGTGTAGAGATGCGCGTCGCTGAGTCAATGTATTTTTAGTCATTTTTAAGAATGTAGCTCTAACTTTTGAGAGTGCACAAAATCACGTTCGGACCATTCAGATGAAATTTCTTCAGCTGTTGTTTGCATGGTTGGTATATTTTTCCGTCATTAGCTAATTTATTTATTTTTTACCGCATAAAATATAGGAATTTTGATTTTAGCCTTCTTGGGAAGTTAGAGGGCCAAGAAAAAGGTTAAAAGATTTTAACAAGGAGGACAGGCAGTTTGTGAAGAAATTAGCCTTTCAGCTATGAATTTCAGTCGAGTATGGTCAGACTTAAAAAACACTACTCTTTGCTCCAGCCAGGGCTAGCCAATCACAGAGTCGAGCAATCCAGTCAACCAATCTGACTCAAAGGCAATAGTAAAGTGTGATGTCATAAAAAATTAAATTTGTGAAATTATGGGATTTTCGGGGTATGAAAGAACATCCAAAAGGACTACTTGCCAAAAATTAGCATTCCAGGGCAAATTAGCCCAGTTGTGCTTTGATGACTCCAATTATACAAATCCTTCTAAATTCGACTCAGTTCATAACATCAGGAACCGAGTCAAATTGAGAAGGATTTGTGTGGAGTCATCAGAGCAAAACGGGACCAGAATCTCCCGAGACAATTTGCCCCACAATGCGATTGTTTGGCCAGAAGACCTTCCAGATGTTGTTCTTTCAAAATATCCAACAAATCCCATTAATTCTAATATTATATTTTTTACGACGTCATCGCTTTAGAACACTATGGCGCGAAAATGCTGGCTGCGAATAAGTCCGGATTGTTTAGATTAAACCTGTGATTGGTTAGGAAACTGGTGCGATATTTTCCTAGCCGACCATCAACGCACCGGAGCAACACCAGGTCAATAACTAAACACGCTATGGTTAATAGTAGTTTGGTGGTCTTGCAGACCGTGCTACGTAATGCAAGATACCATAACAAACCTACCCTTTGACCCAATAGCAACGACAACCAACCCTTAACCCTACGCAACGACAACGTTGACGTCCCGGAAGTCAAAAATGGCAACCGGAAGTTGAGATTTTCTCTCTTTCAGTGCTCTAACTAGACAAATTCGTACAGAGGCAGTTAAAACAGAAGCATTCAGATTCGTTAGGCTGCAACACCCGTATTTTGGAGGCGCTCGCTGGCGCATCAAACCCCGCTTAAACGCTCCAGAAACGCTTGTTTTCCAGGCCAATAGCTAAGCTACTGCATACATTTCAAGGGAGGTTATTCTTTGAAAAGGACCCACGTTTCGGAAGAAGTCAGGTGGTGATCGTTCCTTCCCTTCCTCCCCTTAGGAAGATTTGGATCAGTGTAAGATTCTGGAGAAACTGGCAACCTACCCCTCCCCAGACACAACATTTTGTTTTAAGTAGGAAATTATTGTCAACACTGGGTTACGGGGAAGGGTGGGTCTTAAATATCCCAAGTCAGGCCAAGCGTTTTGCCAGCTCTGGTTTAGAGAAAGACTCTCAGTAACATTTTCTGTAAACACACTTTTATCCTTCCAAACAAGATGTGTGATTGGTCATAAAGTATGACGAGTAAGTTGTAAAGAAATGAACAGAAATGCAACGTCAAAATTTTTTGCAGGGGGAAGGGAGGTAACGCAGCGATGAATGCAGGCTGAAGGAATTCTTTTAAAAAATTTTTGAGCACGCATTTTTTCAAGGACATCTTGTTCCTATCCTCACAAATTTTACGCTCATGATGCGAGTATTAACTGTGCTAAGCAAGAAGAAATTATTCTGTTTCTGACACCATACACTGCCCAATGATTCAGGTTTTTACATCCACTGCTCTGTAATGAAGAATCAGTGGTCCAGAAGAATTTTCCTGAAAACGAAAAAAAAGTGTGAGTGCGGGAAAAAAAGGCTCGGAAGACTTCTTTCTCTGCCCCTCCTAAGGGGCCTCGTTTTTCGAGGACACGAGACACACGAGTGACTGGTGACAAAGCGTAAAGAAGCATGAGAAAAAAGAGGGGCAAAATCTCGCCCGTTTTCTCCTTCCCGCCCAACCTCGTTCCCAGAGTTCCGTCCTACCCGTCCTATTCCCTGAGCCGGCGAGGCCTGAGGATCCCTGAGCACGAGAGACTGAGGACCTCCTCGTCCTCGTGTTCAGACATCGCCGGCTAAGAGAACAGAAGGCTCTGGGGACGAGAATGATTTTCATCGAGAGAGAGACTTGCTACAGGGCAGCTTCTTAGTGCTTCTTGATTTAAGCGCCGCGTTTGATACCGTGGACCATAGGATTCTCTTAGATCGCCTTCAGTTTGATTTTGGAATTTCAGGCTCTGCACTTAATTGGATTGAATCGTACCTTTCTAACAGAACCCAGCGCATCTATATAGACGGAGTTCTATCGAGTAATTTTAATCTTAAATTTGGAGTTCCACAAGGCAGCTGTCTCGGGCCATTATTGTTTTCCCTCTATGCTAGTAAACTTTTTAAGATCGTCGAATCACATCTTCCTAATTCCCATTGTTATGCAGATGACACGCAACTGTACATCGCGTTTAGATCAGGAAATGATTTGGAGGAGACCGCTGCTATAACTGCCATGGAATCATGTATTGCTGATATCAGTAGATGGATGCATTCGGATAAGTTAAAACTGAATTCCGATAAGACAGAATGTCTTCTGATTGGAACACGACAACAACTTCAGAAAGTCAGTAACATTAGTACCTTATCGGTTGGGGACTCCCAAATTGCTCCATCTTCTGAAGTTCGAAACCTAGGAGCTTGGTTTGATACTAAAATGAGTATGCTAAGTCATATCAACAAAACTTGCTCATCCGCTTTCAATTATCTTTATAACATGCGTAGAATTAGGAAATATTTAAGTCGTTCAGTCACCGAATCATTAGTTCATGCTTCTATCACCAGTAGAATAGATTATTGTAACAGTCTACTATATGGCCTCCCGAATTCACATATCATGAAACTCCAACGGATACAGAATGCCGCGGCTCGGTTGGTCTCCGGAACACCTAGATTCTGCCATGTTACACCATTGCTTTTCCACCTTCATTGGCTTCCAATAAGTTACCGTATAAAGTTTAAGATTCTACTTTTGACATTTAAGTGCTTATATGGTCAAGCTCCTAATTATCTAATTGATTTCATTACTACCAAAAAGCAATCCAAGTACTCTCTAAGGTCAAATGAGTCTATATTCCTCGAGTTACCATGCATTAAGACCCATCCAACTCTTGGCGATCGTGCATTCCAGTCAGCTGCACCTTATCTCTGGAATGCATTACCTTCGGAAATTCGCAACATGAAGACATTGGACACTTTTAAGACTGCTGTTAAAACTCATTTTTTCAATTTAGCTTTTAAATAGATTTAATTGTTGGCTTTTATAATAGTTTTTTTTTTTTTTAATTATTATCATTATTTATTTATTTATTTTTATTTATAGTTTTTAATACTTTTTATTGTAGTTTTTAATAGTTGCTCATGCTTTAGTCACCTTTAACATAAATTTAATATAACAATATTGTAAAGCGCAACCGAATATATTCATATAGAGGTTTGCGCTATATAAATGTAAATTATTATTATTATTATTCTTTCTCCTGCAGGGAGTAGCAGTGCGTGACTAAATAATAGGGACTTCAAGGTCCTGAAACGACGGCGAAGCAACGAGAACGTCCAAAAAGCATCAGGTTTATGTCAGGCTACTTGCTATCGTTTTAATCAGCTAAAACTTGTCTTCGCATCAATTAAATGCCAAAAATAAAGGCCCAGTTTTGTTATTTTTGACTATATTCAGGCACTGAGAATGTTTTCTCTCGTCTGTTGCTACGGATGCGATGACAAGGATGGACATGGTTTGAATTTTCTCCTAACAATATCCATACATCAGTGAACAGATAAGTTACGAGAATTAATAAAATGATCACCCGAGTAAAAATGCCTTGATCTTTTATCAAATTCTCTCAACTCATTCTTTAAGGAAATGTATGGAGATGAGTTTGGAGAATTTGTATGTGGATACTGGGGTTTAAAGGGTTAATACTAATCACAAAACAATTAATTATTATGGTTGATGCTCCCTGGTGAAATTTGTTTGACATCATAATGCTACAGGTACATTTTGTGTTTTGGTAAAGGCACTAAGCAATGTATTCAGTAAGAAATTGACCTAAATTAAAACAGCAATATTCTCAGACCTAGGATGAAAAAACCTCGGGCACCCTGGGTAATTTCTTTACCGTCACTGCACGTGAAACGATGCCTAACTTCACGTTATATGGAAGACCTAAACAAGCGAAGAGGAAATTTTCCTACTCTTTCTGCACTTGGATATGGTATCATAGAGACTCTTGTTCTTAGGCCATCTTAGTTTGATCAAAAATTAAACACAAACAGCGGCGATAAACATTGCGAGTTTTCGCATTTTTTAAACTTGACGTTTCGTATGCTATTCAACATATATTCTCAAAAGTGATGTTAAAAATTCAATTCCAGTGGAAAGTAAGTGGGATGGAAACATCGCGATGAAGATTTAAAAAATGGGAATTCAGTTTTTAAGCGGCGTTTTCAACGTCGTCGGATCTTTAAGTCCCTCATGAAGGGCAGCATAGGAGACTAATGGTCAGCAAACATTTAGTTAAAAAAGAAAAATAACCATACCTCTTGGGTGCAGAGATTTTCGCTGATGTATTTTAGCGTTAAATCTTTCCCTATTTCCATTTTGTCAAACAGGATACCAACCTAACAGAGGATACGTCATTAACGAGTGTGCGAGTTACACTAAATAATATACCTGATTGAAAAAACGTTGCCGCTTAAAGAGTATAAACCATGAGCGATATGGGTACACAGTCGACTCTCTCTTAACGGACACCTCTATAAGACGGACACCTCTGTAAAACGGACACCTAGATTTGGTCCCTGCCTTTGCTTATTCCCGTTATTTGACTCTTTATAAGACGGACACCTCTCTAAAACGGACACTTAGTGTCGGTCCCAAAGGTGTCCGTCTTGGCGAGAGTTGACTGTACGTTCATAAGAAAAGCGAATTCAAAGTTCTTTCAACAAAACTTTTGATTATCACGAGCTGCTCGTGCAGATGCAAATCTTTTTTCAAGCGACAACGTTTTTTCAATCAGTTGTACAACGAACAATGTGATCAAGGACAACTAATAACCACACTATCCGATCAGAAGACTCGTCTAGCTAATTAAGTTGGCGTGTAACTACTGAACTGAGTAAACTGTGCGTAGTCTCTTCAGCCGCGAGCCGCGATAAACGAGGGCGTATGCCCCCGAAAGCCGCGATAAACGAGGGTGTACTGATGCCCACGGAAGAGAAGTCGACGGATTCAAAGGCGGACTGCAAGTTGCAATCCATACACAGAGTAAAAATCATGCGTTTTTTCATCCTGATAAAGCCAGGCATGGATTTATAGTAAGGCGAGGAACAGTACCAAAAGGGAAAAAACTCGACAGCACCCATTTCTTACCCTCTGCTCGTAGAAATTTTCTCTTGCTTCACTATCTATCTTATTTTGGTTTCCAAGAATGTGACTGTTTGTATTTTTTCCACCGTAACCATTTTCGGCGACAGATGTATATGTAGACAGCAAAACAGCCGTATTTTGCGTTGGCCATGAATGAGAGCACTGGTAAAATGAAACGGTCTAGAGTACGAGTGAAAACGAAGTGATACAAGCGTGTTTCTGCTTCAGGTGGGCGCGTTTCACTTTTGGCGCGTAGCGTCTTACGAGCAGCGATTTAGGTTTAAAAGAGACAAACTAAACTGCAATCTTTTTACCATGTTCGCAGATTCCAAGTGTAGTTTAGCTGCCAAAAATCTTTGTATTAAGCCAATGGTGACTTGAGTAGAGTCTCATGTATTTCTTCTGAAGTGGCTGCAATCAATCAATTAATTAATGAATCAGTCAGTCAATCAACCAATCAATCAATCAATCAACCAATCAATCAATCAGTCAGTCAATCAACCAATCAATCAATCAATAAATCAATCAATCAGTCAATCAATCAATCAATCAACCAATCAATCAATCAATGAATCAGTCAATAAATAAAAAGTTCACTCCCATATTCCCTAAACGCTGCATACGTTTTTTCCCTTTTAATAACATTCTTTAAGTTCTAAACCCCCCTCCCTAACCTCTTCAGAGTAGCGAGCCATTCAAAAACGACAACTAACAACAACACAGATACATTTATGGTGCAAATAAGTGCAGTCAGAGTGCATCAATTGGGCTTTTATTTCAACTTTCGTCAATACTGATTTGTTCAATATTGCATACAAGTCTTTATGAGATTCCAATGGCTTCTTGACCTATTTCAAAACTAAAAAAGAAACAACGTTAACATTTACCTGTATTTTTGCTGGGCCACCACTTCCATCTCTGCAATTTTAACAAGTAAACAATAACATTATCATCCAGCCACATAGAAATGAAGTTAGTTATAGTTAGTAATACTAATATCTATTTATTTATTTATACATTACATTACACTTGATTTATATAGCGCTATTTTCGAGCCTACAAGCAAGCAATGCCACGCGAGTGCGCACTGGCTAAGCTGGCTAGATACTTCCAGAAAAAAAGTCCACAAAACAATGCTAATTACATGGACAATTTACAACTGGCATGTAAGATATACTGTATAATGCCATAATCTAATTGAAACCTAATATTTTATTAAGCCTCTTCTTAACACACATGATATAAGCCCTTCAAAAAAAATATATGTCTGGGTGATGTATTCAGACAGGAGGACTGGAGTTAAACATCTGATTCAGTTAATTTATCAGTAGATGTTTATTACGCATATAATATCTCCTAGTAAGTACATGCACTGTGATTGGTGAATGTTGCTGGCCATATTTCAGTATACTGCCCTAACATGTTCCCTTTCCCACATGCCAAATAACCTCTGAGATAAAACAATTTTTTTACTAGCCTCATACTCTCAGTCCATACTTTACGTTACAGATGCTCATTTTCCCTATTGATTTACGGTCAATGCACTTCACAAAGCTGCCATAAATCAATGGCAAAAAAACTTGGTCTGTAACTCACAGTACATACCTTGAACTCGATTTATAGTACATAATACAGTGGAACCCCAGTTTATTGTAAAAACCACCCCTGGGCGAACTTGCTATCACACTGTCTGATAACATTCTATTTGGTCAAAAAAAGAAGTGAACATCTTGCAGTGGCTTTTGGTGTACATTTATTACATCTTTTCCAGGTATTCATTTATGGAAACAATGTTATCTTCAAGACAGTTTCATGCTCTCTTAAGCCTAGTTAAATAATCTATACAGGTGTATCACTTAATCTCGCAACTAAGGTAAAAAAGTAAGGTAAAAGGCGCACACGAGTCAAAGGCCCAAACAGCAGGAGCTTATTCAGATTTCCTTAGCATGAAGCTGCCTTGGAGTATAGCTACTTCCCCCTGGACGGGATGCTAGTCCATCACAGGGTTACCCCCCCACTCTAACCACACAGCCTCCATCTCACAACTATTAAAAGGCAGGGTTTAATTCCAAATTAATTTATCAATTATTTCACTAACCTAAATGTCTCAAGTTGAAGAGAGATTTGTTCATCTGTTCTATGATAGTTTTTTGTTACTTTTGGTTTGCTTATTTTTTTGGGTAATGATGCTGTTTGTTTCTTGACGGCATTTGATGGTCCTGGTACAGATGAAGTCTGACAAGCTACAACAGAAAAAAGACAAACAAACAATAAAAAACAGAACTATCAATAATTAACAAGTATTATTTCTTGATACCACCTTCTGTTTGTTACATAATTCCTTTCTGCGTTATATGCGATGGACACGAGAGCCATAGAAATGGTACAAAAAATGACTGTACAGATAGTGATGTAAATGTAAAGGAGCAAAAACGACAAATTTAAATTGCAATTTATAGAACATTTTCTTGATCCCACATTATAGCAATTAAATGGAAATGCATGTAGTTGGAGCAGGGCCAGACCCAACAGACAGAAAAAATATAGATTTTATAATTATTTTAAGCACTGACAATAGTCCACTTTCAAATTAAAAATTACGGCTGAATACAAAAACTAACAACACATTCATACAGGGTTAGCCTTGACGTAAAGTAAAATATTCAGAAATTCTGGCAAGTAAGTGTTTCAAATAATATTATTTGAATATACACAATAGACAGAGTAATAAACAGGTCTTTTTCTCGTTGGACTTTGTGAATATATTACTTCAGATTGAGGCTAAGGCTGTAAAAAATTCATCTTCACTTCTTTAATTCAGTGGTCATAGTGACCTCGAAAATGGACTATTATAGAACTGCAAGCTGGGCAGATAATAATATTATCATTTCTTAAAATCAGCGGAAATACCTCTGGGGGTTGGATATGGTATCTGCCTATCTTTATAGAACTTGCGTTCTCTGCGCCTTTCCTCTGAAATCAAAGAAACAGGATGCACTAATCAACAAAGTTATATAAGTAGCTGGGTTTACTTAAATTCTGGGTTCAGTCCAAATAACATTGACCAAACTTGGGGTAAAAGTGAAAGGTTCAATTAATTGTATCATCTACATGTAATCAGAAACAGTTACAAAAACTAATAGGATAGTCCGTGTCTTATGATCACTTCATGTGAGATATTTCAGGCAATGTCTTGAATCAGTTTTGAAAAAGATTAATATTAACCATGTTACTCTTAATGCTAGCTCACCCCTTTCAATCCTTGGAAGGAGCTTGTAAACAATATCTTGCATAGTTCTGTCAAGTCTGTGAAGAGAATGTGATTCACATCATTTCTAGTATAATAAAACCATAACCATAGGAGAAACATATGAATAGAGAATTTAAAGTCCAGAATACCCAGTAAATAGATTTTTTCCAAAACCGAAATGTGAGATTGCGGGATCCCACCTGGTGGGATCTGCTAAGATCATCAACAGAAAGATGAGGCACACCAGTTTTGATTGTACCTGACAATGCCAAAACCTCTAAAGCTACTGGTAAAGCTCTCAAGACACTTTGCAATCATTGCAAAATCACAAGTGAACAGGAGACAATGATTTTCGTGTCCGGTCGTACTAATAACCACAGCAGGTCTCCGAGGTGAGCAGCCTCTGGTTGAAAGAACAATGTAGACTAATCTCAAGATCATTGTCTCCCTGATCACCTGGGGGAATATTTATCAATATTAATACTGGAGAAGAGTTTCGCTACAGTCATAAAAAATAAGAATTGCTCCGGACTGAGACTTTGACCTAATCGTCTTTGCACTCATGGTACAGCACAAAAAACAACAAATGATATAGGCGATAAATCCTCGAAAAAACTATCATGCTCTGAAATTTCCATCAGCAACAGAAGACAGCAAAAAAGCAACTGACAAACAACAATGAGCACGTGACTCAAAATAACCCCTTGGGCCCAGGTCTCAGCGGTGTGCGAGAAAACATTTTCCACTTATTTTGTAATACAACTTACTTATAATTAATATTAATTTTTACCTGATATTATAAAGTGGTTGTGTCTCATGAATAACAGTGTTGCATGTTGGACATCGATTAACAAGTTCAATATGTCTCACAAGGCAGCTCTTACAAACTAACAAAATAAAATGTAAGACAAAATATTTAAGAATAGATCAAAACATGTTATTGATCTCAATACTGGATTGGACTGTACTGAGGAATATTGGCACAGAATAATTAAGGTATCCATGATAACAATATTTATAATTTTTTGAAAAAATGTTATTCTGCAGAGACTTTGGAGACTTAAATTTACAGAGACATGTGCTTTTGCAGAAAGCTCGTAATATTTCTGAAATGCATTAGCATTTTCATTTTTCAAAAGAAATTAGCCGTATGATCTACAACTATTAAGCTTTCAGAAATAGTACAGCGTGTAGGGCTAGAAGCACTTTAGAGCAATCTGCATGAAGACGGTTCTGAAGGTAGGATGGTACCTTAATACAACGTATTCACTACAAAGTGCCCCAACCCCCTTGATTCAAGAGTTAAATGCCCAACACTGCTCTGATGAATGTTTTAATTATTGCTTTGGACGTAATATTATGATAATAACGACATGATTTGGGGCTCCAAAAAAGTCCTATCCAGTAGTTTGGGACAAGTAGGATTTCTTGCTGGTCCATACAAGTCATCTTCTAACAAAATGGAGATGAGCAAGAAGTGAGTGCTGCTTGGACTTGCTGGAATTTAAGCTCTTCCAGATGGTTGATTTATAGGGAAACAGACCTCAAAATACATTTCTGTGTACTGCATGCATCTTTTGTATCTTTTAAGCTGTTCTTATCATTTTGGAACCGAGCAAAGAAAAAGGAAGAAAGAAATCAGTGTTATTCACAAGAAGAAGAAGATTTATATTACATCACCCCTAAATACAAGCAAGTGCTGCCCTCGACTTTAGCGCCCACTGATAATTCAAAGTTGCAGCCATGAGTTGGACTCCAAATGAGAGGAGGAAAAGAGGCGCCAGCCAATTAATCCCACCTGGTGGAGAACAGTGATGATCAGGAATGAGCTGGAGGAGACATGGAACAAAGCGCATGCCAAAGCTCAGGACAACAGGCTTAAAGTGCCGAGGTTTTATTGTGGCCTTTTGTCCCAGCTGGGATGAGGAGGTTGAGTGAGTGAGTGAGTGCTTTGCCACTTTTGAGAAACTATGAAGTCCTAGTTTATGTTCACAGAATCTACAGCTACTATATCTCTAACCAGTATTCCCTAGTCTATCCGTCATACTAGGTCAATAGGAAAGTCACGTAAATTCGTGGACTTACAAGTGTGCAGACATTCTGTTATGGTTGCTGCATCAACAAGATACCCATTGCACAATTTGCAGGTTATGTGTTGATTGAGGTTTACCAATGGTAACTTGACACGTTTCTGCAAAAAAAAAAACATGATTGTCATAAAAAAATATGAGCCAACAGCACCTATCAGCACCAATACAGCACCTTACAATAAGGTGGGCTCTGTATAGTGCTGATTAGATGGGTGCTGTTGTTTCACTTATAATTTGAACTTAATATAATTTACTGCAGGGTTTGAGCCAGCACTCACATCTTAGGAGGCATTTTGTCCTTTCAAGGTCTTATTAGTAGACAAATAGTGCTTTTTTTTATTTTCTTCTTTTGGTATCTGGTTCAAGGTACATATCAGTACAGTACAGCCAGCATTCAATTTTGAATCAGGAAATTACGCTAATTTGTATCACATTCCCAAATATGGTCATGTTTATCAGGTGTTCACACAGTGTATTATTAGCTGCGACTGTGGAGTATCCTTTAAGTTAACGTCACCTGATCTTTCACATGATTTAAAGCATAACTCTATTTAAGTAGCACAATAAGAGCTTCATCCAAAGATTGCAAAATATGAGAAAGACAATGAGCGAATTTTACCAACACTTTGCAGAACCAAACAGACTGTGAGGACAAAGTCTGGAATTCTTTCTCACCTTTGTATGAGCACTTCAACTTTCTTTACAAGAAAAAATTAAAGTATCACAAGAAAGTCAATGTCTGACTCAGATCTTAGTTTAGTTCAGCATTTTCTGAAGAGATATCATAAGCAACATTTCATTTCATATCCATAGACTTTCTCAAAAGCCAATAAGATCACTCTTTTTTATTTTCAGAAATCAATAAGCATAAATGGCCACCCACTAAATGGGATAATACCGGAGTGAAAAGAAGCAAATTACAAATTACACAAGGTAGGGTGTCTTTTCCCAAAAATAAACACAGAGCGCTTTACGACAACTTTTTGCAAATAGGTTAATTTGTAAGCATGAGGTTTTTAAATGATAGTTGACTTCATTGTAGCTTATATAGGATATGAAATAAATATATCTTATTGGATGGTTTAGTGTGTAGTATCGTGGGACATTTTTACAAGTCACGCTGCATTTTGGCAGCCCGTAGTGTGAGTCAAAATACAAGAGATGAGTAAAAATGTCCCACGATACTACACATTAGACCGTCTAATAAGAGGTTTATCATTCACCCCGAGGAGTATAAAATAGAAATCGGTAAGTGTCCACGCTTGCCCAGCCTACTTATGATGAGAATGTGTGACATACTATAACATGAGTCGAGTTTTCGCACACTTTCACCAACGCTGTTGCTAATTGGTCAGAAATGAAAACTTCTCAAACTAGTTTACTCGGTAAATCAATTTTTTCACAAGCTTTTGTCAGCGCTTTCAAACATTTGCTAGAAAAACAGAGATGGAATGACCAATTATTCGCAAGGCTTATGATGGTAATCAGTTATGTAAAACGGACTGCAAGTAGGAAAACTGAGCAGTGCAAATTGTCATGGAAAGACAAAAACTCTTCTACAAAATTCAAGTAGTTTCAAAGAGCTACTTGTAAACAAAGGCTTGAAACGTCATATTCGCTGCTGATCAGTTCCTCAGTGGGGATTGTATTTTTATTCTTTCACGGATTTTCCCCATCACCATCTGTATCACACAACGCCAGGTCTGTTTTCATCTTCTCTGTTGTATCTTTAGCATAAAGTTTGTACGCTCTATCTATTTTTAGTAAATGTCGACATTTCATTGTTGTTCAGACGACAAAATGGCGGCAGACAATGATACTAGACTGTAAATGAGAGGGTTTAATGATCATGTTATTTTTCTAGCAGACTAAGCATATTTTATCACTTAAGCTTTAAACGTGGTACACACTCAACATATTTACACGCATACTTTGACAACAAGAATCAAATTTCCGATCGTAATGACCATGCATCCGCTTTAATGGAACTAACAGCTGCTAACAGGTCACGTTTTTAAGAGTACGTGTCACTCTAAATCAACTTAATTCTGATTAACTACATTAGCGCAACTGAATATGAACAAAGGCAGTAAATGGTGCAGTATATGTATACTTGAGGGTAATTTTCCTACCTGCATGGCCTGCATCTCGAACAAACAACATGGGCACACTGCTATGAGAGTCAATCACCAACAGGCGTTAACATGTACTTTAACCTCGTTTCTATGCTGAGTCTCGATTGCGCGCAGCTTTCCTCTTTCGCGCCTCGCGTTCTTTCCTGCGCCCATCACTTCCAAGCGCCTGTAACGCAGGCTACGTATTACCGGCAGGGAAATACTAAATATCTCTAGGCATAGGTTCTAAGCAGGTCATGTAATATTCAACACCATTTTTCAAGTGAGGCATAAAAAATGTCCCTGTCCTATCCCTTCCTTCCAGAACTTTGCTCGTGTTTTTTATATCGGCGGACCCGGGAGCCGCTTACTTAATCGTAATCGGCTGCTGGCGGATCCAAATCTTGATTTAGGGCTGGATCGGGTCGGAGATCAGAGGAGAGAAATTTACTATGTAGTCAGAAGAAAAGAGGGTAGGGTATTTGGGGAAACAACAGGAAGCCCACTCTGGCATGGACGGTTGTCTTTTAGTTTAGACTTTAGACCATCAGTCATGCATCAATGCCAAGATCAGCTTAATTGTCTTATCTGTCATGAACGAAAACATAAAAACAATAGGCGTTCCATCTCGTATATTTTCGCGTTTTGTATTCATGAGAGAGATCTCAACTCCGGAACTCTAAGCTTACACTCATACACTGCTCCATTTGTGAATACGGTCAGTTCCACTAAGACTGCTAAGAAAGACTGAAAATGTTTCGCCTGTTCTTCTTGATGACTTTGGCCATTTTCTTGGCCGCTTCCTACGGAACTTCGCAGAACAATTCTTCAAATCAGGTAACTTTACAGCGAACCAAGTTTTAAAGCATTCAACTTTTCCCAGATTATTTCCGAGAATCTTTATTGGCAAGGGAACTTTTCAGATGCGGTTTTCTTAGCTTTCTAGACTCAGCAACACAATTTTTATGCGCTTTCAGGTTCTTTGAGATTCATAATCCCTTCAATATCTTGGTTGCAAACTAGAAACTAAGTTACCAGAGACAATAATTTAATTTATTTTCGATTTTATAGGATACAGCATTCAGGGCTTTAGATACAGCTCATGGGCTAAGCTATCTTCAGTTTTCATGAGATTATTAAAGGAAAGAAAACAAAATAGTTGCACTCCATGCACGAAAACGGAGGAGTTTGAAAAAAGGGGGCTAAGATTAAAGTGTACGATTGGTAAGGGGAAGATAGCTAGGGAAGCCTGAACAACCAGGGACTCGAGAAATTCGCGTGAACAACGCGCAAAATAACACCCGCGGGCACACCCGCGTGTGTGAACGCATCGACCTCTCGTTACCAGTCTCAATGAGAAACGGGAACCAGTTGAATATTTTTGCCACCCAGGCAAAATTCTCAAGAATAGCATTTTAAAAGTTGACCCAAATATACGTTGTTCGACTCCTAAAATAATCCTCGGGAAGCAAAGCGTCAACCAGAGAAGCTTTGAAGAAGATGGATTGTTAGAATTGACTGTTAATCTTTGCAATAAACGTGAGGTCTAACTGTCGGCTCAGGTGAGTTTTTACAGCTGGTTTTTACTCTTTGACGATTGTTCCTTTTTGAACCATGAACATTTTCCGTTATGGATCCAGTCAGCTTTTCATTTAAGCTCTTACGATAATAGCAAATTTTGACCAATCCTGACAGAGTTACATGTACGTTGAAACTAACAAGCAATTAACATTTGGGGAATTTTGCTATTTTCCTGCTACTCTTTACCCTTCTTTCCTGAAAAGGTAGCCAGCCAAAACTCCGCACAAAGGAAAGACAATAAAGTGGGCAACAAAACAGGCTGTAAAAAAGGATGACAAAAGGAAAAAAAGAATGCGAGGAAAGAACATTGAAAACAGATTCCTCCTCCTCCCCCCAAAAAAAGACAAACTTTGTCTCGAAATGCTCGAAAGACAAAAAAAGCTGCTTAATTACATCCAGTTGGCCGAAAAATTTGCTTAAATTGAGTGTTAAAAATCTCCTTTTTAGCCACTCCCATGTTAACCAGCCAAAAACTGCTCCAAAAAAGGAGGATCTGGTCAAAAATGCTGTTTTTTTGTTACCAAAATGATCGTACACTCTTTTTTTTCTATAAGAATGTCTTTTTTTCCGGCCCAGGCTGAATATTCTTATTTTTCTGCCGATTTTAGGCTGAAAATATTCTTGAAGTATTCTTAAATTATAGCTTATGACATTTCCGTTTTAGAATTTATTGGGGTATCAATTACAAGTGTTTGGTATCTAGATCTGTGCTGAATACTGTACATTTGTATTACATGTACCGTTCATCGAACTGTCATTAGTGTTGAACATTTTGCTATAGCTAGTGCAGGTTTTTTTCGTTTTGTTGGCTAGTTTCTCCGTTCAGAGAAAGGAACAATTTTATACGGTTAAGTTAAAAACATAAAATTGTTTTGTATTTACAGTTGTTTCAACGCACAAAATTATATCAATCCTTTTCAAAATCTCAGCCTCGGCTTTATTCTTAAAATATTCTTAAAATTTCGCAAATTTCAGCCTCGATATTCTTATAAAATATATTCTTATATAAAAAAAGAGTGTATTGAAGAAAAACTGGTATTAAAGCTTAAAAACCTATTGTCATGTTGATTGTAAGATTAGTACTGTAGGTAAGTTTGTTAAGTGAGTTTAAAATTCTGGTTTGGCCTCAAAGGGATATATATTATATTCCTTTTCAGCGCTTAACTTTTTCATGGCTTAACTGACAGACTACCAATAACATCGCAACGTAATTGAGCGTAATTGACCGATCAGATCAATAACCAGAGTATAATACCATCAACGGACATGATACAACTCACTTTGACTCTGAAGATGACTAACGCACAGGTTGTCGAAACGTCAGTCACTGACAACAACAACAGTCCTATTCAGGACTACGTTCACCCGGACGATCAAACTCAACCTACTTTTGAAATGACTCCTGGGTTCAAACCTTTCACATTCCTTTTTCTGTTGCTAAAACTGATCCATTTGATCTTAAAAAACACAGGAGCACCCAACCCCCTCCGTTAGAGAAGAAAACTCTTTTGAGGTCTGGTAAGAGATAATGGACTGTTTACCCAAAAATCTGCAATGTCATGACCACAAAAACAAAAGAATACTTTGTTTTAGTGACATACCTTAAATTAAACCTTTGGAGTGTCAGAAATATCTCAATGCAAAACTGCTTTGGCTAAATTTCCCCTCCCAACGAACAACAGTACAGGCAGAGAAAATCCTACGTTTTCCTTTAGCTGCAGTCTCAGTGTTTGGTCTGCAGCTGTGTAGGTGTAAAATTAGAAATGTTGTGTAACTCAGATCCTAACCTTGATCATAACCCCAGGGGGGGATACTCCAGAATTTAAGAGGAAGGGATGATCAAAGGATTTTTTGGGGTGTGACATTCGATTTTAGGATTTTTTAGGTAGGAAAAGTTTAGCGTGTATTCTTTTTTGGTAGCTTGATTTAATTAAGTAGGTTTTTTTGGTGGTATTCAAAACAATTTGAAGATTCGTGATAGTTATATCAAATAATGCTTTCTGGAATTTTTTGATGGCTTAGAAATTGGGCATTGGATTTTTTGGGGGTTAAATTTTGGTCCAGGGATATTTTTGGGTTTTGTTTGAAGCCCCAGGGATTTTTTTGGGTATTGATTTTTGCCCCCATTCCATCACCCCTGTCACTTGAAATCTGGAGTACCCCCCCCACCCGGGACCATAACACTATCACCTGCAACTACCTGAAACCCATCACGTAAACCATGTATACTTAATGTATCAATCTTGTTACTCTTGCAGGTAACGTTTCTCTAAATTCACACTGAAGAGAGGCCTTTAGCAAAAACTTACCGATATCCAGCCTCATCCTTTTAATTTCCTGTTTTTTAACCACTTTCATTTCCTTTTTCTTATCTTTCCAAATTCAGTTTCCATTGCATCTCAGTTTATGCTATAGTCAAGAGTGTTTTCATTTATCTAGACTTTGCAGTCTTTCTTTAAGTCATGAAAGTATGTTGAATTTCCCAATCTAACAGGCTAATGGATCTACAGCAAAGTCTAAAAGCTGTAAAGTTGTACCTCAAACTGGTTGCTGTAAAGATGGTGAGTTTATACAATTTATTTTAAAAATTGATTTTCAACAAAATGATAATTGACGGATATGGAGAAATACCAGCTAATACCAAAAACAAAAAATAAATCTTCTTAGTATGTTTAGATTAGAATTTACCAGAAATCAAGGCATTTAAGGCCAGAAAAGTACATTTAAGTATTGCATTAGTGGGATCAGTTCAGGTTATACACATAACAACTTGCTAGTTCTGCTGTATCGAGATTGTGTGGATGGTAATTTAGTTCAGTTGTGAGTTTCATTAATTAATTGCCGTATTTTTTTTTAATAATTTAAGGCAAAGATGGAAAGGATGGACAACATGGTGAGTCACATTAAAATGCAACAATTTACCTTCATTACCATTTACATTAATGCAGCATTTGTATATGACTTAGAAATAATTAGTCACTTGTATAATCAAGTGTTGTTTTTGGTAATTGCAGGAAAAGATGGGCGCGATGGAGTGAATGGTGAGTGTGGCCGGCGACAACGATTGAATGTCAACACGCTTTCATTCCGATTCAGTGCTGCACTTTGTGTGGTGGTCAAAATTATACAGGATTACGAGTGATATAAGGTCCAAACCCACATGCTCAAAGTGCATTCTGTGCATTCCATACATTCTTTGTGGAAGTCCTAACGAATATCTACATACATGCAACGCATGCGTAATAACAACCTGGAGATTAGAATTGCAGGCTCCTCTTGTCGCCCGTGATTATCCTTTATACAAATACAAACATGTCAGTATATACTTGCCAACTCTTTCTGAGTCAAATTAATTAATGCATGAGATTTTTGTCCTGTTATGACAGGAGTTTCTGAAAACGTCCCAGCTACTTCTGCACATCTCCAACAATTTTCCGAAGACTTCCAAACGTTGCCAAAAAATGTGTGAAGTTGTTCTGACAACCTTTGAGAGATTCTGAAGTTATTTCAAGTGTCAAAGGGAAATTGGATCGAATTTTTGTCATATTAATCATTTGTTAAAGAACAATTCATCCAGATTTGTTTGTGAGGTGTGAGAAGTTGTCCTTGTTGATGAGTGAAATCAAGGTCTAGACATAAGTCCCCAGGCATGAAACTCATGCATTTAATATGTGTTAGAGTTGTCAGGCATACTGTAATTATTCTCAAAATAAATCTTAACCATGGGTTTCCTTCTTGTCATCCCCCCCTGTTGTAGCTTGTTGTCAGTGTTCTACCCTAGCTTGTAATATTACTAATCCAAGGCTGTGCTCAAAGAAAAATTGTAAGGAGTCCAGTGCTCTGAACCTGTGAAAAACAGGGAGCCAAGCATCAGATTTGTATGGGAAAGCTAAGATTTCGTCTTTGCTTAAGATCAAAAGTAAGGTTTTAGGGGCTACTGACTGGGCGCTGCTAGAGCACCAGTACAGCGGAACCTGAATATAAGGAAGGGCCAAAGGACTGGCAATAATATAACAGGCTATAACGAGGTTTCGGTTTATTGAGGTTTTTTTTTCATATATTTTACTTTTACTGGGCTAAAGAAAATATTTTGTTATACCAAGGACTTTGTTATATAGAGGTTCCACTGTATCACTTTAATTTGTTTATTGTCTTGAAAACAGGAAAAGATGGCCGTGATGGACGAGATGGCAGTGGAATAAAGGTTGGCCTTTTTAAGCTTCAAACATTGCTTTCTGTTTTTGCTTGAAAAGTTCAGAAATTCAAATTAAATAACCTAGGGAGCTGTAGGTCTCCAATAAAATGGTCTCTGTAGTGTGAATTTAACAAGTTGCCAAAAAAGAGGTTTTTTTTGGACATTTGGGCTTTTCTCTTTCCAGAGAAAGAAGAAGAAGATCTAAAATTATTTTTAAAAAATCAATAAATATTGGTTAAATGTTCTTGTGTAACAACCAACTTTTACAGTCACTGTAACCAGATAGTTTGCAAAAATGAAACATGACTAAAAAATAATACAAATAATGGACTTCTTATAGAATGGAACACAACTCAAAAATAGTTGGTCATGTTTTCAAAGTTGTGTCACTGTGTATTGGACAAATAAAAATTGCTACATAAAACTATTTGATTTGCTTTTTCCCCACTGATTCACTGTAAAACTAATTGTATCTCCTTGCTGCTGGTGCAGTAACCAGTAAGAGGAACAGCACCTGCTAATTTTTTTTGAAGTGGTTCTATACAAATGTGAATAAATTGTATTTCATACACCTGTACCTCAGTTTAATAATCATATTATTATAATTTCACAGTTTCATTGTTTTTTTATGTACTTATACCTATCTTGTTTACACTTTAAATGTTGGCAATATGCTGTCGTCAAAAGGTTGTGGAAGTCTTGCAGGGAATCAATCGTTTTTGTAAAGTATAAAATTGATGTCTGTGACAACCATGTAACAGCTGAGTTCCCCCTTTCAAAAATATGTCTATTTTTCATTTAGTGTCAGGCCTTGAAAAAGTCTTTGTGAGCCTGATAATCCCCCCACCTCCACTCCCTATAAAGGAGGACCTAGGTAATAATGAACTATAACATTATTAGAGATTAGCTAACCCATTTACCCCTCGGAATTTTGCTAAAAAATGCTTTGAAGCTTGTCAAAACCATTTTCTGGTCACTGTCTGGTAATAAAGAGCTAAAATGTACCAAAAAACCATTTAGAGGTTGTGCACTACAAGGTCTTCTGTTCCAGATGCAAAATATCAGCTTCTGAAGTTCGGGCATGTGCAGAAGCAAGTGATACAAGGGACGTGGACCCTTATGGGCAGTCACGAGGGGTTTAA
This sequence comes from Porites lobata, assembly GCA_942486035.1. Classification (NCBI taxonomy): domain Eukaryota; kingdom Metazoa; phylum Cnidaria; class Anthozoa; order Scleractinia; family Poritidae; genus Porites; species Porites lobata. Next base: position 8,043,511 of record CALNXK010000003.1, read on the forward strand.
GGACGATTGGGTTAAGATTCATGTTAAGTGTAACCTTCCTTGTCCTATTCTATGGTTATAACAGTGTTAACGCGTTAACTAAGCAGGTGTATAGATAAACTCAGACCAAAATGCTAAATTTAAATAGTTGGCATGGAGCTGTTTTGGTTACTTAAACTAACAAAAAAAGTGCACTATGTGTTGATTCCTAATTTTTTTGTTATGATAAATAAAATTTTATTGATAAAAAACTCATTTTAGTGGTAGTACCTGTATGTCCATGAAGTGGTTCTTCACCTTCCACATTCAACCAAGCGCCAACATTTTTGTCCTTATTTGCCACTGAGACAGAAGCTAATATAGAGAGTAGATAAATTAAATTAGTGGTTATTTTTCAGTGATAGTTTTCACAGTTTTGGTTTCATATTTATTTGAAAATGTCTACGTTAGGGAGAAAAAGGAGAAACAGGGATGTCAGGAAAAGATGGAAATGCTGGCGTTAAGGTATTATTGACATATACTGCTTTTTAAATGAAGGTTTTGGTTTTTGGATCCATATCCTTCCATAAAACGTCATTGAATATAAATTTAAGTTGAACAATGTAAAATCATAAAAATCATAACCAGATCAGTTAACAGTAATAGTTACTATTGTTTGATCTTCACCACAGTAAAGACCACCAAACTAGCTATTCTCTTAGCATCAGCTCCTTTAACATTGTTGCTTATTTTAACTTTAAGGTTGCAGAAGAGAGTTTTTTGAGAAACTGCTTTATGCATTTACTATGCACGTTAACATTTTAATCATGAGGAGATAAGTAGCCAATGAGCTTTTAAAGAAAAAAGTGTGAGGACAAGTTGAGAAGAATGCTTAGAAGTTGCTTTAAAAAATAAAATAATAGAAATACGATATAAGATTAATTTGAAAAACGTTGCTTTGATGATTACAAAAGTTTTGGTAACTTTCTACTCTTATTACCAAAGGGCCTTTACAATACCAGCAACGAGTCTTAAATAACTGACCTTAATGAATGGTAATGATCAACAACCTATCAAACCGTCTTCAGTAACCTTAAAATCTGCAGGCTTGGACTTTAAATTAGATTATTCCACCCTGTTTCCTGTCTTTTAAAATTAATTTCATCTGATCATTAGTTTAATTTGTTTCGTACTTTTATTATTTTCAGTTCTTATCTATTATCTTCATCATCGTCATTGTCACTATTTTATTACTGTTTAATAGCTTTATTTAATTACTTATTATTATTATTATTATTATTATTATTAATTATTAATTATTGTTATAATTATTATTATCTTGTGTGGTTCTTATTATTTCTGTCGTAGGGGGAGAAAGGAGAACCCGGAATGGATAAAAACAGTAATGGTGGTGTTAAAGTAAGCGTAAATTTATGCTTCTTAGGCTGAGGACCGAAATGACTAATTTTCAGTGTCCAAGACAAAAAGAAAAGCAGATGTACATTCTTTATCCATATAGCAACAAACCACTCATTTAATTTTCTTTAATGTTCCTGCTTCTTTGCAGCTGTAAATGTGGAGATCAGTTTTTAAAGTTCAATCGAGATCTTTAGTTTTATTATATAGATACTGATGAAATACCAGGATTTTTCCTTTTACTAAAAATCATATCTTCATCGCGCGCAGTGAAGATACTATTTTTATCTTTCATGTGTGAGGATATTGGTGTTGCTTGATGGTTACTAACATGATTGGCCAATTTAGTCAGGTCTCTTAGGGTCAGGATCGTTACAGAGTTGACAAAAGCACCAAACTTTGCACAGCGATAGCTTATTGCAGTACCATGAATATTAGAGGGGGTGCCCACTGCAAATATGCCACTGAAGCGTGCTAAACAGGATTTAATTATTGTAAATTTCACCTGCTGGGGTCCCTGTGGTGTTTTGATTGAAAGTTGTTATTTAATACCTTAAATCACTCTGAATTCTATTCTTAGGTTTTAAACAACAATTTCACTCGAACATCTGGCATTCCCATCCATTTTTGCTCATTGATTGTATAATTAAGTTGGTTATTACTGTGCCCTTAAAGCAAGTCCACAGTCCGCCCACATTTTCATAAGTCATGTCTAAGATGGCCTCGTCTTGGCTTCATATTAAACTTGCAAGTACTCAGCTTCTGGGTTCTCTTCTCCTTTTCTAATGTATTTCAATTAGAGGAGGCCTTATTGTGTGGCTTAAGCCTTATTTATCAAGTATTACTTGTCATTACATGTCACTTTAAGCTGAAGAAAGCAAACAAAATTTCAGGAAAAAGAAATTGTCAAAGAGTCTGTTGTATCACATATTATCAGGGATTTATGACAGCTATTCATGAAGAGCAAATAACGAAATGACAGAACCCAAAATAGTTCTTTCCTAGGGAGGTAATTAATTTTTCAGCTTAACATAGGCCTGGATGCCTTTCAGTCTCTCTTTATCCAGTTATCTGCTGGACGCAAGTGCATGTTTTGACAGAGAAGCAAGCACCGTGGCACAAGTCATATCATTTACAATTTCCGCAGTTTGTCTAAGCTTTACAAAGCAAAAACAAACAAAAAAGAATCTGGTCTCATAAACGAAAAAAAGAAACAAGTTAGCCCAAGCTTCAAAAAACAGCACAGTTTATCATGAAGCCTCTACATTTGGCACTGAAGCACTTATGTCCAAAAATGATAACAGCTTATCAAGTCGTAAAAGTGAGACTCAAGTGGTACAAGATTGACTCAAATGATAAATGGTGAATAGTTTAACTGCTGACACTGTAGAAAGGGGGCCGGGCTAACTTTTAGGGCCTGTTTACATGGAGGAAGGGGACCCCAGGTAGGAATGGTAACCCACTTAGGTGGGGTAACCCGCCTGTCCATATAATCTCTCATTTTAATTTGATCACGTTTACATGATAGGTGGGGTCACCCTTCAAGGTGGGTAGCCCGGTCTGCCACACCAGGTAACCCTCTCAGCTGAGGTCAAATTTTGCCATGTCAACGTTTCAAGGTGAGGAAACCCAAGCTAGTCGGGGTCGGATTCGAGATACATCAAATTCGCGCAAAATTCACTTTGGCACTGGGTGGCTTCACATAATTATTAAAGGTAACAATAGAAAGCCACAACAATGAAGGTTGCAGCAAGAGCAGCAATTGAGCGTAGACGTGATATGCCAGCATTTTTCTTGTTTACATGGTTAGCGACCATTCATATAATCTTGAGAAACTGCACCCCAGGATGGCGGGGTTGTAAGATTGCATGTAAAGGAGGGTTATTTTTTTACCCCACCTAAGCAGGTTACCTCACCTACCTGGGGTCCCCCACCTTTATGTTAACACGCCCTAAGTCTCAGGAACCGTGAAACTGGTAATAAACGGTATAACTAACCCGGGACTAGCTGTGATACTACTGGCCATCTTCAAGAACGTCAGCATAGCAGCCAAAGAAGCCATTATATCGGTGTAAAACGAATATTAGATTGCGCTTGTTTCATGCGTCTTGTTTCGTGACTTTTTCTGTGTTCGTTTTTGTCACCATCTCTAAATATCAATCATGTTCAAAACACCCCTACTAACAAAATATTTCGTAAAGCTCTTTAGAATGATATTCAGCAATAAAAACAAGGTGTGACCAGGAACCGATTTCTAGGCTCCTGGTGTGGCAACATAGGCATAAGTGAATGCAAAGTTTTGCAGTATGTAATCTGTCAAAAATCTGTTTGAGTGGTCAACGTTGGGGCTGATGGGCTTCTTTATCATGACCACTCCATTATTATAAGGGACCAGGCCATAATTACTGTTGACCCTTGCTTTTTTGGTATTTTATGTAATTTTCCACAGCATTATTTTGCGAAAAGTTGGTAACTGAATTGCTCTTGAGGAATTCATGATCGTAAGATTTCGTAACCACGGGGTATTCGCCTAATTGCATCAAACAAATTACATTCATTTTCATAAATGATGCATCATTGGTTGGCTAAAAGAGGCCTTGTTCCTGTAAATTTCAGCTCTTCTGAAGTTAGTTTGTTTGTAAATTGTAACGCACGCGACGACCTTCCTTTTTTTTGAACACTCTGGTTCAAGGGCTCTGAAGTGAATGAGCCGCTTACAGGTGTATAGGCATGCAGGGACCTCATACACTTCTTTTTAAATGCAAATGTGCAAAAAATAAAGAGTGTTAAAAATTCCTGGAGAGGCATGTTTTACAACCTCGTCCTCAGGGCTTAATAAAAAGGTAGAAAAAGGTAAAGCGACCATATTTTACGTCAATAACTCGTGACAGTAATAATAACTGAGGCGCTCCTTTTACCCCCTCTCTCCATTAATGCTCCGTTGTAAGGGTATTTAAAGCTAGTCAAAGCTACACCGAAAGGAGAGAAGTTGAAATAAGGATGTGTTGACACCGGGCTCGAACTCGGGACCTCTCGCCCCGAAGGCTGCGCACTAACCAACTGTGCCACCCTTGCTCCTCCTTTTCTCCCTGAGGACGAGGTTGACATGTTTTAATCATTATCTCAAGCACAGGGTTACCAACGAAGCAAATTATAATCTAATCTTACCTGCACAATTACAAAGTGGACGCGTTGTCAGTTACGGTTCATGACGTCGTTCATGTGGCATTTCAAACTTTAACGATTCTATCGTTTAGGATGTGATACATTTGAGTTTTATGTTATTGTATGACATCTTTGAAAGCTGGCTTTGTGATCTGTTTAAATTGATATGTAATGATATTATCACTGGCAAGTCTTAGCAGTGACACTGATAGCCGCACAGTCCGCACAATGAACATGGCCACACTTACCGTGTGGAGACTGGCCACTAGTCAGTATTATGTACATGTAAGAAAATTTTGAATAGTGTAACAACGACTAAACATTACCAAATTAAAAACTTAAAAATTTGCAACAAATGTTTTTTAGCCAAATCAAACAAGAAGAGTACTCACCACAGGGCACCCAATCTGCTATCATAGGTGAAAGTTAACCCCCCCTTTTATCTGTAATTAGGACCATTTGTAACGGACACCCCCTCCAGTATTAATCGGTAGGTGCTAAGGAAGCTCTGTGCCAAATTTGACACTTTTGTCACGTCTGTAACGATCCGGCCTATATTTTGCACTAAGAGACCTGACTAATTACAAGAGAGCTTCCCGCTCTGGTTACTATTAAAGTATTATTGTCTTTATTTCTCCTTTATAACTTTATATCCGAGTTTCATAACATTTTTGTGACTGGCATTTCGCGATAGGTGACCACTTTAATTGCACTATTTTGCTGTTTCGAAAATTTTAAAAAAAGTTGTGTTTTATGTAGGAATTTCATCAGTATCTATAAAATAAACAGAACATTACATGGCCGCTTGGGGATGCGAATTTTATCTTCTTGTGGTGAAAGTATCTCTTACTCGAAGATAAAATTCGTATCCCCGCGCGGCCATGTAATATCCGCTCTATGTATTATTACGTGCTGTTTCGTATGGTCTGAAAGTATATAGGATCACAGTCATCAGGTAACTTCAACGATGACCGTTAAAAGTTAAAAGCTGGCAGTAAAATTTTGATGGTTGTTATAGGGATGCGTTTACAACTGAGCTACTTATGCATGCCAAACATGAAATCTGTCATCTCGTCACACAACAAGCACGCTCTTTCACGTTTTAACTCACCACCGCTTCAACCTGACACCTGCAATTGCAGAAAAAAACCAGACAGTCCACTCGTTGTTGTTGTTGTTGAATCTACCAAGCCACAGTAACCACAGCGACAACAACTGAAACTTACGTCGGATTCGCAACAAACTTTATTAAGGGAACATTACAGAAATCACCAGAAATGAAACAGAACTCTCAAAATATGTTTGGACCTTACAATTAAAGACACCAAGAAACCTTTCCAGATAAAATGGAAAGTTTTAAAGAAATGTAAACCCTACAACAACAGTAGCAAAAAATGTAATTTTTCCCTTTATGAAAAATTCATCATCATTTGTAAAAAAAACAGCTGTGTAGCCTTAACAGGCTAAACGAACTAGCGAGTTCATGCCCCCACAGAAACAAATATGTACTCCGGAACTTTAGAGTAACGTAACTAAGACACAATGCATCTGTTACCTACAATCGGCATGAATCGGCGACAAAATGAGTTGAGACACTTTGCCCAAAACTGGGCTTTTTTGCGTTTTACTAACCTCAAAAGGAGGAAATATAGCTTTTCCTCGCCCATCCCCTCCATACAATGTTGTGCCGATGTTCGAGCTACCTATAGAAAACAACAAACACCCCAACTTTGAATGGAGGGGACAGGGGAGGGGCGCGGATTCTTTTGTTCTCCTAAGTTACCGTATTTGAGTACAATGTGATGTCTCACCAATTTTGTCGCTGATTTTAGATACCATCTCTTGAATGTAACACATCTCCATATAACAACCGTCCAAATTTTACTGCCAGCTTTTAATTTTCAACGGTCAATCGTTGAAGTTGCCTGATGAGTGCGTGGTGCTATAATTTCGGACCATACGAAATAGCACTGTCGCAATAAACGGTGATTACTCCTGAAGCCTGAACTCCTGTGAAGTCATAGTCACTGCTTTCCAATCAAATGAATTGAGCCTTCTGCGAAATACATTCTACCAAGAATACAAGTATTTATATGTATAATTTATTACTATATAAATATACTTTTTTACAAGGGTGAGAAAGGATCTCGTGGTAACAAAGGATTACAAGGAGAGAAGGGATCACAAGGACAAAAAGGAGTTCCGGGAACGTGTGATACAAAGGTTACAATTACTGCCTTAGAACAATTTCCAGATTTTCATTCTTTGTTGCCTTAGGTGATAGTTATAAATCCTTATAACAATAAGCCACATTGATTAAATTACTCTTTCTTTAGGCAACAATTGATTTTTGCCTAGCAAAAACTGAAAACCCCTGATAGCAGAAACTTTATTGTATCAATAAAATAAAGCTTCCCAGATCATCATTACTGTCATATTCAATGGCTGTATTCCCTCTTAAGTGCGTTTCCATGGAAAAACGCGTTTTGGAAGAATCCAGTGTCCTTCTTTTGAAAGGTGTCCAAGTTTATTAAGTGTACTTTTGGGAAAATGACTGAACTACCTCAGGGACCGACTCTTGGTGTTTGATTTTGGGAGATGCTAGTTAAGAAAGATAAGCCATATTGATTTAACCATAGCCTGCGTAGCAAAGCGTTTCCGTGCGGTTTCGGAGGAAAAAAAGACCGAGGAACGGGATTTTTGGTTTTGGCCGCGTGAATAATGGAACGAATCGAGTGAGTGAATCGAGTATTCTAAAAGTCGAATACAAATTAGCTTGCATGCCCCACCAGGCTAAGGAAAGAAGAACAAAGTGATACTCGAAGCCTATGTTTACTAAGGTCAGATTTAAAAAATGATGTCATTTTTTAAAATTAGCGTAATGTCATTTTGAAAGCGAGAGCCTTTCTCCATCTCTTTATGTCCGATCAAGGGATATTTCTGTTAGAAAAACTTAACTGTACAGGTGTTCCACCTTATAGCATATATCACTACAATCATGGACAAAAGTCTTGCGAAACATTTGCATTTGTGGGGCTTTTTTCAATTCACTCGTTCCCAACCCCTTCTCTACCCCTCCAAACAACGTTGGACTCGTGTATGCAGAATTTTTCCGAGTTTCAACATTGCAAAGGGTGAACGGAGGGAGAACTGCGAGAAAATGCACTTTTTTACAAGGGCACCCAATACTGCATGACTGTCCCTAGAGCTTTTGTCTAGGATTGTACATAACAAGATTGTAAGCTTTGTTATTTAATTGTATTTTTCCTTGTTATTTTGTGTTTTAGAGCAAATCAAGGTGCTGTTTAACCGGTAAGAGCATGATTTCTTACTGTTGTCTACAATATATGAGCACACTGATTAATTGGCAAGTAGAGTTTTCGGATTTTAATTTCATAAAAACATGGCTTGTCTATCGTTATTGCAAGACCACAACGCTTGAGTAAATTTCTTTAACGATTTATTCTGAATAGTTTTTTTCCTTGTAATTACTTGATAAGAAAGATTTTTATCATTATTTTTTCTTGTGGAAGATTACTCTATTGGATTCCACTTCTTTGAGAAAGTTCAAGATCTTCCAACCCGAGGAGCAGTAGATGTGGAACATTTCATCATTGATGGAAGCTTGTTTCTTGCTTTTGCCAATTATCATGGGGACATTAAAAAACACAAGACAGGTTCCATGATCTACAAGATGGACAAATCAACCGCAAGACTGTCTTTGTACCAGACCCTGCAGACAAGAGGAGCGTATGGCCTGAAGTACTTTTCTATTGACAACAAACATTTTCTTGCTGTCGCTAATCATTACGATGGAACTTACCGGCTGGATTCTACAGTTTATCAATGGAATGGAAAGCTGTTTGTCGACTTTCAGAAATTGTCAACGAGAGGAGCAAGCCACTTCACCTATTTCAAGGTATACGGGGAAAATTATCTCGCAGTAGCCAACTTCCATGATGGAAGTACCTACTCTACAAAGTCAGTTATCTACAAATGGAGCAGCGGCAAGTTTAACAGATTTCAAGACATACCAACTGAAGGTGCCTTGGGATGTACAGCGTTTGTGATAAACGGTGACACATTCATCGCTTTTGCAAATCATTACAACTCCCAACACAAGTATTCTGTTCAGTCCACTGTGTTCAAGTGGTCAGGAGGTCACTTTGTTAAACTGCAGTCTCTTCAGACTTACGGAGCGTACGATGTGAAGTCTTTCAACATCAACGGTCACACGTTTCTCGCTTTTGCCAACTACCACTCTGGAAGTAAACACAACACCAATTCGTTCATTTACAAGTGGAATGGTAACAAGTTTGTCCTGTTCCAGTCCATTCCTACTCGAGGAGCCATCGCATGGAGTCCATTTGTGATCAGCGCTCAAACTTACCTTGGTGTGGCTAATCACTATGGTGATAGTCAGAAGTACAACACCAAGTCAGTTGTGTACCAGGCCTCTGGAGCGCAGTTCATCAAGTACCAAGAGATTCCAACCCAAGGGGCTTTTGGTATGACGTCATTTGAATACAAAGGTCATACTTACCTTGCAGTGGCAAACTACTACAATCGCCGGAAGCACAACATAAACAGCGCCCTGTACAAGTGGGTATAGAGCAGGGGCCATAAGGTCAGGTCCAAGCAAAGAAGATATTTTGTGTAGTGAAGAACTAAAACATTTCAATTGCTAATCTAAGTAATAACGGGAACTTTATAAGCGTAATACTGTCTATCCGTTGAGAAGGGGTTTTTATAGGAAGGGACTGATACAATAACGTCAATTTTTTAGTTGATTAAGTGAAATGTTAGAAAACAGCTTTGTTATCGCGGCGATTAGTTGCAATAAAGATGTGCTTGGAACACTAAGAGGTTGTGTACTTTTTTTTAAACGAAAATCCTACAAAAATGAATCTGTGGCATGGCTTGTATTTCTGTCTGTCTCAACGTAATGCATTATAATGAGCACAGCTTGAGCAATCAGCAAAGGGAAAGAGAAGTTAAAGAATGTATAGGCTTTGAACGGTGATTCCTTATGCAAGAAACGCGAGTTTTTATTGGCTGATCGATGAACTTAGCAATGTCTAAAGTATTCAGTAATGGCGTTATTTTAATAACCGTCGTTTTACACATTGCCAGTTAGATACAAGAAGTATTCTAGCGCTCAGATTTTCAAAACCAGCTCAGCTTTTCTGGAATAAAGGCGTTTTGAGGCTAGACGAGCCGTTGTCTGCTCACTGTCTGCCTATAAAGAGCCAAAACTGCCAGGAACGTCGTCTACAGGTCGAACACTTTACGCCTTCTATTCCAGTTGCAAAATATCGACTTCGGAAGCACGGGTGTGCACAGGAAGGAAAATTTCGATATTTTGGGTTAAAAAGTCGTGGCTATTTTACCTATCGCTTTCTCTCCTCTCCTCCTCTCGTTTTTCTTTATTCTCGTTCAGTTTTTTGGTCGTGGGTATTTACTAGGCCACATTTCCGTGGGTAACGTTTTGGGGAACTCAAGAGTTACGGGATTAGAAGGAAGAAAGTGCAGGTGGTTAGTGGAGGATTTTCATGACCATTTTGGGCTCAACGTTTCTTTTTTTTTGTCTTTTTATCCTGGCATGGTGTGAAAGATAGATTTTTCACTCTTACGAAAGTTAGATGACAAAGTCATTAGTCCTTGAACGCTAAAATTGAGGACCTTACAAGCAGTATACAAGGGCGTGGATCCGCGCGGGCAGTTACGGGACGAACTGGGTGATGGAAAAGATCTTTTTCCTGTAGGTTAGCAAGGACCTCAAAGTCAGTTTATTTCCGTAAGATTACAAGACCACACTTAATTACAGTACGCGCAATGAAAAACAAAAACCTCGAATGAAATTCAGTACGACACCGCCGGACACGAAAACCCAAAACCACTTGTGGAAAAAAGGGAAAGTACGCCCCCAGCTGCTGAAATCAGCTGCGGTGCCGGCGTACAATGCAACTCGGGGGTAGAGGTAGGCAAAAACTAGCTGCCAAAAGCCTACAAACAAATATAACACTTGAAATATAGCAAATAAAACAAAAGTTAGGAGCTCGAATGAATGCTGACCTAGATTGATTCAAATTTGCAACGTACAACTGGACATATCTCAAAAAGGCTACCCACAATTCTTCCTAACCGGCCCAGTCCCTGGTCCGTGGCGGAGGGATTTAGGCCTAAATATAACTCTGACTTGGCTTCTGAAATAAGGTCCAAACCAGAGGCAAAGAAGATACATGACTGTAGAACTTGTGAATGCGTGGTAAAAGTTAGAAGATATCAGGGACCGGTTTAACTTTAGAATCAGTTTCAACAAAAAAAACATCAAACTACTGTCTACTTGGTTAACCCTTTAAGCCCTTGGAGTGATCAGCATCAAATTTCTCCTTGTAATATCAATGTTTTGTAAAACAGAGTGGTCATCAGAATTATGGACATGATCACACAAGATGAATTTGCTTGATATTTTATCAACTTCTCCTCACTACTTCTGTAGGAAATGAATAGGGGCAACAAATGGGAATTCACATTTTGATCTTAGGGTTTAAAGGGTTAAAAAAACAACTAACATTGCACCGAATGCTAATAGTCTTGTAAACTACCTTCCACCCTACCTTAAGGATGGTTTCTTGTGACCATAGAAACTCTGTTATTTTCTGACCCCTTCAGGACTTAAACAGCTATAATCTAAATAAATTGGACCTTTCTGCTTTAGTATAATTTTACTGTGGATCCATTGTAAGGTTTTCATTCCACCTCTTTTTCATCTCACACGTTCATTAAAGGAAAACTAATTAGTGTTAATTAAAAGAAGATTTTCTGGATTGTACCGCGCTTTTCAACGTTGATGGGAGTAATCAGTGGCTCGTGCGCGAGTTTGACCTTCCATGATCTTTTGCAATCTAAATTAAAGATTCAACTTTGCTTTTGGGAACGTATTTCAGAGATTTTAAGCCTAAAATAGTGAGATAAACTAACATAAAAGCCAGGACTCGAGCTAGAACAGCCGACCGGAGTTCATGGTTTCTGGTCGAAGACGGCGTAATCCTTATCAAATATTACACGTGAAATACACCACAATCTTGGTATTGAAACAAGAAAAGTTGATGGCCAGTCTCGTCGTGCTAATCGAGCTGCTGGCGAAACAAGATCACAATCACAGAAAAGTGCTAGCAGAGCTTTTCTAGTGAAACCAGGTGAAAACGCCGAAAGAGCGAACCCCTCGGTCTTCCATGTCTTCTTGGAAAGATGAGCGATCGAAACCTAAGCAGAAAGAGTGGGGCGCTGAGCAGCCTTCGTCAGCTGTGTTTGTTCCTGTACCTTATCTCAAGCGCACGACTCCAGAACCACAGCGAAACGAAACTAGTGTATAGAGATGTTTTTAGTGCATGTGATGGACTCGTCACTGACATTCCCCATTCCAGAAACTAAAAGAGGAATGGGTACAAGCTCTCGGCGCAAAGAGTCCTGGGATCGTTTGGGGTGATAATCGTTAGTTATGATTGGTTAATGGTTGTCTTGAATACTATCGACTAACTCGACCAATCATAACTAACGCTTGTCAAGTAGTGTGTACTTTTATTGAAAACAGTCTATGTACAGTGTTAACATTTTTTTTTGCGGAATTTATTTTTTAATATATATATTTTTGAACCCACACAGGTAGACTTTGTCTTTTGTTTGTTACAAGTTGGAATAGCGTTGTTAAGTGAGAGATGTATGTGTTGCTCCTTGATGCAAATTTTATTTTTCCTATAAACGCAGAGAAAAGTGAAATCAGCACCAAGGATGAAATTGAAACGCGGCAAGCTAAAAATGTACAAGGGTAAATGTTGAGATGAATATTGTGTTGCAGATAGAGAGCATAGTGGGAAGGACATTATGTATATATCTAGTCTGCGTGCAAACTTTCCAGGGCGCTCTGGCGACGGGGCAGGAAAAGAAAGGAGAGCTTGCAACTGCGTCTCTGTAATTTGAATATTTGCATCGAAAAAGTCAATGCGAAATACTGATTGGCAGAGATGTCATTAATAATGGTGTCATTACACTTGGTATGTGTTTTTTAATGTTTGTTTACATTCGCCCTCGTTTCCGATTCGCGCTGATGAGCCACTGGGGAATTGGAGGTGGAATTAAAATTCTAGAGACGTAGATAGTGGGAAGCTCTCCGTCCTCCGTTAAGACTAAGACCCTGTTTACATGGAGTGGGGGACCCCGGTCTAGTGGGGTTGGTTTCTTTTGTTTTCACGCTCTGGGGGACACAAAACAAAAGAAACTTACCCCACTAGACCGGGGTCCCCCACTCCATGTAAACAGGGTCTAAGTTAAGTTTATGTAAACAATGCAATTACAACCACCCTCATTAGTGTACAGATGGGCGTCGCTGAGTCAATGTATTTTTAGTCATTTTTAAGAATGTAGCTCTAAGTTTCGAGAGTGCATAAAATCATGTTCGGACCATTCAGATGAAATTCCTTCAGCCTTTTTTACCATGGTTGGTATATTTTTTCGTCATTTGCTTATTTATTTATTTTTTACCGCATAAAATTTTGGAATTTTGGTTATTGCACTCTTGGGAAGTTAGAGGGTCAAGAAAAAGGTTAAACGATTTTTACTAGGAGGACAGGCAGTTTGTGAATAAATTAGCCTTTCAGCTCTGAATTTCAGTCGAGTGTGGTCAGACTTAAAAAAACACTAATCTTTGTCCAGCCAGGGCCAGCCAATCACAGAGTCGAGCAATCTAATCAAAGGCAATAGTAAAGTGTGATGTCATAAAAAATAAATTTGTGAAATTATGGGATTTTTCGGGGTATTATGAGAGAACATCCAAAGCGACTAGTTGCCAAAAATTAGCATTCCACGGCAAATTAGCCCAGTTATGCTTTGATGACTCCAATTGTACAAATCCTTCTAAATTCAGGCTGCTAAATTCGACTCAGTTCATAACATCAGGCACCGAGTCAAATTTAGAAGGATTTGTGTGGAGTCATCAGAGCAAAACGGGACTAGAATCTTCGAGTCGAGACAATTTGCCCCACAATGCTATTGTTTGGCCAGAAGGCCAAATGTTGTTCTTTCAAAATATCCCAACAAATTCAATAATTTCCAAAATTGTATTTTTGTGACGTCATCGCTTTAGAACACTGTGGTGCGAAAATGCTGGTTGTGAATAAGTCCGTATTGTATAGATTACAGTCAAGATAGGTCAAGCTTACCCCCCAAGATTCTATTACTGAATTGATTATTTGAAAAATGAATCCGTTAGTCGCTCCCGTAACTGGTGTCAAATTCAAAGCGGCATTTCTGCATGCGTAATGAGCAGTGAATATTTTACGAGAACTTCTCTGTATTTGGTCAGATTGAAAATCTTTGAATGGATTGAGTTTCTTAAAAGGCATTTACATCAAATTAAGGAAAACGGAGCTGGTAGAAATTTCATAACTGCCTCGCGTGTGAATTCACGGCTCATTACACATGCAAGAGTGCAGAGATCAATCTGAAATCTACAACTACCAACGGATTCAACTTTTGAATTTATAATAAATTCATTAATGTATTCTTGGGGTGTACGCTTGACTTGGTTTGACTGTAAACCTGTGATTGGTTACGACACTGGCGCGATATTTTCCTAACCGACCATCAACGCACCAGAACAACACCAAGGCAATCACTGAACACGCTGTGGTTAATAGTAGTTTCGTGGTCTTGCGGACCGTGCTACGTAAAGCAAGACACAAGACACACCTACATTTTGGAGACGCTCGCTGGCGCATCAAACCCCGCTTAAACGCTGCAGAAACGCTTGTTTCCCAGGCCAATAGCAATGCTACTGCATACATTTCAAGGGAGGTTATTTTCTTCCAAAAGGACCCACGTTTCGGAGAAGTCAGATAGCGATCGTTTCTTCCCTTCCTCCTCTTAGGAAGATTTGGATCAGTGTAAGATTCTGGAGAAACTGGCCACCTACCCCTCCCCAAACACAACATTTTGTTCTAAGTGGGAAGTTATTGTCAACGTTGGGTTACGGGGAGGGGTGGGTCTTGAACATCCCAAGTCTTTCAGGTCAAGTGTTACACCTTGAGCCGTTTTGCTAGCTCTACTTTAGAGAAAGACTCAGTAACATTTACTCGTTGTTTTTACTTTTCTGTAAACACACTTTTAGCCTTCTATAAAACAAGATGTGTGATTGGTCATAAAGTATGAGGGGTAAGTTGTAATGTACAGAAATGCAAGATAAACATTTTTTAAAGGGGAAAGGTGGGGGTGGGGGGGAATGCAGCAATGAATGCGGGCTGAAGAACTTCTTTAAAACTGTTTTGAGCACGCAATTTTTCAAGGACATCTTGTTCCTATCCTCACAAATATTACTCGGCTGATGCGAGTATTAATCAACTGTGCTAAGCAAGAAGAAATTATTCTGTTTCTGACACCATGCACTGCCCGATGAGTCAGGTTTTTACATCCACTGCTCTGTAATGTGGAATCAGTAGTCCAGAAGAATTTTCCTGAAATGGAAAAAAATGTTGTGAGTGCGAGTAAAAAAGGCTCGGAACACTTCTTTCTCTGCCTCTCCTAAGGCGCCTCGTTTTTCGAGGAGACGCAAGCGCGAAACGCGAGTGACACGCGAGTGACTGGTGACAAAGGGCAAAGGAACAGAAGAAAGAAGAGAGGCGAAATCTCGCGCGTTTTCTCCTTCCGACCCAACCTCGTTCCCAGGGTTCTGTCCTACCCGTCCCTACGGAGCGAGAGAGGGACAGGTAGGAGAGAACCCTGGGAACGAGGTTGCTTCCCGCCTTCCTTTGCGCGCAAATTTTCATCAAGAGAGAGACGACTGGGTACAAGGCAGCTTCTTTCTCCTGTAGGGAGTTGCATTGCATGACTTAATAGACCTTGAGGTCCTGCAACGACGACGAAGGCAACGAGAACCTCAAAAAAGCATCAGGTTAAAAGGGACTATGTCTTCGCAAAAATAAAGGTCCAGTTTTGTTATTTATGACTTTATTCAGGCACTGAAACTATTTCCCATCGTCTGTTGCTAAGGATGCAATGGCAAGGATGAACACATGGAATGAAACTTAAAAAAGTTAGGCCAACTTTTTCGAGTTTTAATGCTATGCCTGTAAAAATCACAAAACAATTAATTATTATGGTTGGTGCTCCCTGGTCAAATTTGTTTGACATCTTCTTCATAACTGATTCTACGGGAGCATTTTGTGTTTGGGTGAAGGCACTAAGTTATGACTTCAGCGAGAAATGGACCTTAAACAACAATATCCTCGTGACATAGCTCCTTTAATAAGCAAAACAACAACTTTGCATGTAAAGAACACTTCGTTTTGGATCCTGGCTCCAGAAGTCCGCCCTCGAAATGACCTAGGATGAAAAAATTCTAGGGCATCCAGGGCAATTTCTTTGCCGTCTTCACTGCACGTGAAAATGCCTAACTTCACGTTATATGGAGGGCGTAAACAAGCGAAGAGGAGATTTTCCTACTCTTTCTGAACTTGGATATGGTTCTTAAGAATTCAATTTCAGGGGAAAGTAAGTAGATTGGAATGATCGCGATGAAGATTAAAAAAACGGGAATTCAGTTTTTCTGCGGCGTTTTCACCGTCGTCGGATCTTTAAGTCCCTCATAAAGGGCAGCATAGAAGACTAGAGGTAACGGGACAATACGCAACGACGACTTTTAGCGCAACAAAGCGTGGCAATGTTGAAACAATGCTGCAACCATTCAAAACAATATCGCAACAATGTATTGCGCTAAAAATCGTCGTTGCCAATTGTCCCGTGTAACGTTACCTTAATAGTCAGCAAAAATTAAGGACCTGTTTACATGGAGTGGGGACCGCAGGTAGGTGAGGTAACCTGCCACATGTTACCTCACCTACCTGGGGTCCCCCACCTCCATGTAAACAAGCCCTTAGTTAAAAAAAAATAATAACCATACCTCTTGGGTCTAGAGATTTTCGATGATGTATTTTAGCGTTAAATCTTTCCCCATTTCCGTCTTTTCAAACAGGATACCAACCTAACAGGAGACATGTCATTAGCAAGCGTGTGAATTACATTGAATATACCTCATTGAAAAACTGTCGCTTAAAAAGTATAAACCATCAACGATAAGGGTATACTTCTAGAGCAAAGTGAATTCAAACTTCTTTCAACAGAGGGTTCATTGTCACGAGCAGCTGGTGCAGATGCAAATGCCTAGGGTAATTTTTTTATAGCATGCCGTGGTCTTTTTATGTCTTCCAAGAACGCTTTTGGGTCAAGAGTGGGTTAGCAATATGGCTACCCTCTTTAACCATAGACATCTCACTGAAGTGCCCGCCAAAGGTGAAGATGCGAGCTTCCCGTCGCGAAAAGCATCGATAATCATGCATGTATACTTTTCTGGAAAGAACTCTAAATTTGCAACGGTGATAAAATTCTACCAATAAATCCAATAGGTCCCATCGTTCATGGTATATACTTTTCAAGCGAATCAATCAGTTGTATAACGAACTTGTGATCAAGGACAACTAATATCTACACTATCCGATCAGAAGACTCGTCGACCAAATAAATTTGGCGTCTAAATACTGGACAGAGTAAACTGTGCGCGTAGTATCTTATTTCACTTTTCAGTTAATCCACGCTAAACCGTGGCACGCGAGCGGCAGGCGACGCAGACGCAAGCCGCGATAAACGAGGGCGTATGCCCACGGAAGAGAACTCGACGGATTCAAAGGCGGACTGCCAGTTGCAATCTATACACAGCGTAAAAATCATGCGTTTTGTCATCCTCATAGAGCCAAGCACGAATTTGTAGTAAGGCGAAGAACAGTCCCAAAAGGGAAAAAACTCAACGGCACCCATTTCTTACCCTCTGCTTTTAGAAATTTTCCCTGGCTTCATTATCTATCTCTTGGGTCTCTAATAATGTGACTGTTTGTTTTGTTTTGTTTTGTTTTTTCCACCATCACCATTTCTGGCCACATATGTATACAGCAAAACAGCTGTATTTTGCGTTGGCCATGAATGCGAGCACTGGTAAAAAGAAAAAGTCTGGAATACGGGTGTAAATGAAGTGATATGATAAGCGTGTTTCGACTTCAGGTAGGCGCGTTTCACTTTTGGCGCAAAGCGTCTTACGAGCAGCGATTTAGGTTTAAAAGAGACAAACTAAACTGCAATATTTTTACCATGTTCGCAGATTCCAAGTGTAGTTTAGAGTCCAAAAATCTTTGTATTAAGCCAATGGTGACTTGAGTAGAGAGTCTCATGTATTTCTTCTGAAGTGGCTGCAATCAATCAATCAATTAATCAATCAATCAATCAATCAACCAGTCAATCAGTCAATCAATCAGTCAGTCAATCAACCAATCAATCAATCAATCAATCAGTCAATCAATCAATCAGTCAGTCAATCAATCAACCAATCAATCAATCAATCAATCAATCAGTCAATCAACCAATAAATAAAACGTTCACTCCCATTTATTCCCTAAACGCTGCATACGTTTTTCCCTTTTGATAACATTCTTTAAGTTCTAAACCCCCCTCCTTGCCCTTTTGAGAGTAGCGAGCCATTCAAAAACAACAACTAACAACAACACATATACATTTATGGTGCAAATAAGTGCAGCCAGAGTGCATCAATTGGGCTTTTATTTCAACTTTCGTCAATACTGATTTGTTCAATATTGCATACAAGTGACTTTATGAGACTCCAATGGCTTCTCATTGACCTATTTCAAAACTAAAAAAGAAACAACGTTAACATTTACCTGTATTTTTGCTGGGCCACCACTTCCATCTCTGCAATTTTAACAATTAAACAATAACATTATCATCCAGCCACACAGAAATGAAGTTAGGTATAGTTAGTAATAGTAATATCTAGTTATATATTTTATACATTACATTACACTACACTTGATTTATATAGCGCTATTTTTGAGCCTACAAGCAAGCAATGCCACCCGAGTGCGCACTGGCAGAGCTGGCTAGATACTTCCAGAAAAAAGTCCACAAAACAGTGCTAATTACATGGACAATTTACATCTGGCATGTAAGCTATACTGTATAATGCAATAATCTAATTGAAACCTATTTTATTTTATTCTTCTTAACACACATGATATCAGCTCTTTGGGTGATGTATTCAGACAGGAGGGCTGGAGTTAAACACCAGTTAATTTATCAGTAGATGTTTCTTACGCATATAATATCTCCTAGTAAGTACATGCACTGTGATTGGTGAATGTTGCTGGCCATATTTCAGTATACTGCCCTAACATGTTCCCTTTCCCACATGCCAATTAACCTCTGCCTCATAATCTCAGTCCATACTTAACGTTACAGATCCTCATTTTCCCCATTGATTTATGGCCAATCCACTTTACAAAGCGGCCATAAATCGATGGCAAAAAAACTTGGTCTGTAACTCACAGTACTTACCTTGAACTCAATTTAGTACATAATACACGTATACAGCAGAACCCAGTTTATAATAAAAACCACCCCTGGGCGAACTTGCTATTACACCAAGGCTGTGCTTCAAGGAAAATGGAAGGGAGCCCAGTCCTCTGAAACTGTAAAATCTAGGGTGCCCAGCATATGATTTGTATGAAAAATCTGAGATTTTCTAGTTTCCCGAGGGCAAAAGTTAGGCGCCAGGGGTCACCGGGCTCTGCTAGAGCACAGCCCTGTACACTGTCTGATAACATTCTATTTGGTCAAAAAAAGAAGTGAACATCTTGCAGTGGCTTTTGGTGTACATTATTAATTTTGTTACATCTTTTCCAGGTATTCATTTATGGAAACAATGTTATCTTACAGACAGTTTCATGCTCTCTTAAGCCTAGTTAAATAATCTATACAGGTGTATCACTTCATCTCGCAACTAAGGTAAAAAAGTAAGGTAAAAGGCGCACACGAGCCAAAGGCCCAAACAGCAGGAGCTTAATCTGGTTTCCTTAGAATGATGCATGCCTCAGAGTATTGCTACTCCCCCCTGGATGGGATGCTAGTCCATCACAGGGAAACCCCCCCCTTCCCCCCAGCAGTATGCTGCTGGTACCCATTTAACCACCTGGGTGAAGAGAGACAAAGTGGAGTAGAGTTCCTTGTCTAAGGAAACAAGGGGACAGGTGAGGCTTGAACCCCAGACCTCCAGATCCAGAGTTTGAGGTGTTAACCACTCTGCCACACAGCCTCCATCTCACAACTATTAAAAGGCAGGGTTTAATCACAAATTAATTCATCAATTATTTCACTAACCTAAAAAGTCTCAAGTTGGAGAGAGATTTGTTCATCTGTTCTATGATAGTTTTTTGTTACTTTTGGTTTGCTTATTTTTTTGGGTAATGATGCTGTTTGTTTCTTGACGGCATTTGATGGTCCTGGTACAGATAAAGCCTGACAAGCTACAACAGAAAAAAGACAAACAAACAATAAAAAACAGAACTATCAATAATAAGTTTTATTTCTTGACACCACCTTCTGTTTGTTACATAATTCCGTTCTGCGTTACATGCGATGGACACGAGAGCCATAGAAATAATCTAAAAAATGACTGTATGGATAGTGATGTACATGTAAAGAGCAAAAACAACAAATTTAAATTGCAATTTATGAAACATTTTCTTGACCTCACATTATAGCAATTAAATTGAAATGCATGTAGTTGGAGCAGGGTCAGACCAAAAAGAAACAAAAGAGATTTTAATACTATTATTTTAAGCACTGACAATAATAGATAATAATATTATCATTTCTTAAAATAAGCGGAAAAACCTCTGGGGACTGGATATGGTATCTGCCTATCTTTATAGAACTTGCGTTCTCTGCGCCTTTCCTCTAAAATCAAAGAAACAGGATGCACTAATCAACAAGGTTATATAAATACATATAGCTGGGTTTACTTAAATTCTGGGTTCAGTCCAGGCTCCTGTAGGGACTAGCTAAAGAAACATGAAACAGCCTCAGTGGTCGCATTAATAGGAGGGAGGGAGGGAGGGGGTCACTTATGAGAATGAGAATCAAAACACAAGGGACTCTTCCGGGAACATTGTGTGGTGACTCATCTACTAATTTCATTTGAAGAATTACCAGTGGCTACATAAAACTTCTACAGCAAATACAAAAATGTACAAAAGGGACATTGACATAAGAAAGTCCTTCTGTGTAGTACTTACAGAGTAAAAATAGAGATCCGATAGCATGGCAATTAGCGGTCACTTACAGGAGGCTAAAACAAACCCAACCATGTTCACTTTCCCTCATGCGAGGTTCCAACAATTACCGGTATAGGGCTTTGATGGGCAAAGTTTTTGTTGTTTAATTGGGTGCGTGGTTGTTTAATATGGGAGGTGGTTGCTTATGTTAGTAGTAATTTCTTAAGATGAACCACAGCCCAAAGCATCAGGGATGTCACTTTTAGTCAATCACACTCCAGTACATTATTTATGACCCCCCCCCCTCCGCCTTTTCAAAACCTGTAGTATACACACAAATATAACCTTAAATATTTCACATTCTCTTAAGTATTTCTTTTTCTGGAATCACAAGACATTATTTTAAACAAGAATTTTTTTTATTGGACTTCCTTCTCTTTATTATTCTTAACTATTCCAGGTAATACCAGTATTTTAGATCTGGCTGATTATTTAACCCTTTCACCCCCGGAAATTGCTTACAAAAAAATTCACAACAAAAATCAATATTATTTCTGTTAAAATCCTAAGAAAAAATAACAAAGTAAAACAACAGAATTGTGTTTTACTCTAAATGCTAGCTCACCCCTTTCAATCCTTGGAAGGAGCTTGTAAACAATATCTTGCATAGTTCTGTCAAGTCTGTGAAGAAAACATGACTCACATCATTAACTAGTATATACCCATAGGAGAAACTTATGAATAAAAAATTTAAAGTCCAGAATACCCAGCAAATAGATTTTTTGCAAACCTAGAATTTCTTGTCAATAATGGAGAAGGGTTTCACTAGAGTCATAAAAAATAAAAATTCCCCCAGACTGAGACTTTGACCGAATCTTCTTAGCACTCATGGTACAGCACAAAAAAACAACAAACGGTATTGGTGATAAACCTCAAAAAAACTATTCTGCTCTGAAATTTCTGTCAGCAATGGCAGACAGCAAAAAAGCAATTGACAAGACGTGACTCAAAACAACCCCTTGGGCTTGGGTCCCAGCAGTGTGTGAGAAAACATTTTCCATTTACTTTGTTCCTCAGCCAGTGAATACAGATAAAAATACAACTTACTCAAATATTATTGGCATCAAAACATTCCAACCCCTAATTTTTACCTGATATTGTAAAGTGGTTGTGTCTCATGAATGTTCAGTGTTGCATGTTGGACATCGATTAACAAGTTCAATATGTCTCACAAGGCAGCTCTTACAAACTAACAAAATAAAATGTAAGACAAAACATTTAAGAATAGATCAAAACATGTTATTGACCTCAATACTGGTTTGAACTATACTGAGGAATATATTGGCACAGAATAATTAAGGTACCCAAGGTAAAAATTCATAATTTTTTGAAAAAATGTTATTCTGCAGAGACTTTGGGGAGCGCAAACATTCTTCGATGCTCATTATTTTAAGTGATTGTTGACAAGTTGTGCCACATGTAATGTTAAAAATCCCAGTCAAAGATAATCACGCAATTCATAGCTATCTACAAGAAATCATGTTGTACAATGTCAAGGAAAAAATATCTTGTTTGTCTTTTTTTCCTTGTCCTCCACATAAAAGACGAAAGATGAGAGCTTTATTAAATCCAACCGTTTACAAGGCTGCAAGGGATATAGTAATCGGGTCCTGTTTTTTGTTTTGTAGTTTTTTGTTTTCGTATGTGGCACGATTGTCAGCCTAATCAGTATTTTCAAGTAGTATTGTATTTAAAGAGAGAAATTATCATGTGTTAAATTTACTAAGCAGTCTGAATAAGTTTTGTGCCTGATCTGTTAAGTGCAGCAGAAACGTTTTCCTGCAGTGTCAAAGAACTATAATTGTTGTTCCTTATCTTGTACGCATCAACATTGACAGCTTTGGTGTTATAATCTTGTTACAAGCAAGATGCTGCAAAAAGTCTATTTTTCCTGTTTTCTCAAAATGAAAATTGGGCCAAGTTGCATACATTTTAAACTACATGTACAAGTCAGCACCCCGTAAACTAAATTGGCTGAAATTTGGCCAGCTTAGTGCCAGATAGTTATTCTAAAATACCATGTCTGCGAATTTTGATTTCTTATCTTGTTTTTGAGTTACAGTATTTTTTTACAGAGGTAATGCTAATGACTTGTTATTCCTAAATTTATGTGCTCATAATTAACAAAAGAACAAATTAAGCACTTTTTGTCAAAAATTTGAGATGCAGTTTTTTAATCAGACATGCAATCTTGACCGGTTTCTTCCTTTTTTTTGGGTGGCCCGGACTTAAATTTACAGAGACATGTACTTTTGCAGAAAGCTCGTTATTTCTGAAATGCATTAGCATTTTCGTTTTTCAAAAGAAATTAGCCGTATTATCCACAACTATTAGGCTTTCAGAAATAGTAAAGTGTGTAGGGCTACATAGGCGTACGGGCCGGGGGGGCGAGGGGGGCTGCAGCCCCCTCAAATTTTGGGCAACTCAGATTTTTTGGGCAGCGAGAGAAAATTTGGGAAAAGTCAGTTTTTAAAGACGTCACCATGTTTATTTATTTATTTTGAAGACCTGAATATTAACCTGAAGTCGGCGTAATAATCCAGTTACACCACAGCGGTTGCCTAGCATGTGATGAGTAATTTACATATTTGCAGTTTTTTCATGGTTGGGCACTATACTGCACTGCACTAGCTGGAATGGGTTATTTCCAGTCGTGAATTGATTAAAATAAACTTTCGCATAACTTTCTAGAATCATCTCCACTCGAAGAACAGTGTATGGCAGATAGCATTAGCAGTGGGTATGAAAGTGAAGAAGTGGCTGACTACTGAATTCTCAGTTTGAATTAGTATAGGTAATAGCGTGATATGTAGTGATATTTGGCATAAATACCACGAGTGATATTTCAAAATTGTTATACGTACCACTGCTCTAAGCCAATCAAATTGCAGAAATTTCTCATGTAGTAGTATAACGAGAACAATCTTAATTCTTTTAAAAAATCTTTCAACCGGTTTAAAATTATTCGCTAATTTGTTTAAGTAGACCGAAATGTTTGTAAAACCGCTAACAAGAGTGCCCAGATACATACTAATCAAATCCTTCTTTCGATTCTAGCAATCAAGCAGAGCTATCTCCACGACCTTTCAGACATGTTTTTAAAAAGATTAAAACTACTATGAGGTGAAATTGCATGTCAAAAGCGCTTCGTTTGCTATAGATAACGGCCAGACATCAAGATTTTCCTTTTCTTACCGTAGTTTCAATAATAAAAACTTTTTCCAAAATATCTCGACCGTGTTGGAGGAAAAAAGCTCCTGTGAACGATTTTGTAAGGTTCCCCGTGCCGAGAATCATTGCTGAAGTAAAATAGGTAATGGGGTCATTTCGTTGCTATGACAACTCCGGTGTCATTGCAGCCCTGATGATGACAAATTGTCATCTTAATACAACTGTGGTCGCAATTTTTCCAAATGTTTGTTTAAGGCGACGTAGTTTATGCTCAGACTTGGCATTGACCCTGGAAAACTGTATCGAGCCACCTTCATAGGACAGCCTATGTTGTTGTAATATGGCCCTCATTTCTTTTCGACTCTTTCTTAAAAATTTGGGCAACTTGAAAGATATTTTTGGGCAAATGGTTTAACGCCCCCCCTGGCAAAAAATTTCCAGTACGCCTATGTAGGGCTAGAAGCGCTTTAGTGCAATCTGCATGAAGACCGTTCTGAAGGTAGGATGATACCTTAACACAATGTATTCACTACAATGTGCCCCCCCCCCACCCCCTTGATTCAAGAGTTAATGCACCCAACAGTGCTCTGATGAATATTTTTAATTATTGCTTTGGACCCAGGGTGCAAAGAAAATCAATTACACCTTGCCATTCAGGCAAGCTGAAGCTAGCATTTACTAGCCCAGACATCATTTCAACTAGCCCCAAGAGCTTTTCATCGAGCAGAATTGGTTTCACACTTCTTCTGTTATTCGAATTCCTCAAAGAACATCACTTGCCCGTCGGGCAAGTTAAAAACAGATTTCGCTAGCCCGATAGCAAAATCCACTAGCCCCGGGCTATCAGACACTACTTTCTTTGCACGCTGTTTGGACCTAATAAATTATTATGATAATAATGACATGATTTGGGGCTCGAAAAAAGTCCTATCCAGTACTTCGGGACAAGTAGGATTTCTTGCTGGTCCATGCAAGTCATCCTCTAATAAAGTCATTAACGGAAATGAGCAAGAAGTGAGTGCTACTTGGACTTGCTGGGATTTAAGCTCTGATGGTTAATTTATAGGAAACTGGACCTCAAAATACATTTCTGTGTACTGCATGCACCTTTTGTTACTTTTAAGCTGTTATTGTCATTTTTGAACCAAGCAAAGAAAAAGGAAGAAAGAAATCAGTGTTATTCACAAGAAGAAGAAGTTTTATATTAGATCACCCCTAAATACAAGTAACTGCTGCCCTCAACTTTATCGCCCACTGATAATTCAAAGTTGCAGCCATGAGATGGACTCTAAATGAGAGGAGGAAAAGAGGCGCCAGCCAATTAAATCCACCTGGTGGAGAACAGTGATGATCAGGAATGAGCTGGAGGAGACATGGAACAAAGCGCATGCCAAAGCTCAGGACAACAGGCTTAAAGTGCCGAGGTTTTATTGTGGCCTTTTGTCCCAGCTGGGGTGAGGAGGTTAAGTGAGTGAGTGAGTGCTTTGCCACTTTTGAGTCTGTGAAGTCCTAGTTTATGTTCACAGAATCTACAGCTACTATCTCTCGCCAATATTCCCTAGTCTATCCCTCATACTAGGTCAATAGGAAAGTCATGTAAATTTGTGGACTTACAAGTGTGCAGACATTCTGTTATGGTTGCTGCATCAATAAGATACCCATTGCACAATTTGCAGGTTATGTGTTGATTGAGGTTTACCAATGGTAACTTGACACGTTTCTGCAAAAAAGCAATGATTTTCATTAAAAAAAAAAAAACAAAAAATTGAGCCAACAGCACCTATCAGCACCATACAGCACCTTGCAATAAATTAATAATTAATTTATTGTAAGGTGGGCTCTGTATGGTGCTGATTAGATGGGTGCTGTTGTTTCACTTATAATTTGAACTTAGTATAATTTACTGCAGGGTTTGAGCCAGCACTCACACCTTAGGAGACACTTAGTTTGTCCTTTCAAGGTCTTATTAGTAGACAAATGGTGTTTTTTCACATTTTCTTGTTTTGATATCTGGCTTAAGGTGCATATCAGTACACAGCCAGCAGTCAATTTTGAATCAGGTAATTATGCTAATTTCTATCACATTCCCAAATATAGTCATGTTTATCAGGTGTTCATACAGTGTATTATTAGCTGCGGCTGTGAAGTATCCTTCAAGTTAACATCACCTGATCTTTCACATGATTTGGAGAATAACTCTATTTAACCAGCACACTAAAAGCTTCCTCCAAAGATTGCAAAATATGAGAAAGACAATAAGCAAATTTTACCAACACTTTGCAGAACCAAACAGACTGTGAGGTAGAAGTCTGGAATTCTTCCTCACCTTTCAGGCCATCTGACAGGGTGCGGAAAAAAATGAAAAATTATGCGGAAATTTCGGGCAATATTATGCGGAAGAAAGTGCCAATTATGCGGAAAAGACAACAGATTATGCGGAAATTTCCAACGAAACGATCGCGGCTTCGCAGCTCATTTCTAAAAAAACGATCACGGCTTCGCCGCTCACTTCTAACAAAACAATCACGGCTACGCCGCTCATTTCAACGCAAAGTACGGTAAAAACGATAAACGAAAATATCAACAAGCTCTTACCAAGAATTTGAGTTCATTACATCTTTTAAACATAATGCTTGTTATCATGCTTGACCTTTTTCTGCCATTCTTTGACAGGTATTTCTTCATTTAAAGCAGTTTTTCCTTAGACTTAACGCGAAGATTCGACATGATTTTGTTCTTCAATTCGTGGAAACATTTTAAGCTTAGCAGCCAGGCATTAGAGCATTCCCGCGCTCGTATCAAACGCAGTTTCTATGAGTTCCTGCTATTGGCTAAAATACAAACGCCATCTATCCAATAGAAATTAGCATTATAAAAAACTAGTTTCCAGGACACCCCAGAAAGTGCATGGAACGCCTGGGGGGTTAAAAAATGTGGTGTACGAACAAGCAACGAACAAACAGAGTATTTTCTCGCTGATTTGGGCAAAATATTTCTTCAAAATGATCAATCTCTTCACTAATTTTGCTTCTGAGGACGGTAAGCAATTCCACCTTTGCTTATATGGAGCAATTTTTTAGTATTGTGCGGAAAAATGCCCTGAAGATGCGGAGGATGCGGAAGTTGGTCAATTATGCGGATCCGCACCACCGCATCCTGTCAGATGCCCTGACCTTTGTATGAGCACTTCAACTTTCTTTACCAGAAAGAATAATATTATCAATGTATCACAAGAAAGTCAATGTCTGACTCAGATCTTAGTTTAGGTCAGCGTTTTCTGAAGAGATGTCATAAGCGACATTTCATTTCTTATTCAGTACACTTTCTCAAAAGCCAATAAGATCGCTCTTTTTTATTTTCAGAAATCAATAACCATAAATGGCCACCCACTAAGTGGGATGATACCGGAGAGAAAAGAAACAAATTACAAATTACATAAGATAGGGTGTCTTTTCCCAAAAATAAACACAGAGCGCTTTTAGACAACTTTTGCAAATAGGTTAATTTGGAAGCATAAGGTTTTAAAATGATAGTTGACTTCATTGTAGCTTCATAGGATATGAAATATTTAGTGTGTAGTATCGTGGGACATTTTTACAAGTCATGCTGTATTTTGGCGAGCCTGTAGGGTGAGTCAAAATACAAGCGACAAGTAAAAAATGTCCCACGATACTACACACTAGACCGTCCAATAAGAGGTTTATTATTCAACTCAAGAAGTATAAAATAGAACTCAGTAAATGTACACGCTTGCCTGGCCTACTTATGATGAGAATGTGTGACAGACTAACACAAGTCGAGTTTTCGCACACTTTCATCAAAGCTGTTGCTAATTGGTCAGAAATGAAAATTTGTGAAACTAGTTTATGCGATCAATTTTTCACAAGTTTTTAATTTGTCAGCGCTTTCAAACATTTGCTAGAAAAACAGAGATGGAATGACAAATAATCGCGAGGCTTATGATGGTAATCAGTTATGTAAAACGGACCGGAAGTAGGAAAACTGAGCAGTACAATGCAAATTGCGATGGAAAGACAAAAACTCTTCTACAAAATTTAAGTATTTTCAAAGAGCTACTTGTAAACAAAGGCTTGAAACGTCATATTCACCGGGTTATAAGCTTACTAACAAAAAGAGAACGCCTTATGTCTACCATGTTGAGTTTCCTCACAT
The DNA here is from genome assembly GCA_942486035.1 of Porites lobata. Taxonomy (NCBI): domain Eukaryota; kingdom Metazoa; phylum Cnidaria; class Anthozoa; order Scleractinia; family Poritidae; genus Porites; species Porites lobata. Next base: position 8,071,623 of record CALNXK010000003.1, read on the forward strand.
TTTAGAAGAACTAGGGGTGAAGACTGATCAGTTCCTCGGCAGGGATTGTATTTTTTGAGCATCACCATCTGTATCACACAACGTCAGGTCTGTTTTCATCTTCGATTCTCTGTTGTATCTTTAGCATAAAGCTTGTACGCTCTATCTATTTTTAATAAATGTCGACATTTCATTGTCGTTCAGACGACAAAATGACGGTAGACAATGATACTAAACTGTACATGACAGGGTATAGTGATCATGTTATTTTTCTAGCGAACTAAGCATATTTTATCACTTAAGCTTTAAACGTGGTGCACACTCAACATATTTACACGCATACTTTGACAACAAGGATCACATTTCCGATCGTAATGACCATACATCGTCTTAGAACTAACAGGTCACGTTAAAGTAGTGTCACTCTAAATCAACTTAATTCTTATTAACTACATTAGCGCAATTGAATACGAACAAAGGCAGTAAATGGCGCAGTATAATATATATTACTCTTTAGTATACATACCGTATTTCTTCACCTATAAGCCGAGCGATTTTTTCAGTTTTCGACCCAAAATTTTGGGAGATTTTTCACGGAGAACGGGGTTCGGCTTATAGCCGAGGGTTTTACATTTTAAAAATATACAATTGCTGAATAACTTTACCCCCCCGGCTTGTAGTCAAGTTAGCAATGAAGCAGAAGTAATAAAACACAACAAAAATAACTTCTGAATATTGGTTATTCACTTTTATGAAATTGGTGGCTCCTAAAGGAGCCGTTTGACGGATACGTGCAAGGGCTTTCAACCCAATGGTTTACTCGCCATCCGTTTCGTTTTCGCTGTCTGTGTCGAACTCGTTCTCTTCTATGTCTTCATCGTCTACTTCTGGGGTTTCCTCAGAGTAGACCACGTCGTCCTCTGTTCCGTCCAAGGCATTGGAAATACCGCAGGTCTTGAAGGATTTGACAACCATCTCTTCGGGTATCTCTGCCCATGCTTCCTTGATCCACCTGAGGACAAGATTTCTGCTTGGCGCCTTCTTCTTCCCAGCTGGGGTAAACTCAAATGGCCCAGATGTCATCCACGCCAAGTACTTTCGGCGCACATTATCTTTAAATGGCTTGTTTAGGCACTTATCCAAGGGCTGTACAACCGGGGTTAGGCCACCAGGGATAACTGCGACGTCAATGTTTCGCTGCTTCAGGTCATCTTTCACGGAATCGGTCAAGTGAGCTCGGAATGAGTCCCACACCAAAAGGGAACGCTCGGCACGGGGCAAACTCTGTCGAATCCATTCTCGGATGCCCTGTTCATCCATCCACCCTTTCTTATGGAAGGAAACACGAAGAGGACCAACTTTTAGGGTAATAGTTTGCAAAAATGAATACACGACTGAAAAAATTACAAATTATAGACTTAATATACAAAAATAGTTGGTCAACTTTTTAACGTTATGTCACTGTGTATTGGACAAATAAAAATTCCTTCATAAAACCTTATGAACAGAAGAGGTGAGAAATGCGTAGGCACCGGCCGGGAGATTAATCGCCTTCATTTACCAAAATAACAAGGGAAATAAATCAGTAACATCGGCAAGCAAATAATTGTTATAAATATTTGGAAAATCAAGCTTTCTTGACCTTGAACCTTCGACAATGATTCAAACTTCATGCAATTTCTCACCTCTACCGATTTTCAAATTTGGAAGTATTCGTTGATGTTTGGCTTTCCCTGGAAAAATCCATTGATGAATTCTCAATGGTATATAAAAAGATGAGTGCGATATGGCCTAGGATCTATAATCAGGATTTGGCTTGTAACTAGTTTAAGGTTTGTTTAGAGTTATTCCGGGTACGCTTCTTACTTTCTGTTTCATGCCAATTTGTGATATGCAAATCAGCAAAGAAATGGTATCTAATGCGCATGTGCATCAGCTGACTGTGTCCCTTTAAAAAGGACATGCATGTGTACAAATCAAGAGAGGATAAAGGGGACAGAGGAGGCATCCCCCATACACACAGGAAAAAATAACAGATTCCCATTTTTGGATATTTTAGGGTATTTGAAGAATACCCACAAAAATCCCAAATTTGGAAGAGTGAGACAAGTCCCAATCAGGGAACTTGGTTGGAAATTCCGTGGATGGGACTTGTCTCACTTTGCCAAATTTGGGATTTTTGTGGGTATTCTTTAAATACCCTAAAATATCCAATATTGGGAATCTGTTATTTTCTCCTGTGACACACCCTATTCCATAGGTAATTCGTCTCGAGTTATTTTTAACACCACAGATCTCAAGAGGGATTAGACAACAGCCAATCACATAGCGGGAATGTGTTCCACGTAGATGACCCACGCTCAGAGCCACGCGTCCTTCATGAATTGACGCAGAACAAAATGGCGGAAGACGCAGAGAGCGATATTGCTATTCAGTTTGTCAACAAAAACGACTACAAGGAGATTTCTGCTAAAGCTGTGTCAGCGAAATGGATATTAAAAAAGAATCGTCCTTCCTCTCTTGTATAGAGCTAACAGTACAGCAGGGAAATCCTTAACACACTGAATATTCTCTCAGGATCATTTATAACTTACAGTTTGAAGAGAGCAATTTCTGGTTTGATATTTATTCTTTTATTAGTCTTTTATTATTCAACAAAAATAACACTTGGCGTTCTACTTGCTTTATTGTACAAAATGACCGGTTTCAATAGACCGGCGAAATTCTCATGTTATCAAAACACTTACGTTACGACAACTTTGAGTTAAACTGATTTCACGGGTTGTCAAAGAGTCTAGCAATTTCCCTTTTCCCAGGTGAGCGCCGACTCATTTCGCTTCAACATTCAGGAATGCTCTCGATCTCTTTACACTTTCATTGCCTTTTGCCCGACAGTGTTTTCCATGGCATTAAGTCAAGCGAAACCTCCACGAAACATCCACCCAGCGTGCGAGATAACTTTATCCCGATTCTAAATTATAACTCGAGACGAATTACCTATGGAATAGTGTCTGTATGGGGGATGCCTTCTCTGTCCCCTTTATCCTCCCTTGGTACAAGGCTTATTTTGAAAGGACATATTTCAAAATTGGGCGGTCATTAATAAGCATACCGTATTTACTCAAATAAGTGCCGCTGCACTTATTAAAGTTTTCACGCCTCAAATTCGGCACTTATTTGAGGGTGGCGTTTATTTAAAAGAATTGTTTTTTTTAATTTAGTATGATATTGTTATTTGCTGTCTTAAACAAACAAAGAATGTCTTTTGATTTTGATTATTTGGTGGTGCGTATTACTATAAAATCTTTGTCCCAAGTTTATGCCGTGCTTACTCAAGGGCGGCACTAATTCAAGTAAATTTTTTTACAGTCATATGCTTTCAACCTGATTTGCCCCAAATCTCTTGACAGTATATGGCAAGAAAATCCAAGCAATGATTCTGGGTAACCCCTTTTCAAGAACCTGTTCTTCACACATTTGGCGACTCCCTATTTTCTTATTTGTTATCTTAAAATGTAATTTCACACTTTCATTTTTTATATATACTGATGCCTGTCTTGTTCACACTTTTAAATGTTGGCGATATAATGTCATCGAAATGTTGTGGAAGTCTTGCAGGGAATCAATCATTATTATTTTTGAAAAGTATGAAATTGATGTCTGTGACAACCATGTAACAGCTGAGTGCCCCCTTTAAAAAATATGTCTATTATTTTTTCGTTAGTGTCAGGCCTTGAAAAAGTCTTTGTGAGCCTGATAATTCCCCCCACTCCACTCCCGAGGGGCCTGGGGCCAAATTATTATAACATTATTAAGGTACTAGTTAACCCATTTACCCCTTGGAATTTTGCTGAAAAGTGCTTTGAAGCTTGTAGAACCATTTTCTGATCACTGTCCGGTAATAAAGAGCTAAAACATACCAAAAAGCCGTTTACAGGTCGTGCGCTTCAAGGCCTTCTGTTCCAGATGCAAAATATCAGCTTCTGAAGTTCGGGCATTTGCGTAGCAAGTGATACAAAGGATGTGGATCCTTATGGGCAATTATAGGGGGTTCAAGGGCAATTGGGTTAAGATACATTAAGCCATTAATTTCTATTCAACCAATAATTCGGGAAATTTTGGTTTGTACATCAAAATGGAACGGACCATTTTGGTTTGTTCCAACCGAAATATTCGGGACTAGCTTTGAAGGTGGTCCTCTTTGACCGGTGCGGTAATTCCAGTCTGTCCGACCGAAATCTCCCTTTCCATTTGACAAAAGTGTTATCCCCAGTACTGCGCTTTTATATCCTGCTTGCAAGAACAATAACCAAAAGCGTAGTGGCTCAGGTCAGGTCTTTACATGTGCAACCGGAATGTACTGTTCCATTGGGCACATGGAATTTCCAAAATTTCAAACTGGAATTTTTGTTGAATGGAAAGTGCCTGTAGATAAACTCGGACCAAATGTTAAATTCAAATAGCTGTTTTGGTTATACTTTAAACTACCAAAACCAGTGAAAATAAATAAACTCCTTGTTAGTGGAACATGTATGTCCATGAAGTGGTCCTGCACCTACCACATTCACCCACGTGACAACATTTTTCTCTTTATTAACCACTGAGGTAGTCTCCCTCGCAGCCGTTTTTAGTATCGTCACGCAATGCTCTCCCCAGAGGAGGAGGAGGAGGAGGAGCGTAGCGTGACGATACTAAAAACGGCTGCGAGGGAGACTACCACTGAGGCTGCTGAGGCAGAAGCTAATATACACAGGGAACCCGAACGCTGTATTTCGCTAATAGAATAATTATATATATTTACGCGGTATTAGCTAATAATAATAATATGTTTTTACCTTAATGTTTGTTCCTGTGTCTTTATGACTCGTTTCGAAAGGGATTTGAATCCGATCAGAGACGGTTAACACTGCTGGTTATCAAATGCGTTTGCTTGTATAGCGCGTCGTAAATAAGACGCTCAAGTTTCGTCTCACGTTTCTAATATTGTTAACTATTAACTTTCCTCTAACGGCCACGAGAAGAGTCATAGTTTTCACAGCTTTGGTTTCTTATTGGTTTCTTATTTTGGTTTCTTATTAATTTGTAAATATCTATGTTAGGGAGAAAAAGGAGAAACAGGGATACCAGGGAAAGATGGAAATGCTGGCATTAAGGTATTATTGACATGTTCTGCCCTTTAAATGGAAGTGTTTAGTTTCTAGATCCATATCCTTCCATAAAACGTCATTGAATATATTGAACAATGCAAAATCAGCAAAATCATAACCAGACCAGTTAACTTTATTTTGATCTCCACCACAGTAAAGACAAGCAAACTGGCTATTCTCTCAGCATTTTGTAATAAAAATAACAATGATAATAATATTAATAATAATAGTAATAATAATAACAATAATAATATTCATAACAATGTTTAAAGAAGGAGCCCAACTTTCCATAGCGGTTTTCAGTGGGTCCCTCATTAAAGTTACTAAAGTAATTAATTTAATTTATTGCTAGATTAAAAGTAAAAACTGGCTCAAAAATTAAAAAAGAGTGAAGATCATAAAATTCGAAGTATAAAGTACAACTTCTCCCCAGAGAAAGAGGTCCCCATAACATTGTTCCTTATTTTAACCCTAAGGTTGCTGAAAACAATTTCTCTGGAAATGCTTTATGTATTTACTATGCATGTTAAATTCGTGCTCCGTAACACCTGACCAAGTAGTTTTTAATCATGAGGAGATATGCAGCCAATGAGCTTTTGAAGAAAAAAGTGCGAGGACAGGTTGAGAAGAATGCTTAGAAGTTTTCTACTTCAACTTCAATACTCTTTAACGCTTTCACATCTAAAAGAGACTAATAATGCAGAAAATAAAAAAAATGAAAAAAATAATAGAAATACGAATAAGGATAATTTAACTAACGTTGCATAGATGATTACAAAAGTTTGGGTAACTGTCTGCTCTTATTATCAAAAATAAAAAGATTCCATTCACTTATAGTTGTCAGTTTTTGCCAGTTGTCTTTGATTTGTTGACTTTCAAAGGCAATGTAGACAAACGACAATAATTTTACTTTAAAATCTACCCATTAAGATTTAACGAAATTTAGCAGAAATCCTCTTCATGTCGTACTTTAGTCAATGAAAGCCTCAAATAAACAACAAACACATGAATTTTGTGACGCGAAAGCTATTTTGAATTCTTAAAAATATCAAGAACTGTTTGTTGCAATTTGGTTAAGGTGCTTTTAAAATATGAGACTTACTAATAGTAAGGAAATCCAGGGACTGAATTTTGAGTAAACCTAACAATTTAAAAATTTTAGGTTTCTTTTCAACCGTCCGTGTTGCAACGATCGAAATCTTACTTTTAACTTTAATAATGAATGTAATGTCTTTAATATATTTTGCCCTTGTCAAATTTGAGCTTTATATTTGTAACCAGCAACGAGTCTTAAATAACATCCCAACGAATGGTAATGATTATCAAACCGTCTTTAGTCACCTTAAAATCTGCAGGCTTGGCCTTTAAATTAGTTTATTCCGGCCTGTTTCCTGTCCTTTTTCATTAATTTCATCTGATCATTAGTTTCACGTTTTTTTTTCGTACTTTTCATTATCTCTATTTCTTATCTATTATCTTCATCATCATTGTTGTCACTATTTTCTTACGGTTCAATAGCTTTATTATTAATTATTTATTATCTTGTGTGGTTATCATTATTTCTGTTGTAGGGGGAGAAAGGAGAACCAGGAATGGATAAAAACAGTAATGGTGGTGTTAAGGTAAGCGTAACTTTATACTTCTTAAGTTGAAGACAGAAATGACTAATTTTCAGAGTCCAAAACAAAATGGAAGTGCGCATGCTCTATCCTTAGAGCGACAAACGACTCATTCAATTTTCTTTAGTAGTCTTGCTTTTGTGCAGTTGTAAATGTTACTCGGTTTAGGTCAAATTGATTTCTCCAAAACTATGGATTCCTTTCTGATGTAAAACAAGTACCGCATGATCTTTAAAATCAGAAGCATATAACCCCGAACGGAGTTATATGCTTCTGTTAAAATCTTCATTATTTTTTTTTCTTTTTGTATCGCTAAAGGACAAAGTTGCGATCAGTTCGTATAATTACCGAGATCTTTTAGCTATCTTCTTGAATATTAAAAGATCTTCATCATTAATAATTTCTTTTGATTTCTTCACAAAGGGTGAGAAAGGATCTCGTGGTGGCAAAGGATCACAAGGAGAGAAGGGATCACAAGGACAAAAAGGAATGCCGGGAACGTGTGATACAAAGGTAAATGTCTCAAAGCATTTTCCAGACTTTCACTCTCTATAACCCTTATGCATTAATAATTCTTATACGATAAGCCGTCAATTAAATTACCATAGACTTGATATACGTCTTGCATCTTCTTTTTCCTGTTATTTTTAAAGGGAAGAGCGTGCGCAAGTGAGCGGCAAGGCCATGACAAGTGACAATCGAGCTTTTTACTGGTACAAGTCAGCTCGCATGTCCCACTAATTTAAGGAAACAAGAACAAAATAATGCTCGTAGTCTATGTTTACTGACACCAAACATGATGCTATCATTAGATTAGCACAATGTCATTCGGACAGCGGGAGCCTTTTTACATCCCTTAATGTCCGGTCAAGGGAGATTTCCGATAGAAAAAGTTGAAGGTACATATGTTAAACCCTATAGTTTCCATAAATAACTACATTATCAGATTGTTAGCTTTGTTATTTAATTATATTTTGACCTTTTTATTTTGCCTTTTAGAGCAAATCGAAGTGCTGTTTAGCCGGTATGAATATTATTTATTACTGTTATCTACGATGTACATGTACGTTGATTCAGTGAAAAGAAGAGTTGCTGAATTTTAATTTCATGAAAACGTGGCTCCTTCACATTAAAATTGCAAAAACACAACACATGAGTTACATGTACGTTTCTACCTTATTTTTTCAATTTATTCTAGTTGTTTTTTATAGTAATTGCTTGATAATAAAGATTTGCAACATTTTTTTTTCTTGTGAAAGATTGCTCTATTGGATTCCACTTCTTTGAGAAAGTTCAAGATCTTCCAACCCGAGGAGCAGCAGATGTGGAACATTTCACCATTGATGGAAGCTTGTTTCTTGCTTTTGCTAACTGTCATGGGGACATTAAAAAATTCAAGACAGGTTCCATGATCTACAAGATGGACAATTCAACTGGAAGATTGTCTTTGTACCAGACCCTTCAGGCAAGAGGAGCTATTGATCTGGAGTACTTTTCTATTGCTAACAAACATTTCCTTGCTGTGGCTAATCATTACGATGGAACATACCGGCTGGACTCTACAGTCTATCAATGGAATGGAAAGCTGTTTGTCGACTTTCAGAAATTGTCAACAAACGGAGCAAGCCACTTGACGTACTTCAAGATACATGGAAAAAATTTTCTCGCAGTAGCAAACTACCATGACGGAAGTACCCACTCTACAAAGTCAGTTATCTACGAATGGAGCGGCGGCAAGTTTAACAAATTTCAAGACATACCAACTGAAGGTGCCTTGGGATGTACGGCGTTTGTGATAAACGGTGACACATTCATCGCTTTTGGAAACCAGTACAACTCCCAACACAAGTATTCTGTTCAGTCCACTGTGTTCAAGTGGTCAGGAGGTCACTTTGTTAAACTGCAGTCTCTTCAGACTTACGGAGCGCGCGGTGTTAAGTCTTTCAACATCAACGGTCACACGTTCCTCTCTTTTGCTAACCAATATTCTGGAAGTAAACGCAACACCAATTCGTTCATTTACAAGTGGAATGGTAACAAGTTTGTCCTGTTCCAGTCCATTCCTACTCGAGGAGCCATCGCATGGAGTCCATTTGTGATCAGCGCTCAAACTTACCTTGGTGTGGCTAATCACTATGGTGATAGTCAGAAGTACAACACCAAGTCAGTTGTGTACCAGGCCTCTGGAGCGAAGTTCATCAAGTACCAAGAGATTCCCACACATGGAGCGCATGGTATGACGTCATTTGAGTACAAAGGTCATACTTACCTGGCAGTTGCAAACTACTACAAAGGCCAGAAGCACAACATAAACAGCGCCCTGTACAAGTGGGTATAGAGCACAACGCCAAGGTCCAAGCATAAACGAGATGTTGCGTAGCAATGCACTAAAACATTTCATTTGCTAACCTAAGTAAAAAGAAACTTTAAACGTGGCTGTCTGTCCATTAAGAAGGGTGCTTATGCGAAGGGAATGATACAATAACCACAATTTTTTAGCTGATTAAGTGAAATGTTAGAAAACAGCGATTAGTTGCAATAAAGATGTGCTTGGAACACTCAGAGGTTGTGTACTTTTATTTGAATGAAAATCTTGAAACAAATGAAACTGTGCCATAGCTTGTATTTCTGTCCATCTCAACGTAAGATGTATTTTATTAATAATGAGCACAGCTTGAGCAATCTGCAAACGGAAAGGAAAGTTAAACAATGCTTAGATTCCTTATGCAAGTAACGCGAGGTTTTAATACTCGATGGATGAACGTAGCAATGTTGACTAAAGTATTCAGGAATGGCGCTATTTTAAAGACCGTCGTTTTACACATTGCCAGTTAGATGCAGAAGTGTTCGAGCGCTCAGATTTTCAAAACCAGCTCAGCTTTTCTGGAATATAGCCGTTTTGAGCCAAACAAGATATATGGCTGTAGAACTTGTCAATGCGTGGTAAAAGTTTGAAGATATCAGGGACCGGTTTAACTTACGAATCAGTTTCAACAAAAATGAACTACTGTCTATTAGGTTAAAAAAGAACCAACATTGCACCGAATGCTAATAGTCTTTTAACTACCTTCTGCCCTACCTTAAAGATGGGTTCTTGTGACCACAGAAACTCTGTTATTCTCAGACCAATTCAGGGTTTAAACAGCTATAATTTAAGTAAACTGGACCCATCTGCTTTAGTATAATTTTACTGTGGATCCATTTTAAGGTTTTCATTCCCCCTCTTTTTCATCTCACACGTTCATAAAAGGGAAACTAATTAATTTAAAGAAAAAAAAAAAGGTTTTCTGAGATTGTAACGCGCTTTTCACCGTTGATGGGAGTGATTATTGGCTAGTGTGCGAGTTTGCGAGTTTGGCCTTCCATGATCTTTTGCAAATCTAAATAGAAGATACAACTTTGCTTTTGGGAACGTATTTCATAAACTTTTTTTTATGCCTATTATGGCGGATTTATCGGTATTGATTAACGGACTACCAAGTAAATTGGGATCTCAGGATTCCTTAATTGGAATTGATGGTTATTTATCAGAATACTTGATTAATCAAAACACATGTCGATGTCTTCTATAATGGTTGTCTTAACTAACGATTTGTATGCGAAGAAATGTATGTAAATTAAACTCTGTAAAACTAGAGAGGTAAATCCTTGACGTGATGACACCATTTTCAAATGAAATATATTTGCCCCCGCAGGGATTTCGCCCAGACGGCGAAATGACGAGGAGGCACTCTAGTACCTCGCACATATATTAAGGAAAGTACTTACAGTTGAAATATACAGTCAGTATGCCAGAAAAAATCTCGATTTGCTTGAACAGGGGCCGCGAGGAATTGGTAGGTAATGATGACGTTTCTATTGTTTGCGCTCGGAAGTATGAAATGGTTAGGAACGTAAAGACAGAAAGCTTAGGTAGATTTTGTGACATTTATTATGCAGTCATACTTCGATACTCTTTTGCGTTACGTGTTATCAGTGACATTCTGTGGGGCAGTTGTTTTGAAAGTTATGGACCAAAAGACACTCGTTAAGCCCAGATGAAGTTATAAGGTACAAAAAATGCGTATATATAAACAGTTGGAGAGTTTGCCAGACACGAGTTCACAAATCTTTGATTGGAAACCTTGCCAGACTCTCATTCTCTCTCTTTGACCGGAATAAGACTTAGCCCCAAACAAGCAAGACGAGTAAACAACGGCTATCTTATCACTAGCAGAACGATGGACTATTACAGAAATTCGCGCCGACAGTCAAATTCTGTGCTGACTTATTCCCTGCTCACAGATGTCCTTCCGCTATAAAGTTTAAAATAAGACTAGAATGAACGAGCGTGAATTGATCAACGTCCTTTTAATTTCTGAGGCTTACTTTCAGACAAATAAAATGAACTGAATGTAAAAAATGAAAGAGAAATAGGGAAAAATTCAACTTCTAATGAAATCTTTTGTTATGGTTTAGAATGAACTAATCTCTAAACTGAGAATGTTTTGATCAAAGCTGTGTAAATCGAACTGAAACTGTGCATGGAACCTTGCGTTTCCTGTATTTATCCCCGGGTATTTATCTCACCTATTGTATGGAATATGCCCGGGGGGGTACTCGATATATCCTTGGGTGGGGAGGTGCGGCCCGGCCCCTGATACCCTGACCCTGTTTAAGACAAAAATCGCTGATTTTCCTACCCTGTTTAAGACAGAATTCCGATTTTTGATACCCTGTTTAAGACATTTAACCCGAAACCAAAAAAAAAGATTTTGCTGTAGTTTTGTTCGTAAAACACAGGCGCACGCTGTTTATCGTCCAAGAAAAGATACCCTCTTTAAGACTAGACTGCGAGCAGTCTCTTATTTTTGTTTGCAAAGTTACTGCACGCGAAACCTAAGCACGCGAGCGGCGAGGCCGCTTGTCGCGAGAAACGAGGGCGTAAGCCCGATAAGAAAAAATAAGAGACATTTTTTTTTTCTGAGGGAGAAGGGACGTCTGTACACAGGCTTTCTTTTTTCGTCTCGTCTGGACGGATTTTAAGAGAAAAGGCGGACTGCAAGCAGTCTAGTTTGAGACAAAAATTGACAAAATCGATACCTTGATGAAAATAAAAAAATGATAAAATCGATACCCTGTTTAAGACAAAAATCTCGAAAAACATACCCTGGCTGGCTGCACGTCCCCATTAAGCCCTTATAAGGGAGTACCCCCCCCCCCCCGGGGGAATTTGTCAGTGTGAAAATCTTCATTATGAATCGGTATATTTCAAAAAGCTACACAACGAGCAAGAATACTATTGACTGACAATATACAGAACGGGGGCAGCTGTAGTGTCAACTATTACTAGTTGAAAATTAAATGCAACCCGTTTTAGCAGGGGGATATAAGTTAAGCGAGAAGTAGTCGGAGATTATTGTTACCAAGTAAACGCCATAAAAAACACTGAGATCTAAATGAGGATTCCCTAAATGATAAAGTAATGCTCGTTTCAGCTCAATTAGCTGTGTCGTGAGAAAAATTTGGAGTATTATACCATAGAACAGATTATCGACTTTGCACTAAATTTCTGAGAGCGGATCGGGGTAAAACAAAACGTCAGTGTGAAAAAATTCGCGAATGCACTTCATGGATTAAAGGTCAAGCTTTTTTACCGAGGAGCTGCTCGAACACCGAAAACGAGGCTGTAGAAATATCTGGTTGAGCTTGGGTGCAACAATACTTTCATTAGAAAGATTACAATAAAAGCTAAATTACTTGATTTTTGCTCGTTTCGCCTAGTTTTTAGTTTTGCTTATAGGTTTTTAGAGAAAATAATAGTAATGAAATATATCTATTTGAAAAGTGCTATTCAGCTGCTCTTTTATATAGCTCTTTAATTGATCATGCTAACATAAAAACTGAAAGCTAAAAATTCTGAGATAAATACATTATTACAAAAATTAAAAATATTACTACATGTATGCAACCAAGAGAGAACGATCTAGCTCATTCTCTCTTGAAGTTAGAAATCTAAACAGATCTAAAAGTACCAGGATAAAGATAAAATGTAAATACATATACTAGAAATATAAGTAAAAATTCATAGGCTTCTTTAAAAAGATATTAAAATGATTTTTTTTTTAAATATCTACTGATGCGGAATTGCGTATACTGAGAGGCAAGTTCAGCAGTGCTGAACGCCCGGTCCTCATATAAGTCAAGTTTAGCCAGTGGCACAGTAAACACATCTTCACAGTCTAACCTCGTTCGTCAGAACGCATCCTAATCTGGTCTTCCTGTGGCACAAAGGCAGAAATTTTCGAGCTATCACGGGCGACAGCCGATTAACAACCCTAGTCGTAACTTTTAACATTTTTTCCATTCGATCATCGACTTGGAGAAAGATAACAATTATTTCTTGTTTTATTTAATTGTTTAGTTTACAAGTCTAGTTCTTTAATATCTCAAACTATAATTTACATCTTTTTAGCTGAAAACAAGGATTTTGGGTAGTTCAATATCATTGTGGGTTTAGAAGTTTAAAATAAATCATTGCTTGGAATGGTGCCATGTGTTCTTCCTTCGTCCAGTTTAATAGGAGATTGTAGTTCGTGCCAACTTCGAGGGGATCCATCAATGGTCACCGAGATGAATATTTCGTCTGACGCACTTTAACGCATATTTTGGTGATCTTTATTTCCGAGTGGACTGGCAGAGGAGAATAAAAGGAACAATTATGGCGGTTTCGAGAGAAATGCAAGAGATTAATGAATATTTCAGCGGAATAGTTCGTTAAAATAGTGTACTAACCCATAATAATAGACGTAGCTTTTTTACTATACCAGCTTGTCTAATTTTTTCCTAACATCAAAGGAAAAAAGTTCCATTCCAAGACGAAAAGGGAGAGGTCCAAGTCTCTTTCAAGTTGAAACGTCTTCTTTTCAGTCCAGATGTAAATTTAGTGACTAGACACTATCGGCCTGAAGCGACGGTTCTTTCAGACCAAACAAAGCTAAGAGTGCAATGAATACAATTTGGCTTTTGTCCACGATCTCAAACATCAGATTTGCACACATCGTCAAACGTATCTTGAGTCCATCCTATTAACAATCTATCAGGCCTGAGAGCTCAATTCACTTTTTTGCTCGATATTTAGAGGCGCAGCTCCAATCAAGTTAAAGATATCATGTGTGATCATTTCCGAGTTGGCCTGGGCCCCCTTTTCAAAGAGAGGCCGAACTGAGGCCAAAGGCAAAGCCTTCGGTATGAAGAGAATTTTTTTTCAATTCTCGTTTAAATAAAATTCATCTTTTGATGTACAGGTTTTTACTGGCTCTTATTGAAAAAAGATGGTTTTGTACGTAGAAACAGACGTTGCTGACTTTCTTCGCCTTTCTGGCCCAAAATTTTAAAATCTCCGTTGTGTACAAGATGCCAGGGATCCGAGGTATTTAACAAGCTAACACTGACATAGCTTTGTTTTTGGGTCTTGACAAACTGCGAGCCAGCGAGCCATGCTAGTCAAGTAAGGCATCGGTAAAAAGATAGGAAACACAAGTAAAAACTGCAAATTTACAGATGAGGACTTGAGCACTCATTATACTGATTAGGGTTAAGCTTTCATTTTACGGATTAGGGTTAAGGACTCATTTTAGCGCTAGGGTTAAGCGCTGTGGGTTAAACACTTATTTACAACGGTTAGCGTTCTGTTAATATTTTTGGTCTTACTGTTTTCGATTTTTATGGTGCTTTTTTTTTTTCAAAGATTCTTCAATGGACTGCATGGCTCGCATGACTCGCTGGCTCGCATTTTATACACACTCTTTGTTTTTCGTAAGCAAACAGGAAGACAAACACCAACAGACGGGCGATCTATCTTTTTTACTAATCCGCTTTTTTGGAACAAAAATCCGTCTTACGCCATGGTAAACTGATTTATTGTCATCTGCAGTGTGGTCCCGAAATAGCGCTCAGTTTGAGCTTTGGGAATTTTCTATCAGAGAGTTCGCTTCAGAGAGCCAAGAGCTTTGGGAAGAGCAGAGTAGTGCGTTTTCGATAACTGTCGTTTTATATGGTAAGCGACTAACTGAATAGTTTTTTTATCAGTTTTCAAAGCAAAAGCAGTCTCGGGAACAGCTGTCGCATTGAGAATGTTAAAAAGCATTTGCTTTCGTGAGTAAAAAAGCAGCAGCTCCGCATGTCAGCTGGCATGTGCATCCGACATTTCATTTTGGTACTTTTCTTTGACGCGCACTGTACGACGCAAAAACTGATCCTAATGCGACTCTTCGAGCCTGGAATTCAGCTCCACGAAAATTTACCTACATTTGACAAACTGGACGACTCTTAACGAGGTAAAATTAAGTTGGCCATGAAAGAACGCAAATTCAGTTTTTGCTGACGCTTGCACTGCCGTCTTGAGCCGTCATTTGCATCTATTACGAGGTTGCGTGAAGTTCCTTATTTTTTCATCATGGTCGAAGACTGAATGAATTATTAAATCTTTGGAAGATAGTTAGACTGGAAAGATTAAATCTCGCGGAAAAATTGCCAAAGTTTTAAAAGGGAAATTTGTTTATTCAAACCTGACTTGAGTGTCCGCCATGATCGATCGCCTGAACGCATTATTTTGATAACGAATCTTACGATCCAGACTAATATGGCGATACTTGAACCGTTTTAATAACTGTTTGGCAGTTGATATTTTCTTTAAAATTCTTGTGCGTGACATTAAGTCTCTTAAGTAGGTACCTGCTTGGTCGAGAACGTATCCTGATAACTAAATTGTTTCTTGCCCTAATAAAAAATTAACAAACCAATGTTTTTAGTAATTTAAATTTATGTCCCCTTGCTTATACTCGGAACTTCCTGATCGGAACCCTCAATAATGATAGCCTAATATTCTTCCAGTCTCAGCAGAAATCAAAATTCATTTGTACCGAAAGAGACACGCTTTACTAACCTTTGGAAAGTATCGCTTTCCTACATGGTAAGGTTAAAATGTTTCCAAGAACGACGTTTAAGAGTGTGTCCATGAGAAAACCAGGCAGAACCAGGCAGGGGGTGATAATGCTCAAATCACCGATTTCGCTCAAACTTGGCACAAATGTTAGGTATCAGGAGTTAGCTTATGTGACAGAATGTCAAGTCAAAGTATTAAATTCCCTGGGAGATCAGGGCTCCCCCTGTAAAAATCGCCATTTTGCCCGTTTATGCATAATTAATTAGCTAACTTTACGATGCCAGTGCAACAAACATAAAAGCCACTTGGAACTTAAATGCAGTGAGAGATAATCTGACATCATAAGACTTTAAGCACAATAAACTGTTTAAAGTCGCCGATTCGATTTACCCCCTCTTAGCCCCCTTAAGTTGGGTCATCATTTCCAAGTTTTGAGTAAGGCGTAAAATTAGGGTAGTTTATTCCCAAATATCTCTGATGAGCAACCGCTTATCTTTATAACTTTTGCATGAGTAGTTAAAGCCATCACTTAAGTTGAGAAAAAGATCATAAAAAGTTTGGGCAATTCACTTTCTTCCATGTGTTGACATAAACTGTTCATGTGACTGAACGACTCTTGCATATTTCATCAAAATTCAGGGCCTCACAATATTCGTGTGTTTGCCTTTGAATGAGGAGAAATCGAACCAAAAAACTCATCAGACAATGATTTAACATTAATAAGGGTAAAATCATAAAAACTGTTGTGCAAGAAACGCTAACGATGATTTTTGATAGCGATATACGCGATCTTTTCAAGTAAAAACAACATACAAAGATTTAATTCACAGTTCTACTTACTTTAACAATTTCGCCCTAAAAACAATATAAACGATCAATAAAATCCATATACGTATCTCTTAGATGTCTCAGCTGCTAGTTTGTGCCCGCTTTGATTTGTTCTTTATGCCACCTTCGATGTCCAGTTCAGCGTAGTTCAGCGTCGTGACTCGCTGTACGACTAAAATTCCTTAGCCATCAGTTTACGCACCAAAATCCAAATCAAGTTGTTTTAGGACAAACCAATACGAAATGTAGAAAGCCGATTCTTAACCCATTGAAAGAATTACTTCTGCCACTGTTGTAGCTCAATTCACACGTTGCAAACGTCCGACATCTTTGACATTAAATGGAGCCCGCATTTTTAAGCAGCGGTTGCCACCATACGGAAACATCGTATCGGGAGTCAGGAACCAGGAGCCAGGAGCCAGAGTTCAGTGAACAAAATGACTTTCCGACATTCTCTGAGATTATTTTATTGTTATTGTATGCTGATAAATAATTTAGAATTCCAAATCTATTGGCAACTTTATTCAGACCATGATTATAAATGATCCCATGTCTTCTCAAACTCGGCGATAGAAGTCGTTTTGTCTTCGTGTTTTGGAAAGAACTATTTTTTCTATTTTAGTTGCACGTGAAATAGCAGCGAAGTGAAGCCGGATGTTAGTGCAGACCAGTTCAAAGAGACAAATAAAGCGTGAGCGTGATTTTTTTTTTTTTTTTTTCATACTGGAGTCCCTTCTCCCCGGGGGAGTGTCCAAATTGCGTACAAATGCCCTACCCTGCTGGCACCAGATTTGACTGTCATAAACAGTGAATTTTTTTATCTCGCACGGTCTTTTGGGGGTCTTATAAAGCCTAACTGTGGCACTAATGTTCCCAAGTAGAATTCAAAATACACCACACTTTCACATTGAGTTAGATATTTTTCTCAAACAACCGTTTCAATATGTTTAACACCCTTCCCACATTCCCTCCGAGAGATACTTCAACTGTAATACTTCGATTTCAAATTTCTCACCCTACCCAGGTAAGGTCAATTTTCTCGTCCTAGACATCGATCTCGGAAGGTCCTTTTTGCGTACTCTTGGGCACCAAAACCAGTTTAGTGCCAAGCCGTGTGCCGTGCTGTGGCTGGCAGATGTTGAATTATGGACGGAGGCAACAATTAAGCAACAGACATTTGATGTTTCGGCCCGTGCGTGGTCGGAAGACACCCAGTAAATAATGCCCATGGGGTTGCCCAAGGAAAATTTGGGTTTTACGAGAGTCGAACTGCAGGAGGTCTTTAACGAGGAAAAGTGCGGACACATCTACTTTTTGGAGTGAATATACTGCATGCAATTTTTAAGTTACAATATACTATAGATAAATCTAATTTGTTTCTAAAATTCCTCTCATACTCCGAGTAGCTTAGGACATACAGGGAACGCAGAGATCAGACCATCGCATCATGGAAAATTCTCAATCAGACTGTACTGTCATCGTAAACTGAGTGGTCGCGGTCGCTTACTGGATGTGGATGTGTTCGTTTACAGGAGGTTCCAACTACAAGCGCTTGACTTGATAATATATTTGGTGCATGTTTTGAATAAGTGATCGCTTATTGGGAAGTGGTCACTTAAGTTGGGTGGTCGCACGTAGGTTCGACTGTGCCTCGTTAAGCGAAAATTTGTTAAAATGTAAGAGAAATCCTAAAATTGTAATACAGTGGAAGCTCTCGTACGAGGGTGCCCTCGGGACGACAAAAAGGTGTCCTTAACTGGATCTGGCCGCTTACAAGAATGAATCTCATATGCAGCATAGTTATGCAAGTGGAATTCAGCCACTTTAAAAGTGGTGTAAAGGTTAGATAGCCGCTTACGGAAGCTCCTCCCAGCTACAAATTAACACTGGTAATAGCAAAAAACTGTTTTTTAGTGTATGGTTACGCTGATGTTCTTGCCTTGTTGTAATTTACGTAAAAGCATACAATTCAGTTTGTATTTTCAAGTGTAACCGGACGAGTATGTGGAAAAACGGTAACTCTGAAACGGATATATAAGAATGATTCATAACAGTGACAAACTGCCATATGACTGTGGACATGATATGAACAAAAAAAAACAACATTCAGAGGCGGATAAGATTTCTTTCGAGTGTCTGCTTAGGAGAGCTTTAAATCAAAGCTAACATCTAATTCGCCGGTAAACCCTTTAAGTGTCCGCGGCCGCCTACGGGAATGTAAAAATCCAGAGTTTGTGTGGAAGTTGAAACGGTATTTTGTGATGGAGGGCGTAAGTAGAGCTATTCGCTATATACGAGAGTGTCCGTTAAGAGAACTTAATCTACTGTATGAATCCGCAAATGACAGCTTAAATGAGAAGTGAATATAGTGTATTAGTCTGTGTTCAAGAAACTGTTCTCTTACACCTTCCTTATAGCCAAAGAAGTCTAGCCGACTTTTTTTGCAATGAATTAGTGCCCCCTTTTGGGTCTTTTGTATTCCTCAGAAGTTTTTCCTCAACACTTTTATAAACGGTTATTATTATATTTTTGTAGTCAATAATATACCCAGATACAGATACCAACCTGTATAGTTGTAAGACTACGAGGATTAAAATACAACTAAGTAAGTAATTATACCCAGTGGCAAGTCATTAATTGTCTAAAAATTGCACGGCACGGTCTGACTACAAAAAGGGCTATTATGGACCATTATTATCATGGTAATTAATGTCAACATCGAATAAACTCAAAATTTCAAGTAACACGACTTTCACGACCTATTTTCAACACACCAGTTATAACAGGATATTGGCGCATACAACAATAGATAGCGTATTCCGCATTCCGGAGTCCGGTAGTCCGGCGTCACAGATTCCATCTTTTTGGGAGAGTCTAAAGTCAAGATGGAGGGTGTTCGAGCAGGTGGTTGTTTTCTGTAGATATAGACCGATTGTCAGTGATCCTTCTTGTCCTTTGAGAATGATTTTGCTCTTTCTGACTACAACTTATTTCAAAGACTTCGAATGTTCGGTGAAAAGCCGACACTTTTAATTCTGCAATGTTTCAAGACGTTTCGATTTCATTACCTCGTCACGAAGTAACGCCACAAAGGACCAGATGAACTACTGGAACAGCAAATCTGGACTAAAGCAGCTGAGGGACGTGTATGTAACATTTATTCACTATCTTTTATCCTTGTTGGGTCTTGTTTCACCTACAAGTTGGACCGATCGAAGTTTTGAACTAACTCTTTTGCTCCTTGTGTTTACTCAAGCGTTCCATAAAATATCCATCCAAACGTCCATAAATAACACAGAAAACATGCCTCAGGCGACCAGTTCTAACAATTCCGCTATTAGTATCGATAATGACGCATCTGATTTGTGACTTCTCGTCAACTTTGTGCTATTTTTGTTTAAAAAAACGAATGTTACGTTTCTTCCAATTTTGGTCAAATGACAAATAAGCGTCAAGTCAGATGTACATAATACGTCATTATTGATAAAGTATGAGATTGCCCAAATATTTTATGATTGATTTAATAACCTTAAAGATGTCTTTCAAAGAATATGTGAGAATTAAGTACATAGGTTGTTGCTCATGGGAGATGTTAGCCACTAAAATACCTTAAATTTAGGGTTTGGTCAAAACAGTGAGAAGATGTCCTTACTTTAGGCTAAATAATAGGAAGAGATCGAATTAGAGAGTAAAAATTAATTACTGAGCATTAAGTTTGATAAACATAGAAGATGATGAAGTTGATTAGATTTGAAGTTGTCTTTTCTTCTTGTTGAACAGCCAAACCAAAGTCAGCTAATTAATTATGCAAAAATGAGTAGATTTTGTCGTTTTTAGGGGGGGTCCCTGTAAATCCCAGGGAATTCAATATTGCGACCTTATTTTTTGTCGAGGTTAATATCTCACCACACCCATCAATTGTGCCAAGTTTGAGCGAAATCCGTGATTTGAGCATTATCACCTCCTGCCTGGTTCTCTCATGGACACACTCTTAAATACTAGGAGAATTACAAAATTATTAGGTTGATTATAATAACTCAGTGTCTAGTTAATGTCAGCCGGCTGCAACTGCTGGTGTTGTATAAGAAAAGTGCATGTTAAAAGGTTGGGAAAAGAAGACAAGATTGTTTTAAATTTTGCATGAGTATTATCAGGGCGAGTGAAAAATTTCAATCTGCCAATTTGCATGCGATATTGTTTCCAGCGCAAACTCTTATCAATTATCGTTAACCAGAACAAACAAGCCGTCCATCTTTACTTTTGTATCACACCGCCGTGTACACACAGACAAAGATACTTAAGAAAGCCTTTTAGAAATTATTCACTGTAACTTAAAAAAAAGCAACAACAACATAAGAACAAACCGGAAAATATTATTTTCCTTTACGATTCTTCAACATCCCTTTAATTAAGCGCTGTCTCAGAGAGAGTTCTGTATCAGTCAAGTCGATATACGGGGGTGCAGAACTGGAAACGTAGCGCTCTCGTTAAGTCGGTAGTTGGTCCAGGCATCAGACACATTCGTTCGAGAGCGAAAAATAATGTTTTCAACAACTCGTTAAGTTCGTGTTCCGGTATCTCGTTTGCCAGGGGAGTCATTATGTAGTATAATGAGATACTAGCCTTTACGTCCATCTTCAAGTAACTGCAAGTTTAAGAACGACGTTTTTGAGCGTCGTACGTCAACTGGAAGTGGACTTTTTGCTTTCTTGGGTCATATATGATTTTGACCAAATTTCCGGGCAAATCGGCGCTGTAATACTAAAGATACTTGACAATAGAAATTTGGTGGCGCCAAGGCATAATTCAAGAGAAAAGGACTCGGTAAAAACTAGTTTCCGGTTAATGTGCATCGCTTAAAAACGCCGTTGCTTATACTCGCTAATTTCGCTTTCGCTCAGTACTCGTTGAACTAAAAAGCCTTAATTTGGGTGTTTTGACGCCAAATAGGTTTGATGAACGCAGTATTTTGTTTTGACTCAGCTTGGCAGTCTTCAGAATTCTCTAGTATAAATAATTTTTGAGTGCCTTTTGTCTGAGCTTGAATTGATTGGATGAGAAAAAAAAATAGACAAACAATGTAGGATTGATGTAAATTTTGGCGAAATTTTGTTCAAACTTTTTGGCTAGGACGGAATCTATAAATCATTCATTTTTCAAGGATTAACAACAAGCTAAAGAAACGTCATCTGTAATTAAGCCTGGTTTCCATATGATCGTTATGATCGCTGTGATCGCTGAGAAAAAAAAAGTTCAGTGATCGCAGCGGTCATAGCGATTATATAGAAAACACTTTCCAGCGATCGCAGCGATCACAGCGATCGTAGCCGATCATATGGAAACCAGGATTAAGGGGGCTGCAAAAGGCGGATATATGTAATTTCTCCGGCTCTCTAAAGTTTGGTTTCCATATGATCGCTACCATCGCTGTGATCGCTGAGAAAAATAAAAGTTCAGCGAGCGCAGCAATGATAGCGATCATGTGGAAACCGCTTTCCAGCGATCGCAGCGACAACGATTGCTGAGATAGGAAAAGTTCTATCTCAGCGATCGTTGTCGCTGCGATCGCTGCGATCGCTAGAAAGTGGTTTCCATATGATCACTCAGTGATCGCCACGATCGATGAACTTTGTTTTGCTCAGCGATCGCAGCGATCACAGCGATGGTAGTGATCATATGGAAACCAGCCTAAATAAAATCATAGCAACGTGGTTTTAACGACTAATGTTCAACAGTTTTTCTTTCATACAAATCCTATGAGTAAATTTTTTAATTAGGTCTAAAGTGTTCTTTGGGAGTGAGTAAAGGACATTAGAATAATGACTGAACTCACTGAAAGGAATCCTAGCTTACAGGACTGAAATTCGCAAAAAAGTGATAAACTCAATCTAAAATGTCCAATCACAAGACGTCAGTGTAATCAGAACGACTCGTCAGCCACTGTTGTTATAGGCGTAAGTTACTGAACCTTAACAGAGTTACAACCATAGTCATTTAGTTGATTTTATATTTTTTGCACTATTTGCACTGTGGCAACTGGGTAAAGGCATGTGGGATGATAAGTGGGTTGGGGGACTGTGCACACCGGAAGCCCACTCTGGACGGTTGTCTTTTAAGTTGCAACTTAGATAACTTAGTTAATTTTATATTTTTTGCACTATTTGCACTGTGGCAACTGAGTAAAGGCATGTGGGGTGATAAGTGGGGTGGGGGAAGGTGCACACAGGAAGCCCACTCTGGACGGTTGTCTTTTGGTCCTAAACAGTTTAGACTTTAGACCATCAGTCATCAATGCCAAGATCAGCTTTGTCTTATCTGTCATGAACGAAAACATCAAAACAATAGGCCTTCCATCTCGTATATTTTCGCGTTTTGTATTCATGAGAGAGATCTCAACTCCCTTACTCTAAGCTTACATTCATGCACTGCTCTATTTGTGAATACGGTCAGTTCCACTAAGAAATACTGAAAATGTTTCGACTGTTCTTCTTGACGACTTTGGCCATTTTCTTGGCCGCTTCGTTCGGAACTTCGCAGAACAATTCTTCAAATCAGGTAACTTTATTATTTCCGAGAATTTCAATTGGCAAGGGAACTGTACTTGTTCGGTTTTCTTATCTTTCTAGACTCCGGACAACGCTGTTTTTATGCGTTTTCAGGTTCTTTCACATTCATAATCCGTTCAATATCTTGGTTGCAAACTAGAAAATCAGCTACCAGAGACACAAATTTAACTTATCATTGATTTCACATGCAGAAATTGAAGCGATATGGCGTCGGATACAGCATTCCCGCTTTAGATAATTTTATACAATTCGGCTAGCTCATGGGCCATCTTTAGTTTTCACGAGATTATTAAAGGAAAGAAAACAAAGTAGT